>CM031236.1:578175627-578508127 GCA_018340775.1 Taxus wallichiana var. yunnanensis
CTCTCACCTAATTCTTTCCCACCCTACCCTTACTCTATTCCCTTTTTTCCCAACTTAACCTTAGGTTGACCAACCCCGGTTATCCCTTGACCGACCATGGTCTCCCCTTGACCGCATCAATCCATGTTGATGATCGATACCGATCACTACCCATTGACGTTGGCCACAAGTCGACCGACGTTGGTCACTATCGTGCCACCTGCCACGACTTCCCAACCCTACTTTTTCCCTTCCTACTCCTTCTACCCACTTAAACCCCTCCTTACACCCCTAATTATTCCTATACTACCCTTTTACTCTACACCCTACCCTTCCCCATTCCCATTTCCCCCCTTTTTTTTCCCTTATTTTCAAATTTCTTCCCCCAACCCCCATTTTAACATTTTTTTATATTTTAACCAATTTCACTAAACAATCAATAACCAAGGTTTGACACTTACCACATCCCGCTACCACTGTCGTGGTGGAACCTCCGGCCTCCACGCCGCTCCTCCCGATCCCTCTCTAGCCTCCACCATCCTCGAATGACCTCTCACTCTCCCAACCAATCACCTCGCTCGATCCAATCTCGCAGCCCCACCTCTCGCCCAATCAATCTCGCCTATGTGGCTCACCAACCAAGCTCTCTGACATTCTCTTTTGTCCTCTTCCTCTTTTCTCTCTTCTTGTCCTTTTCTCCTTTTCACAATGCACAAATGAATTTTAAAAATGTGGGTTTTTCACTTTTTATAACCTACCCAACTCAACCGACATTGGTTAACCCTTGACCGATGTTGGTCTGATGCCCTAGCCAACCACCATCGGTTCCTCTCCACCGTCATCGGTTCATACTGACCATTTTCGGTTACCCTACATACTCATTTCCCTCACATTGACCTCATTTTCCTTACCTCCTCTTTCTTTTGCCTCCCCTACACCTACCTGGACCACTTTACCTTCCCCTCTGGCCCTCCACCTTCTTCAACCTCACCTCATCCGCTATTAAGCCTCATTATTTTACCCCTACCTCAGCCTTACCCGTGCTTGTGACCTATCTACCTAGACCTGGAAAACTATTTGTGACCTTTGAACCAATGTGCTCACTATACCTTGCAACATCGTTACCCGTGTTGTTTGACCTCATGCCCTTACCTTGCCTATTGCCGTGTTGTTTATCCTGACCCTACCTTTGGTGTACCAGAACATACCTAAACGTTCCTGCACCTAACCTACATTGTGTTTCCTGACCTTATCCTATACCTTGGATACCGGATTCACTTCAACCTTGTTTGGATAAACCTATCGACCTTAGACGATGTAGAGTTTGCTGCGCTTCTTCAACCTCAGTAGCGTATTACGCTTTATACGTGTGTGTGTGTGTGATCGACTGCTACTTTTTGACCTTGACCCTGACCCATTACCTAGATTTCCCGAGTAGACCTTTCACCCTTTTCCCCTGCACCCACTTGCCTTTTCCTCACATTTACCTTTTATCAAACCACTCATCTTGTTAGCTTGCTACATCGCTCGCCTCGTGGTTCTAGTTTGAGGGGGATCACCTTCACCCTCACATGGGGCAACCACATCTTATTTTTGTTAGCATCGCTTACCAATACAAGCTATGCAACAAAAAGGGGAAAAATGTAGACACTAAAATTAGGTCACACTCCCCTTCGTCCCTCAACATATAAGCCCCCTTTATTACATTTACCTAGCCATGACCCCCTTCACCCCACTAATATTAATTTAATTAAATTAATGCTTTATCCTCACTATATTTATTATTTAAATAATATCTACACATATAGTTCACTTAGACACCTCACCAAGCTAACTCAACCTAAGACCTATTCTTAGCAAGTTACCATAACTAACTAAGACTTACCCAAACCCTAAAAATCAATGCCTACATTCCCTCTAACCACATTCCCGCATGCTCACAAGAGGCTTCGAGTCTAATCTATGAGATAATGACACGAGATCTGAGGAAATCAGGAGGATCTCCCTAAGTTTAGTAAACCTAGGAAATCCCACCTTGACCGACATCGGTTACCCCTAACCATCACCGGTTAAGCCGACCACCGTTGGTTACCCCTTTTAACCCAAAACAACCTTATTCTCAAGGTTGGAACTTGGAACTTGGAAGAAAAAAATTTGACGAACAAGAACAAATCTCAGAGAGATAATGCATCTTCAGAGAGCCAATTCCAGCAAGAACTCACATCCAAGGAAGGAGATTGAGGATCTTCTCCTGCACAACCATCCCAACCATGTTCTGATCTATCTAAGCAAAGAGGAGTGTGCATGCAGCCCATGCAGAAGCTTTTCTTCAGTTGGTGATCACTTGCAGCCTTCAAACCCATCATCAACACCTCCATCCTTCACACACAGACCTTCAGAACAAAATCCAAGTAAGTACAACATCATACTTTCTTGGTTATTTCATTTCATCATTATTTTATCATCCATTGTTTATCTTGCTCTCTATTGACCTTCTCCAACATTTTCACCTCCATAGACCCATCAAAACCTCGCAAAAGCCTACTCTAGTCACCCATTACCTCGTGCCGACCAACCAAAGCCCTTTGTGCAATCAAAAGGAGACCAAAACTCTATTCGTGACATTTCTAGATCTCATAAGAATCGGCGCCGCTTATACCTAACCACGGTCGGTCACCCCCGACGACGCCAGATCTCATGTTTACCCACACAACCTTAAACATGATACCTACCCACCTAATTTTACCCCACCCTCACTCACCTATGACCTTCCCGAGACCTTTATCGACTCCGCAGAGACCCCATAACCTATCCCTTGACCTTGGATTCTATTTTAGCTTAGCTTGTTAGATTAGATCTATTTCTTATTGTGTTTTTAAGTGAGATACCTAAATTATTTAAAATAATAATAGGATTTACTTTTTTATAGCATTAATTGGTTTAAAATAGTGGATTGACAGCCATATAGGAAGTATCATACTTCCCAGGATCTAGCACACACTAGGCAGCTTCACTACCCATATTGTTTAATTCCTTCGGAGGTTTTGTTTTCATTACAAGTAATTCCTCCTAGCCAAAGGGATGCTCTCACGATCATCTGTGGATTCGTAAGTCATACGCGCGCAACAACCCATCAATCGACATTTGAACAATTATTCCTTCTATGCCCATTACCCTATCTGTTTCATCAACAATTCAAAGAAAAACTCTAACAAAAAGGTGAAACACCAAGATTCCAAAAATTATCTCGATCATGAAGGAAAATCCCAACTCTGTGATGGTTTAAAAGGAATGGAAACCGACAAGAGGGGTATCCGATCACAACTCATCCTTTGATGGAGGGGGAAAGAGAGGGAGTAGGAGTCACCACGAGAGTGGGTTTTACACCAAATCCCTTTTAATTCCTAAACCTATTCTAACCATAAGACAATAGATCACTTTTGGGCTTGGGTACCAAGGGTTAGGTCACAAATGGCTAAGAATGAGCTAGTAGAGGAAAATTATGAATGCGGTGGTCTAAAGATTGAAAATAAAGCACGTGTTGAGGATGTTTAAATAGAAAACATTTTTAGAGATACACAGGGACCCAACTTGTATATCCAGGTGGTCTTGCAAATATTTTGTGAGGTCAAATTCAACACAATATCGCTTTGCTGCTGGGACAAGTGTAAAAAATAATTTTTCATCATTGCATATCACCCTATCAATGGGTTTCACTATCTCTAGAAGGAAAAACTAGAGATGAATGGGGAGTCCAAGAAGTTCAATCCAAACTATAATTTTCAATGAAACCTAGCTAATGGGGCTAAAACCGAGAGTCTAATGAGAAATAACTATAAGCGGATTTCCCAAATACCAATAATTCGCCTTAAGGAGGAGGGCTAGGAGTTGAGAAGGATTGTGAAAGGAAAAGAAATAAAAAAATTAGTGAGGTTTTGGATACCCGATACCATCAAACTCCTCATGGTTCTTTATCCAGTTCTGCAGGTAGGCTTATGAGGGAATACAACCAAAAAATTAAGCAATAAGGAAATTGTTACAATACCATTTGACCACAGATGGTCTAAATATTAGTTAGAAATAACATTATCCAGGATGATTTAGAATCCATACCTCACCATAGACCTTTGGCATAAAATTATGAGCATTCTTGGGAGCCATCTTCACCACCAGTTACAAAAGTCATTGCAATGGAATTAGAGTTGTCCATTTATATGAAACTCACCGCCTTAGCGACGGTAAATTAACTTGTATACACTATTATATGACTGAATGGAGAACCCTAGAAAATTTAAAGGGGAGCAAAAAGTATCATAATCAAACACATAAAACCATAAAGCAGATCTAAAGTCTTTCCTAAACCTTAGCTTTTTTCAACTCTTTCCTAATTTGGATGAACCTATAGTTAAACAATTTCATTTTTAAATATATGGCTGAAAACAATTTTATTAAAAATAAGATAAACTCACACTAGATGTGGAAAATATAATGTATGAATTTCTACGAAACACAATGGTCTTGGAATGATATGTTTATAAAAAGGTTGAAATTCTTAGTAGGGAAGCAAGGAAAATAACTTGGAAAACAAGAGTGTTGGTTAGTTTAGCATTCGTTAGCATGTCTCATCAATTGGGGAGAAAAGAAAAGTCAAAACTATAGTAGAATATAAAATATCTAGAAAAATAACTTGTGCAAATATTACATGACACTAGATAAATATCCATTATGTAGGGAAGCAAATATAGCACACATTGACTATTTTAGTTCTAGATTATACTAGAAAATGTAGAGAAATATCCATTATTTATATTAGCTGAATTGAAGTGAAATTTAAAGAATAAGATGTAGTACAAGGATTATCTATAATGTATCACTAATCTATTAACACAATAAAAAATTCATGAGAAATTCCTAGCCTATACAATTTAATAAAGAGCCTAGAAAATTCAATTTAACATAATTAAGAATTCCTAATAACTTTCACAATTTCTCATAGACATTCCATACATATCTTAAAATTTACACATAATATAGGGATCTATAAATATTTAAATAAAAAAAAAATTAATGCACAATAGAATTTTATAGAATTTGAGAAAAATGATTAAGATGAAGTAAAAATTCATTAAGTTATATAACTTAGTAAGGATTTATTAGAAGAGAATAAACCAAGGAGCATTCAAAATCATCACATAGGGAAAAGAGTGAACACATGTAACATCTATAGACAAAGTCATATTTCTCACCAAGTGAATTAAAAATTTCCTCGTGGAGGATCAATCAAGAACTAATACATACACATATATGATGAGTGTCAATCAAATCATGAATTTTAGAAGATAAAATGATCTAGATTCATACTTCTTTTAGAGAAAACCCACTCAAATTCACTATGTAAGAGAAAATAAAGATAATATACAATATGTATAAACCTAATTTTTCACTTTTCATCTTTCATATCTATTACTAACAATTTATTTTGTGTAGATAAGGGTCATTGATGCATCTATTTATAGAGTGGATGCCTTAAGTGGCCTCCGGGAATGGGGAATTGTTATTTACATGAGCATTATGGGTTAGAGATAGTACACAAAGAGAGTGTCACTATTTGGTCTTGGCCTTAGTTGTCATTACACTAGTTATCATTTTCCCCTTAAGTATCATATACATTGCATTCACAACTTCTTGCTTGCATCTCACCACTTTGCACCTTGTTTATCCATGTGTATGATCTATGAAACCTTTCTTTCACTTTTCACGACATAATACCTCATGTCAACACCTTTGATCGATGCCATTACCTATGGGTGATGGTATCGATAGTATTTTCCTTTTCTCGATGCCATCACCTATGAGTGATGACATCCTATATATACACATCACTTTACAAATCATAAAAAGGGAATCCCAAAGTTTTCGAACTACCATCTTATATGTATTTTTGTACCATCTTTAGATGTGCTTTGTCTTAGCTCTTGGTTCATCTTGCACTTTTCTTAGATTGGATTGGAAACTATTCTTCTTGGATGGTTTACTTACACTATTAGATCAGCTATAAGAAATCTAGGATACGAACGATGTTCCCTTTTCCACCTAATAACAATTCTCTCTTGGTGTTCTACTTTTATAGAGAGATAGATGTATAAAGGACCACCCTATAGGTACAATGTGAGTGCTGAAACCATATTTTTCATTTTTCATAGATAAGTTCATCTTCTTCCTTCATTGTGCTCTTTTGGCTTAGAATTACATATGTTTGGATGTTAGTTAACATAGTACTTATGATCATCTTCATATTACTTTCATTTTAGTTATATTATCTATGTTTTTCTTATCTATTGTTGATCCATACCTCTCCTCACCCAACTTACAATATCTTAGTACGGTTATCTCCTCTATAAACTATTGATATCTTAGTAAGGTTCTCTCCTCTATCTCAACTATGGGCATTGGAAACCCTAAGTTGACTAGTGTAGGGATTACTATCCTCTGGATAGTGTCTTGATATGCAACCTTAGCGTCACTTTAACCCTTTAAATATACCCTACGTATTTCAGTTCATGTTTGTTTCCTACTTATTTCCTTGATACCTTTATACACATAATGATTTAGGAATGCAAGTTATTGAGAAAAATTCTTGGCCCACCATACATCTATAGTGAACCCAACATGAATCCTACAGACCTTATAATCAAGAAAATCTTGTTAAAAGCACCCATCTTCAATTTTGACTTCATCTAAACATCCAAAAACCCATAAAACCTCAAAAACATGACATCATAGGCACCATCGACACTGTAATGATCATGTATGTTCCAGCTTTTCTCACTTTCGATATCTTCACCCCTGTGTAGATTTGTTATGCATGATCAATCCTATGTATCTTCCCATATGTGCTCCTATATGCCCGCAGCCCCCATGTATATGTTACTATGTGGTCAATTATGTTTGTATCTATTCAAACCTTTTCTCAAACATATCATCAATCCATCATGGAGTATCCGAGTATGGGATCATCATTGTGGAAATATTTCCGTAATCATAATATCCTAAAGTTTATTTTACCTTTTGCATGGAGTGTTGTCTCATATGAGCACCTAGAACTAATCCATCTACCCACTACAATGATGATAACTTTGATCATCCTCTTGAGATTCAGAAGTTCCTATCTTAGTTTCCTCGATGTAAAAATGAATTAGAAGAAATTCTTAACAAGCGTCTTCTTGAATTTTTTCAAACAAATTGATCATAAGTCATAAAAGGGGGAAGTTACTGAAGTAGGTTCATCTGAAAATTCCTCTAATTTGGATTCTCCTAATCTCATCCTTTAAATTATTGATGTTAGGAATTTCAGGCACTAAGAGGGGGTGTGAATTAGTGCTTATAAAACTTTTCAATCAATTTCCACTTACTTAATTTTTTACTTTTAAACTATATTGATTATCATAATAATTCATTATCAATTATGAGAGATAAAGAGAGAAATATACACACATACACATGAGAAGACCAGATTTAATGTGGGAAACCCTTCTTGGGACAATACCCATTGAAACCAATGAACTAACTTAAAATGTCCTTTGTAGTTACAATTATTTCATGATTGAATTATAAATCAATCTGAATCTACAACTCCAATAATTTAACCAAGAAACCACATGGTCTTTGACAAGATACAACTTTTATGGAAGCCACAACTCCCAAATTGGTATAGCGATAACTGACCTTTAGTGAGATTCAACTCACAAGGAAGCTTCAACCCCCTATAATTTAATCAGCCAAAAATGATATTTTAAAGCCACTAATTATAAGGAGGCCACAACCCCCTATGATCTAAACAACTACTTAGACAAATTTTACAAAAAAATTGATCATATAGATCCTGTGTTGCACATAAAAAATATTATGATCACTCTTCTCTTTCTCTTAGAATTCACTATTCAGGAACAAATATTCAGTATTATCCTTACCTTTCCTTTTCATATATCTCCCCTCAAACATTCATTGACATGGATTTTTGTTTCTCTCTACAACTATGTCATTGTCCTCTCTTTCAATCAATAGGTATTAATTTGGTGACATTATCTCCTCTCTATCTCTGCAAAATTTTTCCAACATGTAACTCTTCTCACTTTTAAAAATGGATATTTATTGTATATTAATGTCTCCTTCCTCTCTCTCGCTTATTCAAACATTCATTTTTTTAATTTTCTTTTTTGAAAACCTTATTGATCGAGAAGATCTTCATTTAAAAACACTAGTTGCTCTCTTTGTAATGCTTTGAGCTTGACTATACCTCTCTCTCTCTTTCATCATCATATTATCTTTTTGATTCGAGCTTACATAGACAAGCATTACTCGCCTTTCCCGACTCTTAACGTTTCATGCTTTTTAATTTCTCTTCACATTGCTTTGGTAAATGCACGACACATTACAAAAAAAGTTTCCCAAAATTATCTAACATTATTCCATGATTTTCTCAATGTATAGGTGGAGGGGTTACAAGATTCCATTTCTAGAATTTAATTATTCCCCCAATCATGAATTTTTCTATTCCACGGTAGGGAGGATGAATTGCCATTTGCAAAAAGTCAAATATCACCAAATTTTGACACTTGGAGTGAAAGTTATTGTAATGTGGGTTTCGACTTCCCAACCACTTCACAACTATGTTGCTCGTGCTTTGATTTATGGGATTTGAAGACTACTCTACTTGCGATTTCAACCCCAAATACTTTTCAAGATTGACACATTGGTTTTCCAAATTACTCCACCTTGTGCCCTTTACTTTTAGGGTTCTCGTAACTACTTCATTTCGGACTCGCAATTGGCCATTAATTTGAATTTATGCCCATTACATTACGACATAAAACCTTTTTTCAGTTCTTTTCTGGGTTTGGTGGGAACCTTTAATTTTTGGGGTTTGGGACGTGCTTTACTCACATTTCTGTCTTTACTCTTCACATTTCCCTAGTAATTTTTCTTCTCGCTTACTCTTCATCCATCACCTTTGATTTTCGGGGTTTGGGATGTGATTTTCTTGGGTTTATGAGGATCCATTACTTGTAGTTTTAGCAAATCAATTATTTGTAATAGAAAATCCTTCTTTGTGAGTTTACTTAGATGCTTCTACTCCGATTTTGGGATTTCTCTACTTGCAGTATTGGCACTTTGTATCTCTGCAATACACTAGAAAACTCCTTCTTTATGGGTTTGGAGGTTTGCTTTACTTCATCGCTTTATAGTCCTAGCACTTCATATCTTCGTAATACACATTGTTTCACTATCTTGGCACTTTATATATTTGAAATATACACTACTTAACATCCTTGGCAAACCATATCTCTATAATACACTTTGGAAAAATAAATTACTCGTTTTTATCCAATTTTTTCTAACTACTGTAATTTTGGATTTATCCAAATAGACATTTTGAGTACTTAGAAGATATAAAAAATGACTTTCAGACCTATAAATAAATTGAGCCAAGTGTACCAACCTCTTCAATTTCTTCAATGGACCCCTATCTCACTTACTAAGCTTGTAATGCCATGAATTTATCCTAAATGCTCAACGAACCAACCCGAGACCATTTCACACCTTGTTTGCTTGAACATGCACCTATCACCGAGAAGGCACTATCAATCAACCTTCATGCCTTTTTCAGAGTCTTACTTCACCACTCACTCTTTTTCCATCAATGCCACTTGACATCAATGACAACACCAATGACCAGGGTTCAACAATCTCCCCCTTTGTCATTGATGACAACACACTCAAAAACATAAAAACTTTGATGGAAAAAACACTTTCATACTTGGCTATAAATACACTCTCTCCATACTTAGTTTCTAACAGAATCTGTATCCCCCTTTGACATATATGAAAAAGGTTTAAACACTTGAAACTATTATCAATATGTAGATAAGTTTGATAAACCAAAATCTTACCTCATCAAGCTCCCCTCGGATGATGATGCTCTTTGACCGACAAGATAAATTTAGATGCATTACCTTATTCACACCTTACTAGCTCTCCTTATCCATAATCTCTCCAAGGAATATGATCCATCTTCAATCTTGTCATACATCTCTTTTCTATGCCAAATCCATGCTCACATCATCAAAAATTCCTCCATAGCTAAGCATAGACACCATTAGATCTGCTTCCTTTTTTACCGCCCGCTGATTTTAGTTATAAAATCCTCTTGAGACTGTGTTTTCCATGTTTACATGCTTCCTTAGAACTGTACTCCTTTTCCTTGTCCTCATTTTGGCCATCCATTATGTATTAAAATTGAGTCTTTTCAAGAAGACATGTCAAATCTACATACTCTGTCCTTGGACTTAATTGGCTCATTGATATGCACCTATACCAGCCTTGAGTGATCTTCAATTTGACTAATCCAAGATATATTTAGACATAAATAATATTCCTTTGAAGATAATGTACCTATCTCACCATATTCATGCCATTTTACTTCACTATGCTCAATCAACAAGTGATGCTTCTTAATCATTTTACTCCTTCACTAGAGAAATATGCAATCTCAACAACCTTATCTCTCATATGTTGTAAGAAATTTATATATCAGTAAAGGTATGATCCTTGTTGCAAATTAATTTTAGAAATATTTTTCTCCATGATGACAAAGATGTAGACTCTCTTTACTCTTTCAACAATCAACTTTTCAATACTTGATCCTTCTCATGAGGCGAAAAAAACCCAAAATGCATATGCACATCACTTTAACTTCACACTCCTTGATTATAGCATCATATTTTCTCATATAAATGGGATATGAGATAGAAATATAGAAATTATGGAACATACACTCATACCATGGGCACATTTCACATTTTTCGCATTGAATGATTATGACTAGAGACTTTTACACTTGACATTACTTAACAATCCATGACAAACTTAGTTTGTTTATCCTAGATAGTCATCACATATGGCAAGAATAAACACCTTCTTGACACTATGTCACTTACAACCACAAATTTTCATCTAAATTATAATTCACAAGTAATTCTCAAAATGGTTCGATTCATATTTCCATAAGACAAACTTGACTTGTACATTTATTCAAGATATTCTCTTGGAGACACTTCTTACTTGAAGACAACATTAACAGAATTTAGAAAAATAAATGCAAGCCCTAGAAACTATTAACAACATTCTCTCTCTATGTTTTCTCAAGTAAGAACTACAAGGACTTCAACATATGCTAGACTTTCAATATGGAGCAAGACAAGTGTTTCTTGAAACTGACATACCTTGACAACTTGATAGAGGTAGAAATTAGCAACAACAATGCCAATATCCTTAAACTTATTATTCAAATTCATCATGAGTAAAAATTGATTTATATAAAAATGAAGAGCATAATATGATTCTTTTAGATTGATTATACCTTCTGTAAGCCTAAAGAAGGAATATTATCTCACATGTTATATCGAAAAAGAAAGTCATCAAAACAACATGATGACTCAGTTTTATCTTTCCTTGTCCTTGTTATCTTTAGTTTCCTTGGATGCATTCCTTGGTGTGACTATCACATCACATGAGTTCTCACTTTCTGATTGAATTCCTGAAAGACACATATGTTGCAGCTCATACACCTTCTCTAATACTGCTTAAGGAAGAAGTTATTCATTATTTGCACTCACCTTGTCTTCCTTCTTCTTTCCTTTATTAAAATTCATGAGTGTCTTTTTTATCAAATATTTTTAAATTTCTACATCATCTGCCCATGTTATTTTATTTCCTTCTTTACTTCTTTGACTTCGAGTTTTATTCCTTGACCTTGTATATCCATTTTATTTTCTTCTTTCCAGGAGATAATTTATACATGACTAACTTTGTCTCATTTCTAGGATTTATCTTCATGTTGGTATCCTTCTTATCTTGTCCTCTGAAGGTATGATACTTGTTGTTATACTTAAGTTGTTGATTCGATAACAAATCTTTGAAAATTCCAATTATTTTGGCATGTATAACATATGACATAACTTTTTCTTCTATCTGAATATGAACTATCATTCCAAAATTGACTTGAAGGTTCCTCTAAACAATACCTAGAAATATGCCCTCTTTCTTGACAATTGAAACATATTCTACTCTTATCGACTCGGATTTGAAATCCCTTCATGGATGTTCTTTATCTACCTTAATCCTTTTGCATAATATATCCTTGTGACCAAAACCATATCATGAAAAGAAATATCAATTAAAATTTCTCTAATACTTGGATGTATTTATTTTTCTAATTGACTTATACCTTTTTGTGCATGTCTCCTTGGTCTCGCTTCTTGTTTGTTAGCATCTTTGGGACTAGCCTTCTCAACCTTATTTGTCTTTGAACATATTTGACAACATGCATGGCTTGGTTCGTCCCTTCAATTCACTTTACCTTGCTTGTTTTATTTCCTCTTCGAGGGTCTTTAGATTTGCATTTAATGTCTCACATTCTTTAGTCTTGTCTTGAATAGTTTCCTGACATATCTCATGCTCTACTTCACCAGAATGTATTTGTTTGCTTTATAAGCCATCAAGTTGGTTAGTAACTTGTTCCAACTCAATATTTAGGGTATTTAGTTCCTCTTAAAATTTAAGGCAAGCATTTTATTTCTCTCACAAATCCTTGACACATTTTCAAAAAATGAAGCCTTAGACTCCTTTATAATAGCTTGAGAAATTTCGTATTTCTTTTTGACAACACTCGATTCTACTAATGAACTCATGATTGTGTCTGCAGGATCACCTCCAAGTTATTAGGCTTAATACAAGAGGACCTCGCTCGATACCAATTAATAGGAATTTTAGGCACTGAGAGGGAGGGGGTGAATCAGTGCTTATAATACTTTTTAATCAATTTCCACTTAATTTGTTACTATTAAACTATATTGATTGTCCAAATCATGCATTATCAATAATGAGATATAGAGAGAGAAATATACACACATACACGTGAAAGAATAGATTCAATTGGGAAACCCTTCTCATGAAAAAAACCCACTAAAACCAATGAAATAACTTGGACAACTATCCTTCGAGTTACATGATTTCATGATTGAGCTACAACTCAATCTGGAGCTACAACTCTAATAATTTAACTAAGCAACCACCTAGTCTTTGACAAGCTACAACTTGTCTAGAAGCCACAACTCCCAAATTGGTATAAAAACAACTGACCTTTAGTGAGCTTCAACTCACAAGGAGGCTTCAACCCCTATAATTTAATCAACCATAACTGATCTTTTATAAGCCACTACTTACAAGGAGGCCATAACCCTTTGTGATTTAAATAACTACTTAAGTAAATTTTTCAAATAATTTGATCATATAGATCCTATGTTGCACATACAAAGATTATGATCACTCTTCTCTTGTTATCATAATTCAATCTTTGGGATCAAATATTCATTATTATTATTATTTCTCATTTTTAGATCTCTCTCCTAAAAGAATAATTTCTATGGGTTCTTTCTTCTCTCTAACCCTCTGTCATTATCCTCTCTTTCAATCAATAGGTCTTCATTTGATAACATGGTCTCCTCTCTATCTCTATAACAATGTTTCCAAAGATGTAGCTCTTCTCACTTTCAGCAATGGATATTCATTGTATATTAATGTCTCCTTCCTCTCTCTATGAGTTCTTCAATTATACATTTTTCGATTGTATTTTTTAGCACCTTATTCACTCAATAGATCTTCATTTGAAAACCCTTGCTGCTCTCTCTCTCTCTCTCTCAATTGATCAATCCCTTGAGATCAACTACACCTATCTCTCTTTCATCATCATATTATATTTTTGATTTGAGATTAAATAGATAATTATTACTTTCTTTGCCTAAATCTTGGCATTTCATGATTTTAATTGCTCTTGAAATTGTTGGTAGATGCACGACATGTTACAAAACAATTCCCAAAATTATCTAGCATTCTTCCATACTTTATAAATGTTCGAATGTGGAGGCGTTACAAGATTCCATTTTTGGAATTTAATTATTCCTCTAATTGTGGCTTTTTCTATTATATGGTAGGGAGGATGAAACACCCTTTCTAGAAAGTCCAAAATATCCATATTCCAACACCTAGAGTGAAAGTTAATGCAATGTGGGTTTCTAACCCTAACTACTTCACAACTATGTCATTCATGATTTGCTTTGTGGGATTTGATTACTACTCTACTTGTGGGTTTCCGATCCCAAACTAATTCACTATAGTGATGCATCAGTTTTTTACATTACTCCACCTTGTGCCCTTTTCTTTGTGGGTTATCAAAACTAATTTACTTCAAACTTGTGATTGGCAAGTGCTTTGAAGCTGTGCCCCATTACATTACCGCATAAAACATTTTCATCTCTTCTTCATGGGTTTTGTGTGCACTTTTTTTTTTCATGGTATAGGATCAAAACTAAGGCTAAGAATAAATAATGACACTCTCTCTGTACTATTTGTATCCCATAATGGTTACATGAATAACCTTTCCCCGATCTGACATACCCTTAAGGAACCCACAAAGGAAATAGATGCATCAACAACCCTTATTTATGTAAGAATGATTGTTAATAACAGGTACTAAAGATGAAAAGTGAAAAGTAAAAAATTAGGAGTATATAGTTTGCTTGTTGATTTTCTTGGCTATTCTTCTTTTGGGATTGTTTAGAAGGATTGAATAGTTTGTTCCATTTATTATGTGAATCCAGGGTGAGTTATTATTATTTTTATTCTTCTTCCATGTGCATAGAATTATCTTGTTGTAATATGTTTAATAATTTTTCAAAAGTTAGTATTTGACCCATGAAATTCAATATGGTCAAAAATATCTGATAAGAGGGGGAAGTGCTCTCAATATGGTGGGTACAAGAGAGTCATGTATAAAATCCTATTCTAATGCTTGTAGTGAATCATGGAATGTTGTTAAAATTGTATAAAGGCATCAATTTTCTCGCCACTTTTTAATTTGATATTATTATTGGCATGTAAAATGTTCATGCATTTTACTTTTCAAATCTACATTATTTTTTGTCACTTCTTAAGAAAGTTAAAATTATCATATTTCACCAATTGTAAAGATAAACATGTGTGGAATATTTCAAGATTTTTGGGTGGTTTAAAATTTTATATTGTATTCATTGGAAAGGTCTCGAGTTTACTTCATAATATTATGGTTCAAGGAAGACTCTATGAGCTTTGGACTAGTCTTGGGAACATATCCATATCTGGCTCTTTTTGAGGAATAAGTTTCCTTAACCATAAAATAAAGTCAACTTGTGATAAAGGTTTCAGGAGGCTCAGGTGGTTTACGGAACCTAGACCATAACCATTAGAAGTTTTTTTATCCCACTACATTCCAGCATGTTTAAGATAAAATTCTTGAAGCATAAAAAATAGAAACCTTTCAAACACCATAAAACATTAGTTATATTGAAGAAAAAGGTTTTAGAAGAACTAAATTGATTTGGTAATTCTTCTATTATTAAAATAAAATATTATTGATTCCTCCACACTTCCCCAACATTGTTTTTTCTATTGGTCATGATATATTTTATCAACACTAAAAAAATTGCTTATTTCCTGTTATGCCAACTTTGAAGATTTTTGGGTTTTTTCTCATACCTTGAGGTGAAAGGATTTTTTCAAGTATCTAACGTAGTTGGAATGGATTGAAATTTTTTATCTAGTCAATTTCATATATTATAGGCCCATGGAAGCCCTTATATTTCTTTGTGGATGAATGTTCCACATTCTAGTTCCGTTCGAGCCTCTAGGTGCACTTTTGGGAACAAGTTAGTTCCAAGTTTCAATCCAAAGTGTGCCCAAGAACTTTAGTGGTTCAAAAATATGGTTCCAAGTGTGCCACATTTCAAAAATGTGGTTAGAAGTGTGGTTTGGGAAGTTATGAAGTCTATTCCTTCTTTGGGTTTGTACTTTATTTGTTCCTATGTTCTAATTCTCCATTAAGTTTGTAATTTTAAGTTCCAAGTTATACTTAAAGGTCCAAATTCCACATAATAACCTTGGAGGTTCCACAAGAATGTCCCAAGTGCACCTAATAACCTCCGAGTTCAAAGTGATGGTAAAAAGTGCACTCTAGTTCCTTCAAACATTCAAAAGTGTGCTTTTCCTTCAAACCTTTAAGCATCGTAACCTAAAACATTTACAATAACTTCAATCAAATTTTATAACATAAAGTGCATGAGCTAAACTCCATGAAACCATGTTTGCACCCTAGGTATGCCAGATCTTGTTTTACTCATATCTTGAGCTCCCGTGAATGAAATAACATGAATCCTCTCCTTGGAAATTCCTTTAAGTTGATGTAAGGAAAATGATATATTATTTATTTATTCATTTTTATTTGCATCTGAAAATTACATATTTTGAACCCCTTTTTTTCCATAAACCACTCACAAAATTGATTCAATCATTGGATGAGTTACAAACCACATGGATATATCATTGTTTTCAAATCATATATCCTTGGTAATACCTTAATTTTTATATATTAATAACTTTTAGATAGTAAATGATTCATTTTATATGAGTGAATCCATTGTTTCTTGAAAAAAATTTAAAAAATCCATCTTACAGATGACAAGTGTTTTGCTATTTCCTTCAAATCCCCATGAGAAATATTCCTTAAATTTGGAGAACTTTTTCTCTTCTACCATAAATTTATAATGAATCATTTTTCAAAGCATTTTGATTTGTATTGTTTTCGGAAGAGGGTAAAAGTATAGGTTTTGAAATGATCTGCATCCTTATACAAAAGGCCCTTAAGGAAGAATGAAGCATTGAAGCATTACAAAAAAGAATCCCATAGGAAGAAAAAGACAAAGGGCCACTAAGGAAAAAAAGAAAAGAGTAAAAAGGAGGAGAGAAAAAGGAGATGAATCACTCATAGCTACAGAAAAAATACAACTTACTCAAGAGGGTCTCGACCATGGGATCGTAATCTCATTTTAGGGAGAGAAATTCCTTTCTTTTTTATTGACGATAGTCCATCCATCACTCCTATTAGGTTCTAATTTTTTATCTAGATTTATTTAAAGCAAAGAATCATAAAACTCATTTCTTCCAATATTTGACTCCACCTTCAAGATTTTATTTTTATAAATCTAAGATTTTGCCCTTAAAGAGAGAAAAAACACCTGTTCCACTCGACCGACCCCACCAACCTTGCCGCAGGGGGGAAAAATGAGTCACATCTGGTAGCTGAACCTCCTTATCATCTTTAGGATCAATGTGAGCCTCTGCCTAATATTTCTAAGAGTAATATTAATCATTCTCAATAACCGACAAGTTGGGTTGGAAATCCTTCTACCAAGAAAATGTTTTCCTTAAGCTTTAGTTTCACTTTTTGACATTCTGAAGAAAGATGCCCAAAGGAAAAACCTTTCCTTCATCTAAATGGAAATCCTTTATAGTCAAGAGGTTGAGTCCATATCCTATGCAAAACTTTGAGATCAATGGAAGAAGGTAGATCAAGAGAGGTATCAAAATCCACCAAGATGTGAGCATAGGTAATATGTGTGTAAAGTTCTTTTTTCGAGTCTATGCACAAGCATTTTCCAAAAGCTTTACTAATCAAAATCAAACTCTCCTTCCCCCAAAATTACAATGGAATATGAGGTAAACAAATCCAAATAGGTTTGATTTTGCAAGTTGTGGTGAGAGGATTGAAAGAAAAGAACAATGGTTTAATCATCAAATGATGATTCTGTAGTTCCCAACTTGCAAAGAAATTTGAACTCATAATCCATTTCGGTTTGTATTGATCCCATATTGACAAAACTAAATTTTCATTCCGCACTACATTAAAATCAAAAAGTTTTTCCCAAAACCATTTATGTCATTTCTGTTGATTTCCATAGAGGAGTTGTCTCAAATTTAGAGAAAGACTTATCCTCTATGATACCTTTAATTTTAATCTATGCATGTTGTATTCCCATACATTCACACACACACACACACACACACATATGTGTATGTATGTATGTATGTATGTATGTATGTGTGCATGTATATATGTATGTATGTATGTACACATATACATACACACAATAAATTAGGGGCATGCCCCTTATAATCATGTATCACATATTTTCCTATAACCTAAGTTAAAACCTCTCCTAGGTCTCATCAACATTGAGATATGACCATGACCTATATCATCACATCCAATCCCATAATATAATATAGATACCTCTATTAAAAATTTGGCATAATTTGATTATGTGGTATTGGGTAAGTGGATGGAAATATGGGGCCAAAAGGGGTCAAAAGTGGCAATTTTTTTCTGAAATCAAGAAAAATCAACTTCAACTAATAATTTGGCATGCATATGCTCAAAATTTTGCAATGTGATAAGAACATGAATCATAGTCCTCAGAATATAGTTTATAAAATACTAATGTTTTTTTAAAAATGGTGAATATTAAAAAGGTCAAATGTGGTGTGCAGACAAAGTGTTCCTATTTTTGTGTAAGAAAGATAACATAGTGTTTTGTGTGCGGCCCCCCATTTTTTGAGTTTGGTAAAACTATTTTAATAAACTCCTTTAGTAGAAAGTTATCTAAGACCATGTATGAGGTCATCTAATTTTGAATATAGATATATAATTTTTTACTAATTTTCAAAGTGAACACAACCCAAAAATGAAATATTTGTATATACAACCCCTAATTTTAAGAGAAATAGTTGAAAATAAATGTTTTTAGTGTGTGTAGAATGGAGTTTAGATAAAACCTTAGTTTTTTATATTTAGATGATAAAATAATAAATTATCTATAAAAATGAGACATTAGCCTTAGGTTTTGATATTTATATGAGAAAATAATAAATTATCTATAAAATGATACATTTGTTTTCACAAGAAGGGATGACACTAGTAAAAGAAATTAAGGATGAAAATCTTAAACCAAAAGGATGTTAGAAATAAATACATTTAAATGAATATAAAACATAGCTCGATGTTGTAGTCATGTTTTTGTTTTGTAATATTATCAAATAACACATGAGAAATTGGGGCATACACTTGAGATTGTTATGTTTTTCTGTAAAACATATATTTATTCACGGATTACATAGTCCTAACCTTAGGATTAGATATCTAAGCCAAATGGTGGGTGGTTTACAAGACAAATAAAATAAAATAAAATAACGTTATAACATGATATAATTATGATGTTCTCGCACTATAACACACTCACATTTTGTTTTTCTTAGTGAAAATTTCAAATTTACATAGTAAAAAATGCACTCGCATTATAAGTGTCATAACACGAGTGTGTTATGGTTTGGAAATTTCAAGTCCTAATGTGAGCACCTTATAATGCGCATGTTTCATTACATGGTCCCATTATAACACGACAAAACCATAACACACTCGCATTATGTGAAAATTGGATAAAAATGGATATTGGCTGCTTTTTGGTCCTCCATCTCCATGCACATACCCTCATATATATACTCAAAATAACCTATGATATATCAACCCCAAGAGGGGGAAAAATTTCCCATTGATATTATCTTGGAACATATCTCATTATCCAAACAACATGTTATTAAAGTTGCATCTGCTATTATAAAATTATCAAATATATGGGAATTCTTACCTGTAGTATCATATATGTAATATAATAATATCACATCCACTTGTTTTCATTCAAAATTAAAATTTTTGATGATGAAAACCAAGCCTACCATTTGAAAACCCATCTCCCACTCATTTTGAACCTTTCCTCTAGCCATCTCATCGCTTATCCCCTCCAAGTATGTGAAATCCTAATTATAACTAGAAGGAACATGATTACATAGTTTTAAAGTGTGTTTCACGTGCAAGTGAATGGATCCAAGTTAACTTGATGATATGAATAATTTTTTAAAGGTATAATGGTGCTCTTTAAAGCACTAAATTACCTATTTTATCCATATTGCAGCATAAGGACATCCTCCAAAAGTTGATAGGGAAAATCAAGCCATATGGAAGCTATACAAGAGAGTAATGTTGTTATCTAAAGTTATTTTAAGGAAATTTTATGGAGATAATTGATGTCAAGAATAAGTTAATAAAGAACAAGTCATTTTGGGAATAGGGAATGAAACCTCTAATGGAAAAATTCACCTTGTTTTGATGATTATGGTAATTCTTAGAGGATTTGGGAGATCAAAAATATGTAATAGAAATATATAAGAATCCTCTACATGATCGACATGTCAAGTTTTTTCTAAGTCTTCAAAATCTCTTGCGATAGCTCAAGTCACTCTTGTTTCTCTTTCATGCTAAGAGAGTGAATGGTGCCATAATTAAAATTTCAATATAAATAAATTATTTAAAGTGGTGAGAATAAAATCAATACACTATTTGGAATAAAAATCATATAATATTTCATCTCCGAACTCCAACTTTCACTCTCGGGATAGAAAAGGCAAGCTACATGTTCTAATTTTACATTAGAATGATGATGTCAAAGCATCACTCAAAGGCTTGGAAAAAATTTCAAGGTGTTGTGTCCCCTTTATCTTTTCTCCAAGGTGAAAACTTACATGGGGACACAAAATTTATCACCCTATGTGTGTTATGTTTTTGTCACTTAAAACTTATGACTTAAGTGGTTAGGTGAGCACAAAGCAAAAAAAGACCACTTTCTCATGATGAAATCCTTCTTAGCACATTTGTAAGCACATGGTGTCCCATTAGATTATACCCAATGTTAGAAACAACATGGGGGACATAAAATTATGCTCCCTCATGATTCTCGTCTCCTCACAACTTGGGAAACATCACTTTCAGCCCAAGAAACATGTTAAACAACCATTTTTCTTAATTACTTTCCCATTTCTCACGAGTTTATGACCCATGGTGCATTTTAGATCATGGATTATCCTCTAAAATTAAAAAAATGAATATAAGGTACATGAGGGACAAGAAAATACACTCCTCTCTCTCTCGTCTAAGCCCCCCGAGTGCTATTTTCCAACACCTTGTATCTCACTCTCATAAAACCAAAAGTTTACACTTGGAATGACCTGATGGAATGAAAATTTTAGATCCCCTCTTGTCCCTAATTTCCCTTTTCACCCTATTTTAGGGTATAACTCCACATCAACCCTCATTCAACATTGGCTAATCCTTTTGAGTCAAACTTGAGTTAAGGTGTACAAGTGAGATAAAAAAGCTTAATATTTAAATAGTTAGCTATTTTTAAGTTTCAAAGATTCATTTTTCCCTCCCAAACTCACTCTCCTTTCTTTTATGCTACTGAAAATATGCCAGAGACCTCATATACTAAAAATAAAAAGTTGCTCATATCTCCCAAACCCCTTGTCTGATCTCCATGAGATTTTAACAAAAAATCCTCAAAAATGTGTTTTAAATGATTGCAAAATTTCTTCCAATGGGGTTTTTTTTAAACATTTATCCCTAAATAAATATTCATTTTTGATCTACAGATTTTGATGATTGGAATCCTTTTAAAATTGGAGAAAAACATCCTTATGAAATAACAAAATTTGGATAAAACTTCGTTTCAATTCCAACACTTAGAAGACTCACTTATAAAAAGAATAATCCTTCCTAAGCTTCACTTTGTGTATAAATAGTAAGTGTTGTAAATATTTCATTATCATAGTTTCCATTATGGCTTACACAATGAGAAAAATCAAGTGTCAAATTAAGAAACAAGTGACTACTAATGGACCTCAAAATAATACATACTAAAAACATTATGGGTCAAAATATTGGTCAATAAACAAGGATGTTAAATCACCCATGCTTTGATAGAAAGATACTTGGATGTGTTTGTACCAGTGTAAACATCATGGTGACTTAAAATATTCATGGTTTCACAATATGCACTTCTAGTTGAATGAGGGAGCAATCCTTCTATGTGGAGGAGAAGACATTTTTCAATAAGAAATATAAAAGAAAGATTTTTTTGAAAATATTGAAGTTTATTCCATTTAGAAAGGATGCATATTTGTCACATAGGTGAATTTTGAGGCTAAGAGGATTAAGGTAGTGATATTTATGTTCTAATTCATACCTTGTGATCAAAGACAATCATGATTGTGCAAGACCAATAACTCATCTCGGTTAAAATATCATAATAGTGTTTTTAAACATTTATTCAAATTCCTGAAGTGTGTCCATGTTCTCCGAAGGAGGAAGTTGAAATCTTAGTACTTCAAGTCAACAAGAGGTTAGAGGTAAAGAATCTCATTCATGAGGCATTTCCTCAAAGATTCTTCAAGCATATTCTTCATCAAGTAGGGGCTTTCCTATCTCTAGATTTTCACTTATCTTTCTTCTTCTCTCTCCCCCTCCCTCTCTAACATTCTATTTCCTCATTGGGAATTTACATTTTCACTCTTTCATCTTATTCAATTATGTGACTCAATATTACATTGTAAAAGTCCCTTTTCAAAAATTGGAAAAGGACTTAATTTCATTCTTAGGGAATGTGAAATGTCACAAGTGGGTATAAGAAAAAGTCACATGGGAGGAGAGGAAGAAATAAATTGTAAGCTATAAATTGGGATGGCTTCTCCATTCCAAGGGGTTATCATTTATTGTTTTTTATTAGTTGTTCTATTTCACTTCTACTACAAGAAATAAGATATATTCTTCTATCTCCTTTCTTTCATATGTTCTTCCATAATCTCTATTTTACAACTTTACAAGAAACTATGATCTTGTATAACCAAAAGAGAAATTTGTATCTTTGAAAAATGAATTCATAGAACTTTGTGTCTCCAGCTTTACTAGTATTTTTATTAATAACATTATTTTTTTCTTCTATTAAATGTGTACCTAATTAGGTTACTATTGGTGAGAATATTTAAGTTCCTACTCATAACATTAGTTCCTTCTCTTTATTTCTCCTACTCCCCTTTACCTCGTTCCCAAACTAATTCCTCCCTTGTACATTGTACAAGAAGTTTTCCATAGGTTTAGTGGAGTATTCTTGTGTGATCCCTAGCCTAATGGCCACCCCAAAAGTTTATTTATTCATTAAATTAAATAGTGGGATCCTCCACTTAATGAAGAAGGAGGGGCCTAACCCCGTGACCATTTGTGAAAAGAAATAATCTATCTACAAAAATTACTTCACCAACACTTTTTAGTGACTCTAATAAGGAATATTTTTCCTTTTGCTCTGTTAAAAGATCTCTTAAAATCCAAAAATAAATATTCTAAAATCCATAAAAATCATAAAACTAAAAATAACAATGTTACATATATGAATGTTTAAGAGCCTTGTTATAATCCTATTAAAATATGTGTTTTTCTAATTTCATTCCTTTCTAATGCTCTGAGAAAAACTAGAATAAAGAGGATCCGTAAAGAAAATAAAGCAGACAAAAGTGTAGTGTTTCATGATCTTATGTTTGAACCACAAGAACCAAAATATTTTATACTTTCTCCCATATAAATCCCAAGACAAGTTCTTGAAAATCCACTTGAAGATCTCATTGGAGAATTAGTTGCATAACCATTAGATATCATCTGATAATAATAATAATAATAATAATAATAAGAAATGGATGCATCTACACCATGGGGATGAAACACTAGTTTGTAAGATTTGGATCCTCCACTACATGAATTACCTAAAGGATTAAGAAAGAAATTTTGAAAATTCTATGGATATGGAAATAAACATCCAGATGATCATATTAAAATTTTTATCACAACATGTGGTGTTCTTGGAGTAGGACATGAATATGTTTCCACTGGAATATTTTTGATTCATTGTAAGATGCCGCTACATAATGTCTTTAGTACTTTCCACCTTGCTCCATTATCGACCGAGATGACAACAAAACCTATTTTGAAGTAACATTCAAGACCACATAAAATGATCACGCCCTCCTTTCAAAATTAGATCATATAGAAATAACCAAAAGATCCCATGAGATAATTTTTAGCAAAATTCAACAAGTTGATTAACATAATCCTATTTATGCTCATCCTACTACATACAATCAAAAGAGGTTCTTCGTAAATACTCAACTGCCTGAAGTTTGGTTCATACTACTGAGAGCTCATCCCAAAACTTTGGAAAGTTCTCAAGAACTTTCCATTGAAGTGGAAGAAGACCGTATCATATCATGGAATATTAAGAACTGGTAAGTGAAGAATAAGGTCCGAGTTTCAAAGGTGAAATTTATAATCCATTTCTAAAAATTTTTGCCAATGATTTGACTACGTTGAAGACAAAAATTTGTCAACATGAATTATACCAAAAACTAAAACAATAATAAAATTATGAGATCAGGCCAAAGGATTTCCTTGGAAGCTCCACCAATTAATGCAATATTTGTAACTTATGAAGATGAAGGCGAGGAATCAAAACTTGAAAGATAATAAGGATATGTAAACATTGAGAATTTTGAATACTCACTTGATGAAGATCATGATGAGTCCATGGCTGATATGAATATCTAATCTTGTGTGGTGTTCATCCTCACGTAAATAGAGAAGGAAGCCTCTTCTCCCATTTTCCAAGAAAATAACTTCCATCATCGAATGTTGACTCTACAAAAAATAACAATAAAAGGAGGATCATACTTTCCCACTTCCATGGGGTTAGCCAAGAATAATTTTGATACTACCTCAATAAAGAGTCCATCTACCTCTTTGAGTAAGTCTCTTTAATTTCCTTATGTGAAATCATTTTCTTATTTTGTTGATCCTAAGAAAAAAATCATGTTTATGTCAAGGATACCATAGTTCTTGATGTACCCACTAATTCCTCACCTTTTGACATCATTGACCATGTTAAGAAAGATAAAATTCAAAATTTTGAATCTAAATGCTTGAGAAATAATCCCAATCAATTTGAAAAATTTTCCAGTTTATCAAAGGAAGTAGTTCAAATCCATTTTCCAAAATTGTCACAACCAAAGAATCATTTCACACTCCTAGCACCCCGCTTCCCAAAACCTACTCGCCTCAACATATCGCTCTTCTGAGATCCATCTTACCTTGCCTAATTGGTCAACAAATATAAATTAAATAATTTCATTATTGAATATGGTGCCTATGACAATCTCATACCCAAAAAAGTTGCTAAATCTATTCATATCTCCCTCATTTATGCTCTTGGTCATTGTTACTCCATGGAAATCAAAAGAGTACTTTTCATTATCTAGATTAATTATGTTCAAGTAGAAAATTTTCATACTTTCTTGACAAGAAGATCAAGATGAAAATACTTATGGCAGAAATGCCAACTTCGTATGGTATGTTGTTGAGTTAGCGTTTCTATAGGGATTTTGGTGGAGATGTATAGATGGATTGATCATATACAATAATTATATTCAATTTTAAAATTAAGAAGCTCTTTCTAATAAAAATAAATAAATATATAGTTTAAAAACCAAATGAATCGAGGAAAAACATCTTAGTTTAAGATTCAAGGTATGATTTTTTTTTTTCATAACTTCAAATGCTAAGATATTTATATTGATGTAAGAACACCCAGTGTGGAAGAGCTAGTTGAGACGAATCATGGTGATTTAATGGATCTGAAATTTCATATAATGTACTTACCACTAAGCATGGATACATATTCTATAGTTGGTTGTGATGAAGGAAATGGAAATATTGGCTTACAAGAAATAATTCTTGAGGTATTGAGTGGTGCAAATCATGAATAAAAAAGGATATCTAGTAACTTCTCAACATATGAGCCTCATGTTTCCAATCATGTTCAAAATGCCAAAAATTAATATTTTTTGAATGAATATGGTTTTGAATATGAATCCATCTCTTTCCCATTGGGAGATGAATATGTATCAACGAGGAATATATGAATAAGAAAATTCTTGGGTATTTTCAAGCCGACTATTCTTAGGAAAAGGATGCCTCTATCATAGAGATGAATAACAAATATCAAGAAGCTCAAGATGGGGAAGATGATTATTTCCATTTTCTTTCCCAACCTTGTGTGCATTATCCTTTAAAGAGGATCAAACACTCTGTACATCACATCATAGTGAGAAAAAGTTAATGGTGACCCAATTTGTGTGAAGGATAATTGCTTGGAGTAAATGAGAAACATGGAGCATCAAGAGACTTGTGAAAACATTTAAAATCTCAAAATATATTCTGAGAACCATCTTATAGAGATCATGGTTATCAAGAAGAAAATAAAAAAGTAAAATTTCCATCAAAGACCATAAAATTTTGTGTGAAAATGGCAAGCCATGCATGATCAAGGCTCATTCTTGTAATAGCAATAGAAAATCAAAAGTTGGAATGAAATTGCAAATAGATGAGAAGACATATGTAGAATGTCGGAGAAAAAAGTAAATGATACTTCTAAGTGGTCCCTCACTGACAAGAAAAATCATGAAAAATTTCTCAAAAAATTAAGAAGGGGTCATATTTTAGTGATCCAATCATTAGATTTACATATCAAAGGAATTTTTTTGATACTCATGCATGGGTAAAAATTTAGTGAAGAATCAATGATACCCTATATGTGTTTCCTTTCTCTTTTGCATGTTCGTGTTGTTTTTATCTTAGTCGTGAAAGTATATTTTATAGTTTTTCAATGTGGTGAATCTATGACCTAATGGATAACAAACATGCATAATACTCCATGAGATACATGAGGTTTTTCATTACTCCTTGTGGTCTAATTTCTTTAAGCTAGAGCCAGTTGTTATCAGGTAAAATGTATAACATGCAAGATTGAAAATTTTTACCATGAAAACCAATCCCACCATTTGAAACCCCTCTCCCAAACATTGTGAACCTTTCCTATGTAGATAAAAAATCACATACTTGGGTACATTTATATGTACTAAAAGTATACTAGCATTTACATGATTCCTAAGCAAGAAAACTAGTAGTTAACAACTATCTTTGGCCTCTTTTATTTGTCTCTTGCTTTTTATTTGGTCTTACACACCCCACAACATAGTCAATACTTTACTTGTTTATCTTTTATGGCTCTGACACCAAGTGCCTATGAGATACTATCCCCTCTGGGAACCTTTGCCCCTTTTTTATATTACTTTTCTCCTTTTGGATGTATTTTATATTTTGGACATCTTCTTTACTTATGGGTCGGCCTTTCAGTTGTCAGTTACAAAATTCAAACAAGGGAATCATATAAATACACAATTATGTTTTCAAAATGAAGGACCAAGTAGTAAGCATATACTATAGTCACCTAAGCTCTAAACCCCAAACCCTAAAACCATCCATATAACATCCATTAAATGGAAAAGGGTTGTATACTTCTTCATACACAACATACGAAGGGGAATTTCATTTTATTCCATCCACACATTCTAATAAATTGTTACATTCTAACTACAGTCTCTATCAAATGCAACTTACACAAGGGCATCCTAGGAAGCATTCGTACACACAAAAACATAATAACTACATATATTATGAGATGTAGTGTGACTCTCGATTGTAATTTAACTCTTGAGGTGACCACCATGGTCAGTCCACTCCTCATTCTACATATTTATTTTAAGGTTTGACATGGTTTATGGGATTATGTAGGTAAAATATTAGTTTCTAGGTTATAGTTATCTTTGCGATCAAGGAATGACCATCTAGAGATCAACAAGAAGTAATTGAGACACCCTTGTGACGCACTAGAGATCAGATCCTAAGCCTTTGTGTAGTCACCAACACCTATAAACAGTTTCCAATGCCCGGGCATCCTTTCCCTATTGCATGTGGCCATGTACGACCTCATTTACGCATGTCATAATTTACATAGTGTGTAGTAACGATAATCTTTCCAACTTGCTCATCAATTCTCCTTATGCATATCAGTTCTACTTTAAGTACAAATTAGATAAGTCTCTTTGTCTCATCCTTTTTCTTAGAGTTTCATATTTTAAATCTCATTTTTCTTGTGTAATTTTTGTATTTTATCATTTATACATTAGTTACTCTACAATACCGTAGATTTAATTAATGTGTAAATATTTCCCAAAGCATTCACACATCCCTTTTGATACATGCATTACATCTTCATTACCCTATGATGCACTCTAGCTCCATGGTTCATACTCAAATGCTGAGGGTCTAAATCTGAAATAAACCTCACCACATTTGCTTTTCACAATCCCGCTTCAAGATCTCTCTTTCTAGCACACATTTTAAAACCATTTCCCGACGACACACCCTTATTTTGTGGTTCATTTTTGACTATTAAAAGGGAATTTATAAATGAACCTCATCTCATACACTTCCAATGTGGGGAACGTTGTTGCTATCACATTCACACATTGCATACCATTCCATCACAATCATACACTACATTTTCATATCTTGGTTGCACTTACTCTTTCTTGATTATACTACTTACATGATGCACTTTTCTTACTATGTTAGTCAAATACTTAGTATGTCATTATATTTATCATATACACATGTGCATTCACTTGGTCTCTAGTTATGAATGTAGATATTTTATAGGTTATTACACGATGCAATGATGCTTGAAATGTACCTTTTACTAGTCCCACCAAGGCTCCTGGGGGCATATACATTTCCTACTCTCACACATTATAGGTGTTATTATTTCATCATTTACGACACTTTTTCTATGCTTTAAACTCTTTTACATTAGGTGCACACTTTCCTTTACTACTACTTTTACACACTTTTACATACTTATACATACTTTGCTCACATATTTCATATACCAGACTTTGACTACTATTTTGCTCATATTTTGTAGGTTTGTCCTTAATATGAAAAAATAATTAGCCTACAACAACTAATACAAGCACACAAATAGGTAAATTGCAATGATGCATACACTTCACCCTTAAGGTAAATTTCCTTTCTTAGTCTCCATGCTTCAATTTTGCATCATTCCAAGCTTCAATTTTTCACTCAAACACATTTCATAATATGCTCTACAGATCCTAAGGTACACATCTTCTATCTTCTTTATGTTTTTGATTATTCACTCAACAACATAAAGTGGGGGTAAATGTAGAGACAAAATCACACACTTATGTACATTTATAGGTCATAAAAGCATACTAGCATTTACGTGATTCTTAAGTAAGAAAATTAGTGGTTGAAAAATATCTTTGGTCTCTTTATTTCTATTTGGTATTACACATCCCACATCTCAGTTATTACTTTACTTGTTTATATTTTATGGCTCTAGACACCAACACCCAGCCTAGGATAGAAATGCCTAGGCGATCCTGTCTCCCTCTCTCGGCACACCCGACCCTTTTCTATCTTACTCACTCCTTTTAGGTATCTTTTATATTTTTGGCATCTTTCTCACTTGTGGGTCAGCCTTCTAGTTCTCAATTACAAAATTAAAACAAGTGAATCATATAAATACATAGTTATTGTTTTAAAAGGAAGGAGAAAGCACTAAGCATATAATATCATCACCTAAGCTTGCATCCAAAGAAACTAAAGAGAAATAAAGGCATCCGTATAACATCCATTCAAGGGAAAGGGGACTATGTATTCTCGCATACGATCATAGGAAGGGGAATTTAATTTTATTCCATCCACATATTCTACTACATTGCTACATTATAGCTACATCTTGCTATGAAGTAAAACTTGCATGAGGGAATCCTAGGGCCTCATTTCTACACACACACATAAGAATTACATGAATTTTGAGATGTATTATAGTGCTCAGTTTTAATTACACTCTCAAGCTGACCATTGGGGATAGTCTGTATCCCCATTATTCATATTTATTTTTAGGTTTGATGTGGTTTATGGGATTTTGTAGGTAAAATATTATTTTGTAGGTTACATGTACCTTTGGTGATCAAGGAGAAGCCATCAAGTGATCAAAAAAATTTGTAACACACTTGAAACACACTAGAGATTAGATCTTGAGCCCTTGTACACTCGCCGATGCACAAAATTGGTATCAAGTGCTCAAGTGCCCTTTCCTATCCCAAGTGTCTATTTCTGACTCATTTCTCGCTTATCAAAATTTACAGTGTGTAGTAACAACACTCTTCCCATCCTATTCATCACTTCTCCCTATCCATATCGCTTTTGGACCAAGTACAAATCGGATAAGTCTCTTTATATCACCCTCTTTATTAGGGTTTCATGTTTTAAAATCTTAGTTTTCTTTTTTCATTTCTATATTTTATCATTTATACATCGTTGTCTCTACAATACATGTAGATTTAATTATTTGAAATTAAATTAAATCATCCTCTAGCCATTCCATCACTCACACAGCCCATCTAGGTATGTGCCATCCTCATTCTAACTAAGAGAAAAATTATAACATGGTTTTCAAGTGTGTTTCATGTGTGGGGTAATGGATCGAAGTTGACTTGATGATAAGAATAAGCTTCGAGGTAGAATAGTGATGTCTCAAGCACTAAATTGGATATTTTAGCTATATTACATCATAACGATATCCTCTAGAAGATGACATGGAAAATACATGCCATCTGTAAGTTGTGCATGAGATTAAAGATGTTATCCAAGGTAATGTAGGTAAAATCGGTGGAGATAATTGATGATAAGAAAAATCTAGCCATTTTGGGCACAATAAATGAAGGATGTAATAGATAAATTCACCTTGTTATAATGATTTTGGGAATTCCTAGAGGAGTCGAGATATTAAAAATAGGAAATGCAAATATCTTAAAATCCTCTACATGATGGACACATCAATTTTTGTTTGTATTCAAAAATCATGTGATGGCCTAAGTCATTGTTGTTGCTCCTTCATGCTAACAGGGTGAATGGTTCCACAACTAAAATTTCAATATGAATAAATTTTGTAAAGTGGTGTGAATGAAATTAGTAGATTATTTGGAGTGAAATTAATATAAGATTTCAACTCCAAACTCTAACTTTCATTCCAAAGGAAGTAAAAACAAGTTGTATTTTCTAATTTCATGTTGGGATGATGATGTAAGCATCACTTAAAGGCTTGGGAAAAATTTCAAAGGATATTTGTACACTATCACTTACCCCTAAGGTGCAAAGGGACATGGGGGATAAAAAATTGTGCTCCCTTATGCATGTTATGTTTTTGTCACTTAAAACTTGTGACTTAAGTGGTAAGGTAAGTATAATGCAAAAAATGCCACTTTCTCATGATGAACTCCCCCTTGCAACATTTTTGAGCATGTGGTGTCCGTTTGGATTGTACCCAACATGTAGAGGGACACGGGGACAAAAATTTCACACCCCCATGAGCCTCCTCTCCTCGCAACTTAGGAAACAACACTTTTTCCCCTAGGAACATGTTAAACTTGTATTTTTCTTAACTACTTGCCCCTTTCTCATGAGCTAATACATATGGAAAATTTTGGAACATGGATTGTCCCATCACATTAAACAAAAAGAAAAAGGGATATGAGGTACAGGTAAATTTCACTCCCTTCTCTTAGTAAGCCCCGAACACATAAAAACCTTTGTTAAGCCCCCCGAGTGCTAGTTTCCAGGTTCCCTGCATCTTAGTCTCATCAAACCACAAGCTAAAACTTGACATGATATGATGAAAAGTGAATTTTGGATCCCTAGTGTCCCATATTTTCCCCTTTCCCCTTTTTTAGGGTGCAATATCACATAAATCCTCATTTAACCTTGGTTAAGCCTCTTTGAGTCAAACTTGATTTAAAGAGTGCAATTGAGAACAAAAAGATTCATATTTAAAAACTTATACATTTTTAAGTTTCAAAGATTCATTTTCCTCCCAAGATCACTTATCTTTTTATGTTTTTATAATATACCAAAGACGACATATAATAAAAATGAAAAACTTTCTCATATGTATTAAACCCCTTGTCAAATCTCCATGAGATTTTAAAAAATCCTAATAAAAAAATGACTTTCAAATGATTCCAACCTTGCATAAAATTGGGTTATCTATTTTTTTAATGGATAGAAATTTTTCCTAAAATAAAAACTCATTTTCTAGATCTATGAATTTTTGGTGATTAGAATCCTCTAAAATTATAGGAAAGCATCATTATGAAAATAAAAATCTTTTGAGACCACTTTCATTTCATTGTGACATTAGAAATTCCCACTTCTAAAATAGTAAGCCTTCCTAAGATTCACTTTATATAAATAAATAATTTTTGTAAACAATTCATTATGAGAGTTGTCATTGCTTTACACGTCAAGGAAACTCAAAAGTGTCAAATTGAGAAACTGGTAACTAAAAATGCTTATAAAAAATGACTTACTAAAGTAACAACTATCAAAATATTGGTCAAGAAGAAAATATTTTGAGCCACCCATACTGATGGAAGGGTACCTAGATGTGTTTTCACCAAAGGTGTAGAACATCATGTTGATTGGAAGATTAACGGTTTCACAATATGATTTTTAGTTCAATGAGGGGGAAATCCTTCTAACTGGAGAAGAATACATTTCTCAATGAGTAACAGAAAATAAAGAAAATGTTTGAGCATCTTGAAGTTGATTTCATTCATAAAGGAGACATTGTTTTCATAGAGGTGAATTTCTAGGATAACAGGGGTAAGTTAGTGATCTTTATGTTCTAACTCCTACATTTTGATCAAAGAGGATCATCATGTATGTAAGTCCAAGCAGTCATCTCATTGAAAATAGCATAATAGTGTTTTTGAAAGATTATTCAAATACCCTAGAGTGTTTCCATGTTCCTCAAAATGAGAAATCTGAAATCTTAGTACTTCAAGTCAACACAAGGTTAGATGTAAACAATCTCATTCATGAGGAATTTCCTCAAAGATTGATTAGAAGCAAATTTTTAATCACAGGATCTTTCCAATATCCATATTTTCACTCCTCTCTCTTCTTCTCTCTCTCTCTCCCTCCCTATCTCTAAAATTATATTTCTTCATTGGGAATTTACTTTTTCACTCTTTCATCTTATTTACTTAAGTGGCTAAATCCTGCATTGTAAAAGTCTCTTTTTAAAAATAGGAAAAGGACATAATTCATTCATAGGGAATGTGAAAAGCAAAGGTGGTAGTAATATAAAATTTGACATGGGGGAAGAGGAAGAGATACTTTATAAGATATAAATTAGGATGTCTTCTCCATTCCAAGGGGTTAACATTTGTTGATTCTTACTAGTTGTTGGATTTCACTTATACTACAATAAATAAGCTGCCTTCTTCTATATTCCTTTCCCATGTTCTTCCATACTTTCTAATTTCCAAATTTGCAAGCAAATATTATATTGTATAACCAAAAAACAACTTTGTGTTCTTGAATAATGAATTCATATAACTACATGTATTTATTAGCTTATATTGTTGTTTTATTCTATTGAATGTAGACCTACTCTGGTTACTATTTGTGAGAATCTATAAGTGCTTACTCACAACATTAAACCCATTTTTATTTATCCTACTCCCCTTTACCTCTCTCCAAACTAATTCCTCCCTTGTACACCATGCAAAAACTTACTTATTTAGTCCTTGAAATCAATAGTGAGAGCCTCCCCATGCCCAAGAATGAGGAGTCTATGCCCATGACTTAAGAGGTTGGTGAAAACCAATAATATTCTTACAACATTTCAACAACACCACTATGTCTAAGAGGTCATTCTTCGTTAGAGTATCAATGAGGAATATACACAATATATTATTATCAACAATATATATATATATATACATACACTATATAGTCTAAGAGGTCATTCTTCGTTAGTAGTATCGAATGAGGAATATACACTAACAAACCCATATATATATATATATATATATATATATATATATATATATATATATCATGTATGAAATCAATATCTTGATTATCACTCATTAAACATCAATATTATCCATCATCAATATAATTTTTAAGTACTCATATCGAGGAAGTTTTGGCTAACAAATAATTATGTAGTGCACCTTATGGTGGTACCTTATCTCATCCTATTGGTGGGGGTATGGACCCCCACCTTCTCTTATTGGATGGATCATGGTTGCCACACATTATATTACAAGTAGATAAATTACTCCTCCCCTCCACCTATATCATACTTTGAGCATCCTACTATCACTAGCAATAATAGTACCTAGCTTGTGGCTACCCACTATTGAGTATATGCAACTAATGTAAAAATATGCCAAACATCTAACTATCACTAGGAATAAAAGTATATAGGTCGTTCCCATCTACCATGTAGTATCTATACAACTTATGTAAAAATTCCCCTTTATAACTACAAGTGGATCCACCTCATCTACTAGTGGTGGAGCTAAATAAGTAGCTTTTAGCCTTGACCTATCACCATCCTTGTATGTTGGATGAAATTATCTTTTCCATGGGTAGGTTGTTGGGGGTACATCTTGTGTAACCCCAAATAATCGTGTGAATGCTCATATTGAACTCATTCTCCTATATGAGGAATTGATCTTCCAACCATAATATTTTAGTGAATCATTGTAGACCAATGTCATCATAGGATTAAGTTGAAAAATATTTATAGGGTTTCCATATGACCCCTTAAACATCAATATGGAAAAAATTCCAAGTACTTCATTATATTGAGCCCTCTCCTTTGTAGGATTAACCACTATGTTGGGTCTAATCATCTCATGGACCTCCTATTAATAGGATAATTTTTATGTGCTCATATTCCCACACATGTATAAGTGTTATGAATTTAACCATCATCTCAATATATTCAATAAAAATAATATAAATGCATGTACATGTGTACTAATATGCACCATCTATATGTATACCTAGCACACAAATCCTCACTAGATAGGGAATATCCACCATGTGATATGAAATAGAGACCTTGATTCCTATAGATACAAAGAGTCCAAAATCACACATATAGACTTCTAAAATCATAGAATATCAAATCATACAATATCATTAATTTGTATAGTCAACTCTAATAGATATTCTCTATATATATGCCTAGCTATATATGTGTGTCATCCATATATAAAAATGTACGTCCACACCTAAAAATGTATTCTCTAGCCACTAATAGTAGGGGTGATTATAATACATATGACATTCAACTATTATCACATGATCTATGTTTATTAAACTTATCTACATTTTAGTGTTAAGACAAGGAAAGAAAGCATGATATATGCTTGTTAAACTTATGTACATTTTATTTGAACATTGATCAAGATGAAAGACATAAACACCCATTCACACAATTCTTTTTGTGTCTTGAAAATTGTCTTATATATGGTTAGAACTCTATGATAACTTCTTGTAAATTTTGGTAAAGTTTTTCCTTCCTGATAAATAGTCCAAGGGGTCGTTAATACGTGGTTGTGGATACTAAAGTGCATGATAGTCTATGCATATTCAACATGATCCATAATTCTTGGGATAAAGGACTATTAGATTCACACAAGGAGATGGGTTGGGGATGATTTTTCCTTGATCGAGAATATCTTGTATTTGGCACTAGACCATCATTCTTCCAAAGTGATATGTGATATAGAGGGATTTTTGTAAGATGAGATCTAGGAACCAAATCTATGCAGTGCTTTATTACACAAAATATTTTTGAAGAAAGACGTTGTGAATACTTCTCTATACTACTTCAGTAACTTGTTGAGTTGATATTACTGTAATGATTTAAGACACAATTACTGTAATGATTTAAGACACAATTACACATAAACAATTATATTCATACAAGTCATTTATTACAGTTGTAAAAGTAAGATGCGTGATGTGTGAAAGCTCTTCCCTTCATTTGGTTGCCATGATTAGTCCTTTCCTTTAGTCAAGGATCACATTAAGTCTAGAATTTTTTTTCCGTTCCTCTGTCCATGTGAAAGAATTTGTAACTTGGGTGTAAATTTGGGTTTTTCCCCTTCCTTCTATTTTTCCACAGTCATGTTTTATTTTCCCTGTCAATTTTTGTCCCAACATCTATGGAAACGTGGTCCTTTCTGATTGGATGCGGCTTGACGGTCTTTTTGGTGAAATTTTCCACTTTTGTCTCATTTGTAAAAAATACCAAATTGGCCCCACGGCCCCGATAGCATTTGATTGGCTATTCAACAAATATGAAGCGGCAGGGAAAAATTATTACTTTGACCTGAAGAAGGACACGTGGCATATTTAAAAAGTTAGAAGCGGAAGGTGGGTTGCCAGGGGCATTTTGAAGTTTTTTTCCCTTTTGTAAAAGGAGAAAAGTTATAAATTGATCCGCAACCCCATAGGGAAAAATTATTACTTTGACCCCGAAGAAGGACACGTGGCATATTTCAAAAGTTAGAAGTGGAAGGTGGGTCGTCGGGGTGTTTTGAAGTTTTTTCCCTTTTGTAAAAAAGGAGCAAAGTTATAAATTGACCCGCAACTCTGGGGCCCACATCAAAAGATAAAATCGGGAAGGCGGGTCGGTGGAGGAAAATTGGAATTTTTCCTTTTTGTTAAAAAGGGTAAAATTGTAGAAATGAGCCGTGACTCCATCAAAGGCCTAGATTAAGCCACGTGTTAAGCCTGATTTTCAAAGGTGGAGGGGCGGGGCAAAATGTGAAAATTGCGCATTTTCTCCAAAAGTCATAAAATGCAAAAAGCAACCCCAAGCCCGCTTTAAATCAAATTTTTCGATGTGGATGACTCTAATGTAAAGTTGATAAAGGTTAGAATCAACAATTACTATGCATTTTATCTGATTTTGTCACCATTTTTCTCCAAAACTCATGGAGATGCAAATACGCATTGTTTTTACTCATTTTTTGATGAAATTCCTTGTTATTTTTATCTATAAAGTGTAATTGAATGGACTTAGAGCTTAATTTTTGAGTCCAAGGAATGCAAAGGTTGATATTTTGAAGTTGGAATTACTCGGGAACATGTAAAAATGTGAATTAATAGAGAAGTCGGATATAGAGCGGGGTCACAGAGGAAAGAATGGGAATGGATGAAAAATGTGTTTCCAGAGGAGATGACTGGTGACCCTAGTTAAAAAAATGATAGAGATATTTGCAATGATTCACCTTTTTGAACAAATGGAAACTTTTTGTTGCAAACCTATTAAACGTCATTTTCTAAAAATAATGATCAAAGATGTAACAAAAAAGGTTTCTCAAATATTCTTTTCTTAGGGGGAAGCTTAGATGTAAATTGAGTGTTATAAAAAGCATGTTGTAGTCATGTAAAAGGTCGAGGTTGAATTTTTACGAGAAAATTTAAGAAAGCGCATCTTCCCCGAGAGACCATCTGAGAAACTTGTTAATCTCTTATGTTTTAGATTTGATCATGTCAATTTGGTTGTAAGTGTACAACCATTGACAAGCTCTGAGATTGTTCAAGAAACCTTCCCCTGCTGATGAATCTAATCAACTTTGAATTAATCTATGTTAATCTTGGGCAAATTTGTGTCTTCTTTATTTTAGAATGTCTGTAAATAGTATTTCTTGTTCCTATTGCAATCTTGTGTTAAAATCCCTCTGAATCAAACAGGATCTCGTCCATGTGATATTTTAGTGGAATTTTCAATTTCATTACGAGAAGATCATCATGTAACGAGAAAAAAATTTAAAATCAGTTTACCATGTCATTTTGTTGATAAATATTGTCTGTAAGCCTTTGAGTGTATCTTAGGCGTGAGGAACTAGGGGTCTTTAATGTTTAATTGAGTCTTTAGCTCGAGCCTTCATGTTAAATTCTTCGAGATTGTGTGAAACCGTGCAAATCTAGACCTCCATTGATGCACACCTTCTAGTTGAAGGAATATTTTAACTATTCTGAAGTATTATGTAATTTAGTTTTCCAATTGTTGTGAAGGTTCTCAAAGATCTAGCAAAATCAAGTTTATCTTGCTTAATATCCCACCAAAAAGTATTCAAAAACAATGAATCCTACCTGAACTACCCCTGTTTTCCCTGTATGTCCACAAATGAATAAATTCTACTACCAAAATATGCATAAGCAATCAAGATTCCATAATGTCTTTACTAAATTTAACCTTGTTAAGAAAATATAACCATTCTTTAGAAGTGACAACTCGTGAGACTTAAATTGTGGTGTATTGATCATATTTTCTCAAGGTTTTCTTTCAAATTTGTGCAAAGAAGGATATCTTCATTCTCCTTTACCAAAAGAGGTTATAAAAAGGGTCCTCTCACCCTGGTTGAAAGGTATGGCCTAAAGTAGTGAGGATAGATCAAATCCTTTTATATGGTGCTCTCCATTTCTCTAGTGCCCAAGTGATAAAGAGCCAACCGAATTCCTTCCCCACTATAAAATGAATTATGAATAATCTATCTCATAGTATCTTGTTGAGTCTATGATGCTGCTTTCGGATTCCAAGGAGAATCAATTTGGATACCAACACTTTTGGCACCATTTTCGGGGACTTATTACGTTACTAGGGATTAATTTAACTCCAGGACTTATTTGTGCGGCAATAACACTTTTAGCACCATTTCCGTGGAATTATTAGCATTGCTGGGATTATTTAAAGTCTGGGACTTATTTGTAGAAACATCACTTATGGAGCTATTTCCATGGACTTATTAGCATTGCTGGGATTATTTGAACTCCGGGACTTATCTATGTGGCAACAACACTTTTGACACCATTACCGGGGACTTATTAGCATTTTCGGGGATTATTTGAACTCTAGGAATTATTTGTGTGGAAACAAAACTTTGGGCACCATTGCTTTAGGGACTTATTAGCATTGCTAGGGACTATTTGAACTTTGGGACTCATTTGTGCGGAAACAACACTTTTGGCACCATTTCCAGGGACTTATTAGTGTTGCAGGGATTATTTGAACTCCGGGATTTATTTGTGTGGCAACAACACTTTTAGCACCATTACAGGGGAATATTTGAACAAATTTGTACACATACTGACCATAGTAATGTTTCTTACATGATCTAAGTGAAAATATGTTGTTTAAACATCATCCTTTGTTAAGATCTGTAAGATTTGTGCAAGTTATAAGTTGTGTGTGTAATATTTCAAGTTTCTGTTGGTTTTTACACTAAGTTTACATCATCAATATTAAATATGGGTAAAGGAAAGTTAGATCTGTGAATATTTACATGAATTTAGTGTTGATGTACATTTGATGATTAATTTTAGTTCATTTGCATAGCTAAGGTGAAAATCCTTAGTGGAGACTCCATATTGAATTAATTTTTGATAAATGCTAGTGTCTTAACCTCTCTCAATTGAAATTTATCACTAATATTTGCAAAGTTGTAAGGAAGAAGATCTTTCTTCATTAAAGACCCTACTAGAAGGCTATTTCTATAATTGGGAAAGAAAATTCTGAAGGAAGAAGAATCTAGAAAGTTATTGGAGATCATAAATCAAGAAAAGAGTTATCAATTGTGGAAACTGATCAACCTTTCATTGAAGATTTCCATACTTCCTTAAGTGCTTCTGAATTAGGTAGTATTTTTGTAGATCTAAATTCTCCAACTGGAGAGGGGCATTCATTTGCATTTGAAAATTTTGTGTCTCATTCTGTCCCTGTGTTTTCCAAAGTTGATAGGATCTTCCAAGAAACAAAGTTTTTAGAGAACATTCATTTTGAGAATTACATTCCTGTGCCCCATAGACCCCTCACTCCTCATCATTCTATTTCTCTCTGTAAGATCACCTCCCCAAAACAATATGGCCCAACCCCACCCAGACCTCTATTTGTTGTGAACACTTTTGGTCCTATAGATTTTAGAGGTATGGATGGATATCCAAATGTTGTGCCCCAAGATGTTAGAAATAGACTACCTAAATTTCAAGGAAATAATGTTATTATTGGTGATCAACACTTAAAGATTTTTGTCAATATGATGGAAGACTTTGAGATTGAATTTGAGGATGTGTACATAATTTTTTTATTCATACTCTAGAGGAGGATGCACGGATTGTATAAATCTTTGCTAGAAAACTCTATTGATTCATGGATAGAAATGAAGAATGCTTTTAGATTACAATATGGAGATAAAACAGACCCTAGGTTTCTTTTATCAAAATTTGAGAATATTAAGAAGAATCCTAATGAATTAGTTCATGACTTCAATACTTGGTTCAATAATACCCTGAATAGGCTACCTGTAATCCTGAGGCCAAGCAATGTTTCCTATCTAATAAAATACTCTTATGCTTTTGATAAGAAGGATGCTTATTATTTGAGGGATAAGAACCCAATAACATTGAGGCAGGCCTTCACCATGGCTTTGTAGATTGAAAAAAATATCAAAGAAGTTGGTAAGCCTCTTAAGAGGTAAGGTATCAAGATGATCAATCTAGAGAAGCCTCAATCAAGTAAGTCTCGTGGATTTGGAGGAGGTTATAAAAACTTTGGCCGGAGCACATTGGAAATATCCTATAAACTCGCCAAAGCAGAGAAGGGGATTGGATGAAGTTCCCAAGGTCAGCATAAAGCACAAGGTCAAGAAAGATTTGCAAATCTTCCTAAGGGTGATCAGAGATATGATGACAGAGGCAAAGGACCCATGGGGTTGAGAAATAGACAACCCCAATCCCATGAAAATAGAATCATGCTTGATCCTTTGATCGCCGAGTTACTTTACTATGGAAGAAGCCGATGAAATTGAGTGGTGTGACAGATGTTTCTTACCACATTCCCCATGTGATGAAGAAAAAGAAGTTGAGGAAGTTGATGATGAAACTGATGATGATGTGTGCATGATGGGGTGCTCTATAGGCCCATGGAAGGAGCAACTTCAACTAAATTAATCGGTGCGTAACTACTACATTTTTCTCGGGATTGCATTCACCGTATTACCCCTTCCTCCCTCTCAAAATTTTAAAATATATATGGTACAAGATTTTAAATTACCTAATAATGATTTTGAATACTTAAGGGCATTAATGATTAAAAAGTATGATGGAGGAATCCCTTATGAGGAGGATAGGTAATTGTTAATGAATACCGTGGTTTCCCAAGAAAAGGAATACAATACTAGGAGTAAATTTTTCAAAGGGGCGGGCCTCGTGCCAAACCAAAAACTCTAGTTCTCACCAATATCCCAAAAGAAACTCCTAAGAAAGATACATCCGACAAAGGGCTTGTTTCCCCAAACAAAACTGGTTTCCCTACCCATTCTCAAACCGTGAAAATCCTTTGTTGTCGCCGATGAGTTTGTCAGGTCTTCCTCCAAACAATGCCTTTCCCAAAGTCTTGAGTCAAATCAATATTTCTGTTCCAATTGTTGAGTTATTTAGGATTCTTGAGCATAAGAAATGGGTCTTTAAGTATTCGGGTTGAAAGAAGAAAAGATTACCCAAGGTAGAATGTAAAAATGTTGACACTCCTCCTACCATCAAGCAGAGTTGGAAAAACCCCAAGTACTAGAAGAAATAGGTGAGCCACCGAAGTATATTTGGGAACATCCTTGGTTGAATCCCACTGAATGTAGATCCATTTTTCACTACTCGATTATCGTGACAAGTCATTACACAACCGTATGTTTGATTCTCGAACATCATGCAATGTTATGCCTCTTGAGGTCATGAATGAATTAGATATCAAAGTGACATCAGCTTATGGGAAGTGCACTTCCATGGATTCTAGAGAGGTGCTAGTGGTGGGATGTGTTAAGGGTTTGATAGTGTAACTTGCATGAGCCTACCCATGTAAGAACTTAAAACTAGATGTTGTTATTTTTGATTGCCCTACCAAATGGGGAATGTTGTTATCAAGAAAATGGGCTTCTAGTGTGGGTGGGAGTGTGCAAATGGATATGTCTTTTGCCACTATACCTATTGAGGGAAGCCTTGTAAAGTTGTATGGTGAAAATAAGATGCTACATCTCATTGAGGACCCCAATAAAGCTTTATATGAAGTTTTATACACTCGACATTGATGCTTGATAAATTTTTTAGATTTTCTAACAATAAAGAGCACAAAACTGATCAATGTAAGTCTCTTAAACAAGTAGGTTCTCCTTGGAATTTGTTGTTTGATGGGGCTTGCTCTAAATTTGGAAATGGTGTTGGTATTGTTTTGATATCTCCAGGCCAGGAAGAGTTTGTTTTTTCTTTTAAATTCAACTTTGAGTGCACTAACAATATTGCAAAATATGAAGCACTGTTATTGGGTTTAAGAATTGCTTGGAAATATGGTGTTAGAGACATCATTGTTAAAGGATATTCAGAGCTAATTGTCAAGTAGGTTAGAAAACTGTATGCAACAAAAAATCAAAGAATGAAGCAGTATAAGCATGTAGTTTGGGATTTCATTGAAATGTTTGACTCTCGTAACCTAATACATCATGATAGGAAGCACAATAATCTAGCGTAAAAATTGGCCGTATTGAGGTCCATATTTGAAAATTGTACTAGTATCCCCTATTGTGAGTATAATATTGATATATTAACTAGGCCATCTGTTCCTGACAATGTTAAACATTGACAAGTGTTTGAAGATGACGCCCAGGTGCAAAGGTTTTTATAGAACCAAGGATTATTTTCCGATCAATGTATAGATTGGGATCCAATGGTTTGTGCAAACATGATGGCAAAGAAACTTTATTTGGCAAATACATCATTTAGTTGAAGACTAATACTATTCCTAGAGGTTTAGTAGCACTTGAATCAAACTTTGATAATGCTGATTACATTGTTAACAGACACATGTCAGCCTCGAGGGATGTTGAAGAGCACAACCTAGGCACTAAGGATAAACCATGTAAGATCTAGCTAGGTATCAATCTGAGCAAGGAAGAAAAGTAGTTGTATGTCCAATTGTTGAAGAAATACCAATAATTCTTAGCATGGTATTATTCTTAACTGAAAGCATACAGAGAGGATCTTTTCCAGCATGAAATTCCCTTGGAACCTTTTTCCAAGCCGTTTAGGTAGAAACAGAGGCCGATCAATCCACTCCTTTCCCTAAAGATGCAAGAAAAATTGAAAAAGTTGAGGGATTGAGAAATCATATAGCCCACAAGGTACTCATCATGGGTTGCAAAATTGGTACCTATCAGAAAGAACAACAAAGATATAAGGCTGTGTGTGGACTTAAGAAACTTGAATAGAGCATCAATGAAGGATAATTACCCTCTGCATAATATGGACATATTGTTACAATAGGTTACTAGTTTGGAATTGTTATCCATCTTGGATGGTTTTTCTCGATATAAAGTTGTGAGGGAATCAAAGTGAATCAAAAATTCTTGTACCACTCTTTGGGAACATATGTATATGTCGAATGCCTTTTGGTCTAATGAATGCTAGAGCCACCTTCTAAAGAGCAATGGATGTATCTTTTTATGGCTAAATTAATGATTTCATTGATGTATATCTAGATGATGAGCCTGTTTTCTCCAAAAAAAGGAGTGACCACCGAAACACTTAGAAAAAATGTTGTTAAGATGCGGAGTATGGTATTTCACTAAATCCCAATTAGTGCCATTTTGGAGTTCGTAAAGCAAAGCTTCTTGGATATATTGTGTCAAAATAAGGGGTCACAATTTATCCCGAAAGGGTAGAATCCATTAGCAAAGTCCCCATTCCAAGAACCAAGAAGGGAATTCAATCCTTTTTGGGCGATTAATTTTATTAGGAGATTTATCTCTTTAACTTTGTGAACTAACTATCCCAATCACTAGCATGCTGAAGAAAGATCAAAGTATCAAATGGGAAGAAGAAGCTATTCAAGATTTTGTTGGGATCAAAGAAGCATTAAAGAATGCCCCTGTTTTAGCAGCTCCAAATTATAAGAAGGCTTTCCAAATGTTTTCTTTTTCTTTAGAAAGTACTATTGCATCTTTATTTTTGTAGAAAGATGATGAGGGAGCTGAAAGACTAATTTCCTTTTTCAGTAAGGCATTACAAGGAGCTGAGCTAAAGTATACTATCATGGAGAAGCATGCATTTGATTTGGTAAAAGCAACAAAGGTCTTCAGGACATACATTATGAGTTCCAAAATCATTTCTTATGTTCCCCACACCATGGTGAAAGATATCCTATCAGAAATGGAGGTTTCAAGAAAGATGCCGATGGGTAAACAAATTATAAGAGTATGATATGGATATACAAACAACAAAATTAGTCAGAGGTTTGGGCCTGGAAAAACTTATGGTAGAGAGTAATCTGTAGACAATTGAGGTAAATGAATTTGAAGAAGAAAGTTTGAATGTCCTTGAAAAACTAATAAATTATGAATGGTACAAGGGCATCATTTTTTATCTGAAACATCTACAGTGCCTTGAACATTTAAGAAAGAATAAGAAAAGAGAACTTAAGTTAGGTTCCCAAAAATATGTCATTACTGATTTTGGATTAGCTTGGAAGAACCCCGAGGGAGTTCTCTTAAGATGCATTATCAAGATGAAGCCCCTAAAATAATTGCTGATCTCCATCGAGGAGTTTGTGGGGGGCATTTTGCTCAAAGAGTCATAGCTCATAAGATATTAAGGGCTGGTTATTGGTGGCCATCTCTTTTTAAAGATACAACTCGTTAGTAAGAAATTGTGAAAGTTACCAATGCTTTTCTAGAAGACTGAAAGCTTCAGGCTCCCTTCCTTTGTAGCGTGTATCAATTGAAGCCCAATTTAGGAAATGGGCAATGGAATTCATTGGTGAGATTTTAGATCCTTCAAGTGTTGGCCACAAGTGGATTTTAGTAGCCACTAATTTCTTCACCAAATGGGTGGAGGAAATCCCCACCAAGAAAGAAACTCACCAACTTGTCATGGATTTCACTCTGAATCATATCATTTGTAGGTTTAGGAGTGCTTGCTAATATAGTTGTTGATAATTCCATGAGCTTCCAGGCTAAACCTTTGGTGGCCATAGGCCATTAATATGGGATCAATTTGACATATGCTTCCAATTATAATCCCTAAGGAAATGGACAAGCAGAGTCCAGTAATAAAAATCTATTGAAGATAATTAGAAGAAATTTGGAGTTAAACAAAAGGAAGTGGGGTGAGCAGTTGAATTTTGTTGTTTGGGCTGATCGAATCACTATTAAACAAGCTACTGGAAAAATCCCATTTGATTTGGTGTATGGAACTCAAGCTTCCTCAGTATACACAATTGTCTTCATTTCAATTTCTTCAACAACTGGAAGATCAAGAGGTTAGTCCTTATGATGCTCACATCAATCAGATTGTTGAGTTAGATGAAGAAAGAACAGCATCCCATCAGAGGCATGTAAAATTCAGAGAGAAATTGAAGAATTTGTTTAATAAGAAGGTGACTCCAAGAGATTTCAATGTGGGAGATCTTGTGCTATTATGGGATAAAAGACACGAGGATAAGGAAAAACAAGGAAAGTTTGATGCATTGTGGATGGACCCTTATTCAATTGACATTTGAATTGGTGAACATACCTATTAGTGCAATATCATAGCACCCTTAAATTTCCTAGGTGTGAAGTGGGGCATTTGGTGTGATTTCACAACATGGGACCATCTCTCAAGTTGTGGGACTTGCAAAACTTGAGATGGACCTCTAAAGAATGTTGGTTCTTGCTTCATAATCTACCTACCATAAGCTACTCCAGTGTAGGTAGAAACTATTCTATCCTAATCTAACCATTTCAAGGGGACAAAGAGAGAGAGAGAGAGAGGGTGAAAGAGCCTACACTAAGTAGTGATACATCGAAAAGGAAGTGGTTGAATCATAGATCCGACTACTTGAAGTGGAGAGAGGTGAGAAGAGGAGAGGGTGGACAGAATGCACCATGGACCAGAGATAGATTTCACACGGAACACCACTTATAAACCCATTAAGCATAGCTCTAAGAACATGTAAAAACATCAAAGTATGCATAGTATACCCTACAACGATGAGAGGTAAGAAGAGAAAACAAAATAAGCCAAGGATGGATAGATGCATCATGAAATAGATTTTATTGCTCCAAAATGTTAAACAATACATCATCGGTAGAAAAGAGGCAAGAAAACGCCATTACCGAGTGATGGGAGGAGGCTTAGACTCTACATTCTACCTTAAGGAAGAAAGAGAGAGGGGGTAGAGGAGAAACAACAACCAAACTTTGAATATGCCCCTCCTATACAATATATAGAAGAATGAGAGAGAAAGAGAGGGAAAATCAAACTTTGTTCCAACCACCCCTATGATGCATTGAATCCTTCTCTGAAAGCTCAACCACTATCACTCAATGCCCATTATGGATTTTCCCACAATCTATCAAGTCCGCTGCTCTATGTCTGTTTGGCGTGTTGAAGAAGGAAGAACAACGGATCAAAAAATAAAATCTGGGTGGTTGAAGCAATCGATCCTTCATTAATAGCTTGTAAGATGTTTTCCTACTTCTCACCCACCTGACCCTATCAAAATTAAATTTTCAAGCCTCCATGGTGTAGAGGATGTTGAGACCTTTCCAAAAAGTCTTCTCCACCCAAATCTGAGTTCCCAATCAAAAGATATGGCCATTTGAAGTTCCTTGGGTCGGGTGCTTAACGCGACTTGTAGTATGCAAGGGTCTGTTCATACAGGGGACATGGTATCCCCACACTCATTTGAGATTTCACCCCTTGCCTTCACTCTTGAAATTATACCAGATTGAGACACGTGGTGTCATCTGTGGGCTCCCCTATGTCTTCTGTATTCTACTTGAGTCTCTCCTGCTGGCGGAGACACTATGCCTGACCTAAGACATGTGGAGGCCTGGACGTTCGTTTGGGAACTTCCTTTTGGGGCGTGCCTTTGAAATTACACTCGATGAGACATGTGGCGAGATGGCACATGTTTGTGGACCACCTCTAGATTTGCCTCTTGAAAGTGCATCAAGAGACACGTGGCTCTTTCCGTTGGCTTGCTCTTTTCTTTGCATTTGGCTAAGTCCCTTTTGCTTGGCGGGGCCATACATCTGACCCTGGACACATGGAGGCTTTGCACTTGTTTGGAAACTGCTCCAAATTTTACTTTTGAAGTAGTGTCGTGCTAACACTTGGCTCCTTCCACTAGCCTTTTCCCTATTTTGAATTTTCAATAGCTGATTTTGTCCCCTTTTGGACCTGGGACATGTGGAAGGCCCGCGCTCATTTGAGTCTCCATTTTGGGTCACACCTTTGAATTTACGCTGATACAACACATGGTGATGTCCACCGTTATATATACTTAGTTGAATTTGGGCCCACCGTTTCTCCCTCTCGTTGAATCTGTTGGATCTTAGACATGTGGAGAGTTGGCACTCCTTTGAGTCTCTGCACTTCGACCAGGCCTTGTGTTCCACCGTTAAGACACATGGAGGCTTCCATCGGAACTCTTATGTTTAGTGGATTTAAATGGATGGATCTATCCCATTTTCAGACATGGGACACATGGAAGCCTCACGCTCATTTGGGACACCTAATTTTGGATTTACCTTTGAAGATGCATCAAGCTTGACGCGCGACAACTTCCGCTAGTTCTTCCATACTTAGCCAATTTGGGCCCACTGTGAATTATTTGTGAAGCCCGAAGACTTTGAGCCTTTCTCCACTTCTCTCCTAAGAGCCTTTGGTTTCTCCATTTTTCTTCTTCTCTGGGGGTCATGTTTGATTAATTTTTCAGGGGAAAAATTGGGATAACAATACCTTCTTCTTAAAAGACGTAGATGGGGAATTTCTTGAATAGCCTATTAATGGCAGGAATTTGAAACATTTCCTTGATTGATTTCTTAGAATCGAGGTATGCACCATTGTATAGTGTATAGTCTTTTGGTTTCGTTCTGCTTTCATGTTTTTTCTATTTTGGTTTGTCCTGGTCCCTGGTGACCAGTTTTTGTTGCTTTCTCATTTTTTCTTGGGGAGTTGGCTATTTTCTTTACTGGTCTATAAAATTTTTCTTGAATCCATTTCCCAATGGATTTTTTAGCACATGGTCTGCTCTATTATTTGTGTAGCATTCGTAGGAGTGCCCATCCCCGAGTCGGAGCCAATGTTGGTGGTCAATTTGATCTCACCCCGTTTATTCTAAAAATTTCCCAATCTACCTGGTTTTTCATATTTTCTATCTCCCCATATTGATGCATGAAATATCTTTCCTTCATTTGGTTTCCATGATCAGTCCTTTCCTTTGGTCGAGGATCACATTAATTCTATAATTTATTTTCCATTCCTCTGTCCATGTGAAAGAATTTGTAACTTGGGTGTAAATTTGGGTTTTTCCCCTTCTATTTTTCCACAGTCATGTTTTGTTTTCCCTTTCAATTTTTGTCCCAATATCTATGGAAACGTGGTCCTTTCTGATTAGATGTGGCCCGAAAAGTCTTTTTGGTGAAATTTTCCACTTTTGTCTCATTTGTAAAAAATACCAAATTGGCCACGCGGCCTCGATAGCATTTGATTCGCTATTTAGCAAATATGAAACAGCAGGGAAAAATTCTTACTTTTACCCCGAAGAAGGACATGTGGCATATTTCAAAAGTTAGAAGCGGAAGATAGATCACCTGGGCGTTTTGAAGTTTTTGCCCTTTTGTAAAAAGAAGAAAATTTATAAATTGATCTCGCAACCCCGTAGGGAAAAAGTCTTACTTTGACCTCAAGGAGGACACATGGCATATTTCAAAAGTTAGAAGTAGAAGGCGGGTCGCCAGGGGTGTTTTAAGTTTTTGCCCTTTTGTAAAAAGGAGAAAAGTTATAAATTGACCCGTAACTCCGTTGGGGCCCACATCAAAAGATAAAATTAGGAAGGTGGGTCGGTGGAGGAAAATTGAAATTTTTCCTTTTTGTTAAAAAGGGTAAAATTGTAGAAATGAGCCATGACTCCATCAAAGGCCCAGATTAAGCCATGTGTCAAGCCCGATTTTCAAAGGTGGAGGGGTGGGGAAAATGTGAAAATTACACATTTTCTCCAAAAGTCATAAAATGCAAAAGGCAACCCAGGACCGCTTCGAATAAGATTTTTCCGTGTGGACGACTCTAATATAAAGTTGAGAAAGGTCAGAATCAATGGTTGTTCTGGCATCATGCATCCATTTTATCAGCCATTTTTTCTCTAAGACTTCTAAAGATGTGAACACGTGTTATTTTTCATCATTTTTGATGAAATTCCTTGTCGTTTTTGTCTGTAAAGTGTAATTGAATGGATTTAGAGCTTAATTTTTGAGTCTAAGGAATGTAAATGTTGATATTTTGAAGTTAGAACTTCTCGGGCACTTGTAAAAATGTGAATTACTAGAGAAGATGGATGTAGAGCAGGTTTACAAAGGAAAGAATGGGAAATGATGAAATGATGGGGTTTGCAGTGCAAAGGATGAAAAACGTGTTGCCAGAGGAGATGACCAGGTGCCCAAGTTAAAACAATGATGAAGATATTTGTAATGATTCACCTTTTTGAACAACTGGCAACTTTTTGTCAGCAAACCGCTTAAACGTCATTTTCTGAAAATCATGATCAAATATGTAACAAACAAAGGTTCCTCGAATATTATTTTCTTGGGGGGAAAGCTTGGATGTAAATTGAGTGATATAAAAAGCATGTTTTAGTCATGTAAAAGGTCAAGGGTTGAATTCTTACGAGAAAATTTGAGAAATCCCATCTTCCTGAGAGACCATCTAAGAAACCTGTTAATATCTTATGTTTTAGATTTGATCATGTCAATTTGGTTGTAAGTGTACAACCATTGAAAAGCTCTGATATTGTTCAAGAAACTTTCCCTGCTGATGAATCTAATCAACTTCAAATTAATCTATGTTAATCTTGGGAAAATTTGTGTTTTCTTTATTTCAGAATGTCTGCAAATAGTATTTCTTATTCCTATTATAGTCTTGTGTTAAAATCCTCTGAATCACTCAAGATCTCATCCCTATGATAGTTTAGTGGCATTTACAATTTCATTATGAGAAGAGCCTTCATTTTGTAATGAGATAAACGATTTAAAATCGCTTTACTATCGTTTTGTTTATAAATATTGTCTGTAAGTCTTTGAGTGTATCTTAGGCATGAGGAACTAGGGGTCTTTAATGTTTAATTGAGTCTTTAGCTCGAGCCTTCATGTTAAATTATTAGATATTGTGTGAAACCGTAAATCTATGGCTCCATTGATGCACACCTTCTGGTTGAAGGAATATTTTAGCTATTCTGAAGTATTATGTCATTTAGTTTTCCAATTGTTGTGAAGGTTCTCAAAGATCTAGCAAAATCAAGTTTATCCTGCTTAATCTCCCACCAAAAATTATTCAAAAACAATGAATCCTACCTAAACTACCCCTGTTTTCCCTGTATGTCCACAAATGAATAAATTCTACTACCAAAATATGCATAAGCAATCAGGATTCCATAATGTCTTTATTAACTTTAACCTTGTTAATAAAATATAACCATTCTTTAGAAGTGACAACTCGTGAGACTTAAATTGTGGTGTATTGATCATATTTTCTCAAGGTTTTCTTTCAAATTTGTTTAAAGAAGGATATCTTCATTCTCCTTAACCAACAGAGGTTAAAAAAGGGTCCTCTCACCCCGGTCAAAAGACATGGCCTAAAGCAGTGAGGATAGATCAAATCCTTTTATATGGTGCTATCCATTTCTCCAATTCCCGAGTGACAAAGAGCTAGCTAAATCCCTTCCCCGGCTACAAAACGAGTTATGATCCGTCTGTCTCTGAGTATCTTGTTCAATGTGTGATTCTTCTCAGCTTCCAAGGGAGAATCAATTTGGATACCAACATGTTTCTTCCCAAAAATTTCAAAATCTTAGGGCCTTGATAATAATGGATGGACAATATAGGTCTCCATTAATCCCCCTCCATTTCTTACAACTTTCCCAAGGTGATACATGTTTATTAACATTCTAAGGAAGAAGATTTGTTTCCAAGTGTCTATTTTTCCTTATTGATGTTTCTAAGGAAGAAGTACAATTCCGATGAAGTTTTTAGTTTTTATTGTGTTTACTTTGCCTCATTGTCTAAACCTATTTTTGATGACTATCTTCGTGTATAAGTCTAAAAATTGTATTTTTCTCTAACATATTATCAATTATTTTGATTACCTTATACTTCTAGAATATTCCTAAACTCCTTTTATACACTTTTAAGTTTGAATTTATTGATTACATTTAGGATTAATCAACACAAATATTCTTAATTGAATAAATTAATAATGTCAAACCACTTTCCAATTAACTCTTAGGAGGATTAAAGTGTTAATCATCTAAGTGTCAATTAGAATTGGATGAATTTATATTATTTGATGGTGTGAGTATATCTTGTAGAAAGTAATGAGTTAATAATATGTTCATTAGGTTCATAATATCCTATGCATTACTATGATGAGGTTCATGTTTCATTAGGTTCATAATATCTAAGTTAGAGAGTTTTAGGTTCATGCATTACTTGAGTACACAAATAATATTAAATGATCATTTTATTTAAAGTAACATACATCAGTGACTCATCAGATTACAAAGTTAATAACATGTTATTAAATCCATTCTTATCATCACATTGCATGTTGTAATCACAACTCATAAATCAATCAATCAATTAACACATTTCTAATTCAATCAATAAAATACATGTGTATAGATCAACAAGATACATGTGATAAATCAATATCTATATACAAGTAATAACCCAATATATATATATATACATGTATATATATATATCAAAATATATATTCAAATAAGTCACTATATACATGTACATGATGAAAATGAGTACAATGTATCAACTAGATAGTCTTCGCCATCTAGTAGGGCGAGTACCAGATCCCTCACTAGGATCTGTTACACCCTGCATTTATAAAAATAAATATACACATCAGAAACTATATATAACATACCATATTAAAATTTATAAGCAAAATTCTACAACAATTTCTTGATTAATTGAATATATCATATAACTAGATGTAATTGATTACCTTTGTATCTATTTGTGGGTAGATGTTGGGATTATCTACACTATGTGTAGATCTTTGGCCTATAGATCCTTGTGAAACAAAATAAATTAAATGTAAGAAGTTGATAAACAAGTTTTTGAATAAAACATTAATTTCACAAATTTCAATTTAGATTAAATATTAAATCTAAAACACAATATAAATATATATCTCTACATATATACCTATGCGGAATGTGTCTCCAAATATATGGGGCCACCACCAACAACTATTTGTGGTTGACCCACGATCTCAACACTAGCAAATAACAAGCCAAATGAGCCAAGATGACTCAAGCCCTCAACATCAAGTGATAGATCATGGCTCGGCTCATTCAAGAGTTGTGTATATGTCATATGTGGATATGATGTGGGTTGTGAAGCACCATAATACTCACCAATATGCCTTGAGAAGAAGCCTAAACACACAAGTAAATGTTCAATATTATATGTCAACACTAGATCTTATATATCTATTTAAATATTAATAAATTGTAAAGTAATAATGAAATAAAATAAAATAATTAAATTAAGGTTTAATTTTCACACACCGGAATAGAAAAGTGTTGAACATTGAGTTTTACAATCCGAAAAATAGGAGGTCTAACTATAAAGCAATCTGCATAGTAGTACCTCGAATAGATGATTCACTACCTTGAAAAGTACTCTATTCTTTAAAATCCAAAACCCCCAATAGTGGAATGTTGCACTACCATGCAATCAGCTCATATGCATGCAACATGTTGACAACCATGATACATCTGAGTAACATATATAACTTCCTTAAATTCATTAGGTGATATCAAATGAGCATGAGCATATAAATCGCAATGTGCATCATTGCTGCTACTAGCCCATCCACTGCTAGTACCACGTCTCTCAAGGAACTGACCCACACGGTCAGAAGAGATAAATTGGGTCTTGCAAGAAATTCTCCCAAGACCCTCTATAACACCCTCATGGGCACTCATAATGATAGGCGCAATGACATCCTGAAATCCAAATAAGAAAGGTTGTGGCCTCTCTACAAGATGTCACATGTTAACAACAAAAAGAGCTCCTTTGTTTTAATATGCAAGCTTGTCATTAATGTGGCCATGCCTATGCCTAAAATAACTAGGGATGTCTAAATAGTTCACCTTTAGGTTTAGGTGAACCTCAGCATGTAGCATCATAATGAAATATAATGGTAATTGGTCATTATTAGGAAATTGGCCTTGAGAGGCCACAAATATGGGATAAATCAATGGTGCACAAAGGTGACATGTACATTTGTTTACATAATATGCCCTAATTTTATTTTTCCTACATAACTCACCCAACATGAGATCTTAATAGCTTCCTTATTAGGAAGTCTAGCTACAACTTCATTATATCCCACATTGCCTATCACACTTGATTTTAATTCATCCATAAATATTTTTAGTGACTCGGGCTGGAAAGGGTTATATGTTTTCAAGTTTGTTTGTATTTTTTGAAGATCTTTCAATATATTTTCACAATGTGTTTTGTATTTCCCAACTATACATGGAAGTTCAAGAATAGATGATAGTTTTGCTATCTCTAAATCAATCCTCTCAAACAAATTAATAGAGGAAGAAGCCATAACTATAAAAAATGAAAGTAAAATTCAATTTAGAATACTTTTTTTGAAACTGTAAACCCTAAATTGATAAAATTTCACATAAATTTAAATTTCTTTTCGAAAAAAAATATTGAAAGCCTCCCCATATTTTTTAATTTTAACAAAAAAATATGTAAAAAAGAAAGTAATATGAAAAATTAAACTATTTATGAATTTAGAAATTAAATCTCTATATGCACTTTGTACCAATATGATATCACCTACATGCCTTAATTTGACATATTCATCACATAGGGAACCAAAGGAATCTAGATAATTTAAAAAAAAGTTAAGATAATGATTATTAAATTATCCTATAAAATGCTAAATAAATGCTACCTTATCCCTTACTTTTTGAGCTAGAAAACTAATATCAAGGTTACTAGCATGTTATTACGTAATATGTATGAAAATGCACTTACTAATATCCTTAAATTTAAAATCACACAAAACCATTAATTTTGTTCATTCTCATAACATTTACAATGTTAATAAATATTGCACTTAACCACATAAGGAGTTTTTTATGTTGTAAAAAGAACTATGAATGATTCCTTACTTGTGGAACCGAAAGAGGGTTTGAAAACCTGCAAGCGAGGATCACGAGGGACGATGTGCACATCAACAGACGTGTGAATGACAACATGAAGAGATCTTGGGAGGAGCGAGCATCAACCGAATGTGCATGCAAAGATTCGACAAATGGGCAGAACCTGGTTAAGCCATAAAACTCTCCTCTATCTCATAGATCAAAAGGCGTGTACATATAGGAGGTGCTGAGTAACCCCCAGTGCTGCAATCATGACAACTTGAGTAGAGAGGGGGAGTTACATTCCCAAAATAGAAGTGTAACTCCCAATGACGCATATGACACACACGACGCACCGACGTCTTTGGCCGACGACCGACGCTGCTGCACCGATGCACTGACGCGTAAGGGAATCTCATAATGACCCCTAAATGACACATGGACCTACGATCTCACCTAAGTGAGATGACTCATCTAATGATGTGGAAAATACACACTTCAACAAGAACATTATAATTTTTCATTAAAGTAACAAACACTTTCAAATATCAGTGAATGATACTTGATGTTTCAACAAACCATTCAGGCTTCTAAACACTAAATTATTTATGTGAATATTTTCATTTTGGATCACTCATATTTTTCAATGATGAGATATGCATCTAATAAGATATTATTTTTCAACATTGGTGAAACTAGAGGGAGACAAACATGGTTACAAATCGAATCCTACATGGCTAGGTACAAACTAAAATATTTTATAGATAAAAATTGAAGTTCAAACATGAATAATGTAAAGTCTACAAGGTCACCAAAGTCTCTAAAGACTTGGAATACATAGAATATTACCTAACATAAGGGATGACCCTAATAGGATTTTATAGAAAAGAGAAGAAGAATCTAGTAGTATGTGTAACCCTATACCAACTTATTGATGGACAATTAAACAAGTTATAATGAGAAGAGATCCCACGATGTTAAATATTTAATAATGAATAAGAAACAATGTTATAACACTATACGAGGGTATTTTAGAAGTTTGGGATAAGTTCTAAGAATAAATAATAGTGTACTTCTAAGAAGAAAGAATAGTTAGTACATGATGTAGTTACATATTTGATAAACTTACTTGATAAAGTGTATGGAAGGATTGTTGATGAAACTATCACAATTGATCTAAAATATATCCAATGGATGAAATAAATTGCTGATGTGTATGATTGTGTGTCATGTTCACATTAGATGTGTCTAAATAAGAAGTTGAATTTGCTTCAAATAAATACTTGGAAATCTCATGTTTATGTGTTTATAATACAAGGTATGGTGCCTCACTCCTATATGAATTTGATAATGTGTCAAAAACAACATTACTATCAAAATAAATCTCTTTTTCTCATGTCTAAGTGAAGGCTTGGGTATTATAAGCCTAATAATAGATGAATTTTCATAACTATCATGTATTATAAATGCAATATTACTTCTCTCATATTTGATTTTGTTTGAAAATAATTTTGTTTCTCATGCCTAATTAAATATGTAGATGAATGTGTGTGATGAAATGTAAATGATACATGGTTCCCAATATCGCATGGAAGGTTGAAACTCACAAATAGTAGTGTAAATATCTTAATAAGTGGCCCCAATGAAGAAACACCTGTTTGGTATCCCATGTCATGATGAGAAGTCAAAATAATAGAATGGGTGGTGAGATAATGCCACGTACATGATGTCTAAGTCCTCTACCCGAATAGCTAATGATACAGAGAAAGACAACAACCAAATATACTCATGTTTTCTTGAATGAGGATAGCACATCTACAAAGTGGTTTGATAAAGTGTGGGCTATAATATGTTCAATCATATGCATAGCAAGATCACAATATAATTGATAATTTGGAATATCATAGTCTAATAGAGGCATCTAATGGATGTATGCTACAATCGATGATAAGATTAAATTTAGATTAAATGTAAATGTTGTGTGGTCCACATGATCATACCATTGTGTGAAAAGTCTATTTATGGCCTATAAAGAGTGTATGAGTGCCTCATGGTCTATAAGTTTTGTGTGGAGTGCTTTAGGGCCTTGTTTTCCACTACAAACCCGACAATGCATTTTTAACTTGAGGACACTTTAGAGAAGATCATATCAATTTTAGCTTGATATTTATTATTGTTTAATAGGATTGAGTCAAAATCAAGGCATAAATTCATTATAGAAAAGATAAGGCACTTAGAAATGGGCCTTTTTGAAATCTCCATATAATAATGTAAGGTGCAATGAAAGAGGCTTTGAAAAAGTCTCCAAACTAAAAGTTTGCAAAGTAAAAAGGAAGAGGCCTTGATTTTTGAAAAACACCTAGAAATCCTTACCATGATGTTACAAAAAAATGACAAAAATATCAAATGCATAAAAATAAATATACCAAACATATATAAGTACTCTAACAATTCCCTATTAAAATGAATAAAGAACCATTCTTAATTTTTTTCAAATTTATAAATTCCAATCCACTTTATAACTACCGGAAGTACAGAAAAATAACCCCACAAGATAATTATTAATGGGAAATAGAAAAATTTCTAATTTCCGGAAGATATGATCAAATATTTAGATTCTTTTTGAAAAACTATTAGGGCTCAAATAAAATGGCACTAAGTTTATAGAAATGGTTAAAAAAATCATAACCTGTTAAAGCCCCAAAAAAGTGAACATAGCATATACATTGGAGACAGTTTTCAAAAGCAACGAGTGAAAATTTTTCCCCAAACCATTGAAATCACTGCAAAAATCTCAAAAATTATACATGTTCAAAAAAGGCACTAAAATTGGAGCCTATATTTGAAATATGTGGTCACCGCAAGACAATTGCTTTGAAATGAATTGCATAGAGAGGGGTCCAAATCAGGAAGATGATATTTTTATTAAAAACTTCTTGGAAAGATGGAGGAGCATGTTGTCAAGACAACAAGACTACATAGAAGAAAATAGAAGTGTTAATGTGAGTGGTCTAACTGAATTTCACACAAGGCCCTGCTCACTATATTTAATTAAGCTAAACTTTCCCTTTTCAAAACAAAATTGTTAATTTTCTCTTTTTCAAACTTGGTAGCGTAGAATTACAAAGGGGAGGATTTAAATTTTGACCACCCCCAACATTTATAACACCTTATACAAATAGTACACACCACTATTCCATGCACTAATTTAATAACATATATGGAGATTTTTATTTCGTTGAAACTTTAAGTGCAAAATGGAAAATAAAACAAACCCACCAAGCCTTAATTATTTATGTTCATTATTTTGAATAGTTATATTTAAAACAAAATGAATGTATCTTCACATTGGTTGAGGGTAGGTTCCACCAATGGAAAAATAAGGGGAAATTCATGTGGATGAAATATCCTTCAAAAGGATTATTTCCACAACTTTAGTTAACAAGTAATCTTAATGTCACTAATAAAACAATGGAATATTTTCAGATTTTGGGGAGACTATAAACCTTAGTATGTTAAAATCTCAATTTTTTTCATTTCTTTTCATTTAAAAATAAAATAAAAATCTCTTCTTGTTTTTCAATTCTCAAAGAAAAAAACTAAAACAATGTAAAAATATTTTAAAATACCTCAAAGCTAAGTTGGGAGGTCATTGCAGGCTCGATTGTGTCATGCACATTCTAGTTTGCATGACTACCATTCGTTGCAAAGGAAAAATGTGACAACCTCTATGCCGCCAAGGATATATAAAGAGGGTGTTCACATGAGCACCATTAACTCGGCTTATGTGGTAGTTCGGGCGAAGGGGTTCGATGAACCCATCTAATTGCATGCCCCACCAAAAATATGACTCACATTTTTGGAATAAGAAGTGGGACACACTATTGTGCTTCCACCCAATTGTTGGTGTTGAGATGATCCATGATGAAACCTACAACACAAAGTTTATTTAGTGTCCATAGTATAAATTGAAATATAAATAGATAACAACTATGTAATTTTAACTTACATAACGTGAAATGAAGAGAAGTAAAACATGGAAAGAGTACACATGTTTATATTCAAGAGAAGAGACTCCCATTCCTTTCTTACAATTAGAATTTGGATTGTTGTTGTTTAATTTTTCCAATATATTGGCGATGAATAGTTCCCAATTTTTCTAAAGGAGAAACTAGATTATTGGGTGTATACAAAACAATATTGAATAGATGGTAGATAAATAAGAAGAAAGAGGTAACAATGGACCCCGTTAAGGAAGAATACCATTTATAATTTTTTTATAAATTTAATATATTCCCTTTAAAATTGAGAGAGGAAATAATTCCCACGAAAAAATTAGCGATTCGATACTTTTGTTAATCTCATGAAATACACCACTATACATAGATATAGGCCCAATGTCTAGATCTATATAGACACAAGGTATAAAAGATAATGAGTGCCCCCATGTTTTTCCCGTGTTCCAAAATGTTGGTTAAGAGTATGCAATGTGATGAAATATCAATGAAAAAGTATACCCATGCCCCCAAACTAACACCTATATTTTATAACATGGACTAAGTATTCAAATGGAGGAGTGAAATATTTATTCCCCTTTTAACCTTATTTGAACTATGCTACATGGGTATGAGATTATGCTTTGAAAATATGTATTCATGATGGGAAATATAAAATTGTATTAAAATATGGTGCTTTTCCCTATATAACAAAGCGTATGGTATGGCTAGAAACATCCATAAAATCCTAAACATTCTATATGGTTTTGACCCTATATGTTTAACAAATAAATTTGATGTCTAGAGTTGTTTCTAAGTAATTTTTCCCTGTGAAAAGTTATATATGAAAACACAATCCTACATGTAAGTTTAGAATATATCCCAATGAATTCCACGTCTTTTGAAGTATTTCGATTCACCATTTGAGCAACGGTTTAAAATAATAGATGTGTTACCGTGTAATCGTATGTCTAAGAAGGCATAGGAGAGGGTAAATTGTTGAACAAGAAGCCACCTTTGAGAACCTGTTCATGTAAAAGGGTTTGTACATGGTGGAAACCATTTTTAACAAAGAGATAAAAAACCATAGAAATAAGAGAAATATAAGTAGTTATAGAAATAATAACAATACTAAAAGAAAGAATCAATATTTAATAGAACTTGAATAAAGATAAAAAAATACTTAAGTGAAAAATAAGAGCAAGAACATGTAATGAAAAGTAACATCAAAGTGTATAGCTATAAAAATGGGACACCCATGGTTTCGAGAAGATAATCAAGGCACATAGGTCACATAAAAACAAAGCTATGTTACACAAGGAAGGATTAGGGCCACAACCATGGGATACCCATGGTGTCACAGAAAAAACAATGCACTAAGGTTGCAAACAATGCACCCAAAAATGTGTTAGTCTTGTTAATTCAAAAATAGCATATAAATGAGATATGTAATCAAGTGTAATGAGGAAGTAGAAATGAACTATAATGAAATAATGGAACTTGTATAGAGTTGATGGATTCACCAAATAAAATAATGTAATGAACCAAGGTAGATCCTATCGCATGTGGTGATCTATGTGTCCTACATAAAGCTCAATAATCCTCGTCAACAAATGTTTATAAATAGTATAACAAATATGTTATCAATCAAACCATATTGATAAAAACATATGTAATGTAAATTACTATAAATGTAAGTTATGTGTATAGGTCATGGTTTTGTATATTTAGAAATATGTGAATGTTTCTACATTATTGAAATATAGCTATGTATAGGGAGAGGGGAAATTAAATAGCTTAGTATCCATCAAGGATATCATTCATGTCATGGTAAAAATCTTTAAGATCTAAAGGGGTCCCCAGGGTGGTCATATAAATGTCTATAATGAAAGGTGAGGACTGTTGGTGAATTGGGTTATGCCATGATATTTTGCATAGAGGAGCAATGGCTAATGATTGTGAACATGATGACTTTGGGGAAGCTTTATGGAACATTTTGATGATACCCGTAGTCTTGAGCACGGTAGTATTAGTGATAAGAGTTTTACGGTGATTAGTTTCATGTCCATAGATGTAGTGATAGTTGAAAAATACAAATCTTGAGGTTTTAGATGGATTTATAGGAGATTGATTTAAAGAGAGCGTAAAAATAATAAATCAAGATCCAAGAGTAGAGATTAGTTCTTTTAGTGTATCTAAACTTGTAGCGATGGTAATTTTGAAAGCGGGGTCGATTTATAGAATAATGCAAAGAATGTTTCTTCTCTACATGTTACATATTACAATGGTTATTATATAGCCATGGAGGTAGGAAAACTACCTCGTACAAATACGAAACAAATAACCCGTTTATAATATTACAGGTAAAAAATTTAACCAACAAAAATAATTCCTATGAGCAATAAAAATAATAAATTCCTAACATCCCCCTTAGTGCAAACATGGGGAAAACATCCATTTTGCACTGCACCTAATTTCATGATGGTGTGATTTTCCATTGGTTGATCACAAACCAAGACAAAGATGGTTTTCTATTGATAACCAAAACCGAGAGTTGTGTGATTTTCTATTGGATTATCACAAACCAAGATAGAGATATGGTTTTCTATCGGTTGACCAAAAAATGAGACAAAAGAGGTTTTCAAATGGTTTACCCCAAACCATATCACGATGTGTAGTACTACTTCAGCTATCATCATGTCTTCACCTTCGGAGATTACTTTGGAATCCATACATATTAATCAACTCAAATGGAAACATTGTGTCATTTCCCCCACAATGTGAAGTTTGATAACACATTATTATGAAAAAAACATTGAAATAAACACACACTCACACATGTCACCATAGCAGAAGTGGCCCCATCATTAGTGATCGATGAAAGGTCGTTGATTGACCTCCACTTCCTGGCCTCCGTCCTCTAGTATGATGTTACTAGCTCAACGAATTTGGCTTTTAAGGATCAATGGTTTCTAGGATGTTGGGTAACACCGATAGTGTGTCTCGTAAGGCATTTATTTTATATTTTGGACTTTAATTTTAACAATATTTTGACTCTTTGAATTTTTGACAACCTACAAGGTAAATATTAACAATTCAATATCAAAAATCCTAAAATCACCTATATGAATTTGACATTTATCATAAACAATACACAATTTTGATATTGACAACATAATGGACTCAAAATTACTTTGACAATAAGAGACTCATATAGCTTATAAGAAACAAATACAATTATGGATATTGACTTTCAACTTATTTCATAATATAATTAAAATGATAACATAAAATTTTAAACTATAGACATTCCTCATTTTTAAGTACTTCAAACTACACTTTGAATAAACCAAAAATTAGTTTTGACACACTAGACATAACTATTGATATTAACCTAAAAACTAATTTTGTGGTTTTTTAAGTGTAGTTTGAAGCACTAAAAAAATGAGTGAATGTCTATACATAAAAATTTAATATTTTCATTGTTATTATATGTTGAAATAAGTCAAAAGTCAATATTCACAAATTTACTTGTTGCTATAAGCCATATGAGTCTTATTGTCAAAGTCTTTTTGAGTCGGTTATGTTGTCGATATCAAAATTGTGTCTTGTTTAGGATAAGTGTCAAATTCATATAGGTGATTTTAGGATTTTTGATATTGACTTGTTAATAGTTACCTTGTAAAGTTATCAAAAAGTCAAAGAGTCAAAATAGTGTAAAAATAAAAGTCCAAAATATATTAATTTTTTTCCTTACGGACGCACTATTGATGCTTTGAACCGATGTCCTAGCAACCATTAATCCTTAAAATACAAATTCGTTGAGCTAGTAGCATCATACTAGAGGACGGAGGCACATGAGGCTGAAGTCAATTAACAACCTCTCGTTAGTCACAAATGATGGAGTCGCTTTTGCTATGGTGACATGTGTGAGAGTGTGTGTACTTCGGTGTGATTTGTTCGAATAATGTGGTATCAAACTTCACATTGTGGGGGAAATGTGTGAGAGTGTGTGTAGTTCGAGTGTGATTTTTCAAATAATGTGGTATCAAACTTCACATTGTGGGGGAAATTTCCATCTTAATCTTAATGATTATTCTAACCCTAAGTTGGACCATGTAAATTGTCCTCTAAATATTTCTAAACCTTGCTAGGGGAAAATATTTCTCTCTTAATCTTAATCTTAATATTTCTAAACCTTGCTAGGAGGCAAATTGGGAGAGTGAGAAATTTCCCTATTCAAACCCTAAGTTTGACCATGTAAATTGGCCTCTAGATATTTCTAAATCCTAGCTCATAGTTTTTCTGTTTTCGTTCTATGTTTGGGGGAAAATATTTCTCAACATCTTTAATGACTCTTCTTAGAATATGAGGTCGATTTCTCTATGTAAATTGGCAAGATCATTCTCAGTCACTGAACTCAAGTCCTTGTATTTCTACACAAATTCATCCTTATTGATGAATTTTTCATGATCTAGGAAATGGAGTAAATCCCTAGCTCTTCAACACTATTCCTCAGAGGTGTCCCAATAATTTAATTTTCCACCGAAAAGCTATAGGCATGAGAAAGACACATGTCAAGAATGTACATCACTCTCATTATTCAACACTTACAGTATGACTGTATTGATTCCAAAGGAGCTTTTGCTATTGCAGATGATGAGGAGAATGGTTACCTGCGCGCACAGATAAAACTGGATACCAAATGAGATGACTGGAACTCAAGAAAGTAAAAAAATACTGGCATTTTGGCTGATATAAAGCTTGATCCACACATGGGCCATGCACAATCCTCAAGGTCAAATGTACTTACAACAACCAACACATTATCTTTTAGTTAATCAAATCATAGAAAACAACACGTCTTGGTGAATAGTGTGCTTCATGTATTCGAGAAAGAACAGGATGCACCGTAACTCACTACTTGTTAGACATCCATCACAGATATGCTCAGGATCAACACAGCTCTGATACCAGATGAAAGTGCTGGATCAGATTTATAGAATAATGCAGCAATGTTTTTTCTATATATGTTGCATATTACAATAGTTATTGTGTAGCCATGGTGGAAGGAAAATTGCCTCCTACAAATACTGAATCAGATAACCCATTTATAATATTACGGATAAAACAATTTAACCAACTAAACTAATTCATGTGAGTACTAACAAATAATAAATTCCTAACAAATTTAACTAACTGGTATAGGATCAAGTGTAGTGACCATATGATGTAATGGATCATATTCAATGAGAAAAAAGTGTTGAGATTAGCAGATATAAAATTAGTATTTTCAGAAGCCGTAACCATAACCATAAAAAGAAAATTAATCATGGAGTCATATGCATCAATTACATTAAAATTGATTTTACGGAGATGATTATTAGTGAGTTCAATGGAATCCTCATCACTATTATAAGAACATAAAGTAACATTATATTGTTGAACAAACCCATCTATAATATTAGGAATGATGTATGGAACATATGTAGAGGATGGGGAAGACATCAGAGAGTGTATAAACTATATTCTCAATCAATGGTGGTATTTGTGTTAAAAGAAATAAAACTTGCGCTTGTTTCACCAACAACATAACTATGTAAATATCAAATGGAATTGGTTGGAAATTAGGATTAATAATAGGTTGATGTGGTTTGTACATATTAAACTTATAATATTTAAAAATATCTACATAATTGAGTATAGTGTGTCCATACCAATTGTGTATGAAATTAACACATTCATGAAGATTAGATCGAAATTTTTACACAACATGGATCTATGGATCTGCCTAAGATTAGGTTGTAATAAAGATCAATTTTTATAATATAAAATGTGGTAGGTAATACCTTATGCTTAATGAGGAGATTCAAGGTGATAATTCCTAAAGTGAATTAGCCAATATTATCAAATCCCCGCATAGTGAAAATAGTGGTGTCAACAATAATAAAAGAAATGACCATTTTATTCGAAATAAATGAGAATATATATTAAATCTAGAGCCATTATCAATCAAAAGTTTCATTATGAAAAACAATGAATACAAGTTGTGATAATAAAAGGTGAACATGATTCTATAGGAGATGTAGTAGGAATATTTATTACAATAAAGGTGATTTCCTAGCCTAATATGTTAAATGTATCCATAAGAGAAGAAAATAAGTTGTTTGAGTATTTTTGGGCAATGTAAAAGAATGCAAAACAACTTGTGATAGATATTTGTATATTGGTGCTTTTCGAAGAAACTCTAAGTGAAATATCTTAGCATGGGTATATCCGAGTTGTTCAAATATACCATACCCTTTAAAGGAGCATTAGCCATGGCTATTATAGCTATGGGGGTGGAGGAAAAGTTGGATTTCCCACAACTCGGTGCTTAGTTCATCATGTTGTAACTACATTAACTATGGGAGTAATTGGAATAGGATAGAAGTGTGGTGGGTATTATGTAGTGCTATGAATGATCTTAGATTATATATCTATGTAAGTGGTGGTATACATAAGTGACAAGTTTGGCCAACATGAGGGATTTTATCTCAGTATGTAGAGTATGAGCATAAACATATAGAGAGAGATAGTACCCAAAAGAGCACGGGGGAGTAAAAATTATGCTTGTGGCATAAATCATAGAATATTGGATGAATATTCATGATGATAATAAATAGAATGGTACACACATCACAAGAAATAATTATAAGAGCATACATAAATGGATCGAAGGTAAGTTATTCAATTTAGAAGATGTGTTTACCACTTTTAAGATTACTAGATTGTTATAGAATGCACATAAAGAAAAATGAATGCATGGATAGGAAAATAGGAGTTATTTTGATTAATTAACTTCCAACATTAATTATATAACATTAGAATAACATAATGATTCTTAAAATGAATGAGAAAAACATAAAATATAAACTAGAAAAATTGAATTATCTATACAAGGTTGTACACGAGATATTTAAGACCACAAAAGGGAGAATATGTGAGTGCAGAGTGGAAGAATATGGAGTACAGTAACTAGGAGAATATTCACTTCTAATAATTTGGCTTGATAATGCTTTGGTATAGAAACATAAAGCTAATTCATGATGTATAATCGAGTTCTTCCTATTCCATATAATCTTAGACACCTTCATAATTAGGGTATGTAACTTTCTCAACCCTTTAGTGGCCGAAAATATACTTCACTATCAAACCCTAGTTTTTCACAAAATTCAAAAACCATATGTAATCATCTAAATCATGATGTAGCCCTAACCATTGATGGAAGACCCTATACAAAGGCTATTTTAGTTTTTAGTTTCATTCTATACACCACCTACGTTTGCACTACTCTAAAGATGACTCAAACAACACTTATTTGTCTAGCTAACATGTATCATTGATATGAATACAATAGTTGCCGGCATGAGCAACATGAGTTGCTTTGATCATGCTTGATAGAATTTTTCTCTTACTAAGAATTGAAAGTAGGGAAAATGATATGCTTGGATTTGAGGGAAGATAGAATCCTTGACCAAGTCGAGTGATTCATAACTATATTAGTGGTTACCCTACTAACTATGCGTCAAATTTGGGGAAATTTATGGATCCTTGAGTTCATTTTGATAATTTGGTAAAAGGAAGGTTTTTCTAGGGGCCCTACAATGTTACTGAAGAAGGCTTAAAATCCCAGATATAGCCTTGAATACAACAAAAGTAAAAAAGAGATAACTACCCATCAATAAATGAAACAACTAGGTAGGAGAAATTGTTTTCATGTGGCTTGATTTTTCTTACTAAGCCCCATTTTCCAACCTTCAGAAACAACATCAATATATGTAAATTACCACAAGATATTCTATTCGCTTGATTATTACTTTTCTTTAAAAGAAAGAAACAAACTTTTTCTCATCATTTCATTTGAATTTTCCTTGGTATTTTTAATTGGAATTTATCTAAGTGGTACCACTGGATCCCTAGTAGGTGTTTTAGGTACACTCTCCTCCTCAGATTCACTCTCAATTTTTACATTTATCACTATGTGGATTGGGAGGGCATCTTTCCACCAAGTAGATCTCACATACTTTCTTCTCTCAAGGTGATAGTCATCAACTATATGACCCAAAGAAAAAAATATTCTACATTTGAAGGGAATTCCTTCATAATCAAGGGGTTGAGTCCAAATTCAATCTTGAACTTTAATGTTTATATTTGCAAGAATTTCTTTTGATGTGTCTATTTCAACAAGGATTGAGGAAAATGTTGTGTGGATATAACAAGAGGTGTCTACATCAACATTAATGAGCTTTCCCAAAGTGTTACCTATAGAAACAAGACATCTTATTGCCCAAAATTAAAGTTGAAAATGTAGAATTCTAACCCAAAATAGTTTGGTTGAGAAAGATTCAAAAGATAGAGGGTTGAAGGAAGGGAACGTGAGTTTCACAATTTAGTGAAGTTTCGAATCCATAAGGTTTCAAAAATAGTATTCCTATCACAAAATAAGTGAAAATTAAAATAAAAATTCCTTTTTCACAAGGATAAATTTCTACCGGATGACCTTCGAGTAATGAAATCAAGGGCGTGTCTTACCCTAGGCAACCTAGGTAGTTGCCTAGGGCGCACAAAAGGGAGGGCGCCACATTTTCTAAAAAAATTCTAGGTGGTAGGTCAGCTAGAGCCTAGGCAGTCGGCTAAGGACCAAGGTTTGTTTAAAATTTTAGAAAAAACAATTGATATTAAAGTTAAACGCCCAGTTTTTCACTACAGACTATAGATCGTGATCGCTCAAGCCTCAGTTGACAGGTTGAACATCGTTGTTTCACTTTACAAATTAGTAATTCACATTTACAGAGATAGAGACACCTAGACTGTGGTGAGTGAGTACATGCTGTGAGATTATAGTTGTACTTGTTAGTTTCAAATTCATTTTTTGAATTGTTCTCCAAATCTCTTGCCCCGTGGCTATAATGTGCAAGAGTGCATGATGCATCGAGTGATCTTCATCTATAATCTATTGACTATTCCAAATGACTTGTATTATATGCCAAGTTGTATATCTGAATCTTTATCTCCCCAAAATTCAAATACGCCTCACTGAAGCCTGAAGGAGCCTCTTATGATTTATCATTGAAATCTTCAAATTTTCAATACGCCTCTTAGTCTTATGTTGTTTCTGTAAAGAACCTTCATCCTTGTAAAGTAACAAGTTGTATCCGGGCATCCTAATTTCACCATCGGTGCCCTCAAACACTTTCTTTTACCATTTAATTCACAATATCATATATCCGTATTAGACTTTGTGACCGTGTGTGCAATGTGAAGCCTGAAGGGATTTGGGAATTAAAATTTATCAGGTATTACCGTATTAAAATTTTATACTTTAGTTGGTATGGATTGCCTGGCCACCACTCTCCAAGTGGGAGGAAGATTTCAAAATTCAATAGGCGCTTGCATCAGATCTTTCTCCAAAGTCCAAAGCCTAAAGTTCCTTTTAAATCAAGTTCAACACCGATCTGGTAGATCATCATTCGTCTTGGGGGAAGAACATAAAGCTAAGTGATCAAACCCTAACTACTCTAGCATAATACATTTGCTGTTGCATTAATTTTGTTCTCAATTACATCAATTATATTATTACATTTTGACTTAAATTTTTAATTATTCTTATTATGTAATTGTTATTGATTGGATTTTATTATTTCACTTTTAGAATAGTATTGATTATAATTTATGACATCATTATCAAAAGTATTCGAGTAGTTAATTTAACTTGATAAATGTTTGATTGAAATGGATAAAACTAAAAATCTAAGCGGTGCTCAATTTTGAAAAAAGCTAAACAAAAATTTGAGGAGGAAAAAGACCTTTTGAAAAGATACCAAAATAAATATATTTTTAAGTGCATCAAATAAAAATTTAAATTCAAATGTAGTTTTTAATGAAAATGAGAATTATTCTTCGCTTATTGACAAAAATGGGTAAGTGCATGAAGTTGGGGGGCCAAAAAGTGGACAAGAATCTCAAAAAAAGTAAAACGCGTACGCATTTTACTAAAACACGCTCACGTTTTAATTTGTTTGGCTTGGGAATCACCGAACCATAACGCGTACGCATAAGTATAATATTTCTTTTATTATTTATTATACTTTTATTATTTCTTATACTTTAAATTTATTTTAGTAAATATAAGAAATTAGGGTCACTCTGCACCTTATGGAAGTGGTCTCGTAGCTCCAACAATTATAATCTAGAAGATAGTTTTTCAAAATCTAATCTGGTCAGTACTTACTCATTTTCAGGATTTCAACAAACGACCTAAAACTTTTAGGGCATATATATTGTAGTCGGTCTTTGTTTTGGGAAAGCATATAGTCATTTTTAGGTTTTTGACCTTCTAAAATGGATTTTGGCCCTACCACTGCTTGAATTGGTACTAATTTTTAAATTTGGTCCATAATTCACTTTAGTGACCATGAATTAACTCTATGATGTTTGTCTACTTCTTACTAAAAAGAGATCCTCACTTTGTAGATAGAGGATTGTTCCTGAATGGGATTCCTGTCCTATGGCCAAAATGAGGTGATTGTAATGTGCCTCCTCCTTAAGGTGTGATAACACTACTAGGTGTTGAATGAGTTATTACGAATAGTACCAAGTGAATTACATCAAGTGAACTCAGATGATTGCTCATTCTTAGAAACATGGTGCTCCATATAAAGATCATCCCCTCACCTTTCCTAGCTCTAAAAGCATCCTTTCATGGAATCAAATTCATGATTCTCATACATGCTTTTTCTCATATGTCTCTTATGGAGACAAACGATGCCTTAATACTTCACAAATAATGGTCCTTGATAACTTGGTGACATGACTAGCTCATTTTAGCTTGTTCTGAAGGGTGTTCAATTAACTACAAAATGGCCAAAAATGCCTTTTTAGGCCTTCAAAGGAAGTAGTCTCTCATAAAAACTAAATGAGTTAATCGATCACCTTAAACACTATTCCTACACACTGAAACACGTTGAATGATCTTTTTAGGACTTTCCTTTGGGTGAGGGTTTATGATTTAGGGTTTAGGGTTTAGGGCTCGAGGTTTAGGGTTTAGGGCTAAGGGTTTAGGACTCAAGGTTTAGAGTTTAGGGTTTAGGTTTTAGTGTTTAAGGCTCATAGTTCAGATTTTAGGGTTTAGGGTTTAGGGCTCAGGGCTTAGGGTTTAGGGTTTATGGTTTAGGGTTTAGAGTTTTGGGTTTATGGTTCAGGGTTAAGGGTTGAGGGTTTAGGGTTTAGGGCTCAAGGTTTAGGGTTTAGGGTTCAGGGTTTAGGGTTCAGGGTTTAGGGTTCAGGGTTTAGGGTTCAGGGTTTAGGGTTTAGGGTTTAGGGTTTAGGGTTTAGGGTTCAGGGTTTAGGTTTTTTAGGGTTTAGTTTAGGTTTTAGGGTTTAGGGTTTAGTTTAGGGTTTTAGGGTTTAGGGTGGGATTTAGGGTTTAGGGTTTAGGGCTTAGGGTTTTCGGGTTTAGGGTTTAGGGTTTAGGGTTTTTAGGGTTTAGGGTTTAGGGTTTAGGGTTTAGGGGTTTAGGGTTTAGGGTTTTAGAGTTTTAGGGTTTAGGCTTAGGTTTATGGTTAGGGTTTAGGGTTTAGGGCTCAGGGTTTAGGTTTAGGGTTAAGGATTTAAGGTTTATGGTTTAGGGTTTAGGGTTTAGGGTTTAAGGTTTAGGTTTAGAGGATTTAGGGTTTAGTTTTCGGGTTTTTAGGGTTTAGGAGTTAGGGTTTAGGTTTAAGGTTTGGGTTTAGGGTTTAGGGTTTAGGGTTTAGGGTTTATGGTTTAGGGTTTAGGTATCAAGGTTTAGGGTTTAGGGTTTAGGTTTAGGGTTTAGGGTTTAGAGTTTAGGGCTAAGGGTTTAAGGTTTAGGTTTGGGTTTAGGTTTTTAGGGTTTAGGTTTAAGGTTTAGGGTTTAGGAGTTAGGGTTTAAGGTTTAAAGGTCAGGGTTTAGGGTTTAGGGTAAAGGTTCGGGTTTATGGTTTAAGGCTCAGGTTTAGGGTTTAGGTTTTAGGGTTTTAGGGTTTAGGTTTTGGTTTAGGGTTTAGGGTTTAGGTTTAGGGTTTAGGGTTTAGGGTTAGGGTTTAGGGTTTAGGGTTTAGGGCTTAGGTTTAGGGTTTAGTGCTTGGGGTTTAGAGTTTAGGGTTTAGGGGTCAGGGTTTAGGGTTTATGATTTAGTTTTTAGGGTTTAGGGTTTAGGGTTTAGGGACCTTTAGGATTTAACATTTAGGCCTTAAGGTTTAGGGTTTATGATTTAGGGCTCAGGGCTCAGGGTTTAGGGTTTAGGGGTTAGGGTGCATGGTTTAAGGTTTATGACTCAGGGTTTGGGGTTCAGAGTTACGGGTTTAAGGTTTAGGGGTTAGTTAGGGTTTAAGGTTTAGGGGTTAGAGATCAGGGCTCTAGATTTAGGGTTTAGGGCTCAGGGTTTAAGGTTTAGGGTTTAGGGCTCAAGGATTAGGGTGTAGGGTTCAAGGCTTAAGGTTTAGGGTTTATGGTTTAGGGATTAGGGATTAGGGTTTAGGGTTTATGGTTCATGGTTCATGGTTTATGGCTTAAGGTTAGGGGTTCGAGTTATTGGTTTAAGGTTTGGGGTTAGAGCTCGGGGCTCTGGATTTAGTATTTAGGGTTTAGGGCTTAGGGCTCAGGGTTTAGGGTTAAGGGTCAAGGGTTTAGGTTATGGGTTTAGGGTTTAGGTTTTAGGGTTTAATATTTAGTGTTTAGGGTTTAGGATTTATTATTTTGGTTTTAGGGTTTAGGGTTTATAGTTTAGGGTTTAGGTCTCATGGTTGAGGGTTAAGGGTTTAGGTCACAGAGTTCAGGGTTCATCGAATTTGTAGGCAGAACATTCAAAGAGAGTCATCAAAATTTGATGTTTTTCATCTGTTGATATTTTGAAGGAGGGAAATGTCATATTCCTGATTGTCCAATCCTTCCAAAGACCCCAGTAGTCCTCAATCCTTGGATGTACAAGGAGACACTATTACTTGGCTTCCATTTATAATGATAGAGATATTTGTAAATTCGTGTTATGACCTCTAAATCTATATGAATTTCAAGTTGCTTGGAAATCACATCACACCCTTCACTAGGATTGATGACTACCCCTATCTTTTTGTTTAGGGATTTTGAAAACATCCATGGGTTTATCATATAAGGAATTATCAATGAATGGAAGGTCACTAAGTCATAGGCCAGGTAACTCCCATTTAGAACTAAACAAGAAAGATTTACTAGGTGATTGATAACCCCTTAGTGTTCTTAGCCATTCCCTATTTCTATGCTTATTTTGAACACTTTAGGAAGTTATGTCAAATTTACTATCCATTCCAGTAGAACACTTGAACTTTATCTTTCTCCGGAGGAGAGGATACTACAGGAAATTCAATTATGATCCTACACCTCTGCATTGATATATTCTCTATGTTTCTTTTGTTTCCTTTAAGATTAATTTTTTTGTTGTGATGGTTATTTTTTCCAGCTTCCAATGGGTCATCCTGGCTTGCATAATACCATACATGGAAATATGAGAAATGTGAAATTTGTTTTAGTGTGAATAAATTTACATTCAAGAGTACAAGTATATGTGGGGAGAAACAAGTTTGGAAGAGATGTGTAATATATGCATTACAAGGCACAAGGTAGATGTCATATCCATTTAGTTACTTGTCCCACCTCTCATAAACAAGGTAGTTCTATAAGCAGACTCAATGATGGTTCTAGGCATGAGACTAGGAAATATTGATGAAATATGGTTTGGGGTTTAGGGTTTAGGGTTTAGGGCTCATGGTTCAGGGTTTAAGGTTTAGGGTTTAGGGTTCAGGGTTCAAGGTTTAGGGTTATGGTTTAGGATTTAGGTTTTAGGTTTAGGGTTTAGTGTTTATGGTTAGGGTTTACGGATCGAGGTTAAGGATTTAGGGTTTAAGGTTTAGGGTTTTTTAGGGTTTAGGGTTAAGGATTTAGTGTTTAGGGATAAGGGTTTATGGTTTACGGTTCAGGTTTTTAGGTTTTATGGTTTAAGTTCGGGTTTAGGTTTAGGTTTAATGTTTAGGGATTAAGGTTTAGGGTTTATGGTTTAGGGTCTTTAGGGGTTTAGGGTTTAGGTTTAGGGTTTAGGGGCTTAGGTTAGGGTATATGGTCTAGGGTTTAGGGTTTAGATTTTAGGGCTCGGGGATAAGGGTGTAGGGTTTAGAGGCTTAGGGTTTAGGATTTGTTTAGGATTTAGGGTTTAGGTTTAGGGTTTAGGGTTTAGGGTTTAGGGTTTAGGTTTTTAGGTTTATGGTTTAGGGTTTAGGGTTTAGGCTTTATGGTTCATGGTTTAGGGTTTAGGGTTTAGGGTTTAGGGTTTATGGTTAGGGTTTAGGGCTTAAGGCTTAGGGTTTAGGGCTCATGGGTAAGGGATGAATGTTTAAGGTTTAGGTTTTAGGGTCTAGGGATCATGGTTAAAGGTTTAGGGTTTAGGGTTTAGGGCTCAAGGTTTATAGTTTAGTGTTTAGGTTTATGGCCTATGGTTTAGGGTTTCGATTGTAGAAGTTAAATGCTAAAAGATTTAGGTTGAATGCTGAAATCTGAAAAATTACCTATGTACTGACCAGATTATACTTTAAAAAACTATCTCCTAAACCATGACTCATGGAGCTATGAGACTAATTCCATAAGGTGCAAAGTGACCCTAATTTCTTATATTTACATAAATAAATTTAAAGTATAAGATTTCTTATACTTAAACATTTATTTATGTAAATAGAAGCATGTCAAAAGCATACATAATGCTTATACTACACATAATGCATTTACATAAAGTTTTATGTTTATACTACATACATAACAAATGCACGTTATGTTTTGTAACACATGCATGTTTTTGCATTTTCTTTTCCCCGAAGCCATGCCTCAAGGCTTGGGATCTGGTTTGGATCCCCAAGCCTGAGGCATGGACCTACACAAACACAACAAACAATGATTGTTTTTACAAGAAAATGTAAAAATGACACTTCCTCTATGATAAATCAAAATAAAACAATCGATCCATTTTAAAAAAATTATACCACGATGTAGAGCAGAGTCTCTTCTTTCTAAAAATATAATTTTTCAAATTTTCTAACTAATATAAGGTTTCCATATTATTTATTTTCTAACTATGCCTTTTTATAGCTATTTTTGAAGTGTAAATATGTCTATCTTTCATGGTGTATCTTTTTTTGGGTGATCAAATTTTAAAAAAATTATACTAGCCCAAACTAGGCATAATTCTATACATATTCAAAAAAAAATCTAATTTTTGATATTTTTGAGGTAGTTAGGGGGGGCATGGTCGGCTCGGGGGGGGCGCATGGTCGGAGCTCCGTTATTTTTCAAAACATAAAATTTTTGTACTAGAAAAATCATAAATAAAAAAATATTCACTAAAAAATTTCTAAAAAAATGGAGCCCAAACTAGATGCTCCTAGCTATCTTTCTACTGAAGGGTTTTCAAAAATACTAAATGGTGCTCAAAAATGGTGGGGGACACAAAGTCACTCTATTATGTTTTTAACAAAAATAGAGCATCTATTGGTATTTTAGTTGTTTTGACCCAATTAAACTTATCCGTTTTCAATAAAATTTAGTAGCTTAGAAAGTAGACTCAAAATTCTATGATTCATATTTCTCTGACATCTTCTATTTCAAAAACTCGTCATAAGTTGAAGTTTTTTTTTTTGGAAAAATGCGTTCACTTAAGACCCCCTTTTTTTCATAGGAGAAAAAACACAAGAGAAGGAGAACACACAACACTTAAGACCCCTTTATGAACATTTCATTGTTGATCCACGATCCTAAAAAATGAAACAAAGCTACGGAATGAGAAATAGCAGAGATAGATTTATCTCATATTATTCTGTCTAGAACAAAGCACACGTACAGTTTATATAGGACTGAAATCTGAACTGACTCCCTAACTGAACTGAGAAGATCCACAAAAGTGGCAGAGAATAATGGAAGAAGAGATAACAAGATAAGAAAGACAACTAATCTAAAAACCAACGTATCCTAACATTCCCCCCCTTATTACATTATTCTTGCAAATGTGACCTCTGAAAGATTCAAATTTCACTTTTCCAAGAGATTTAGTGAGAATGTCAACTGACTTGTGCTTGATGGGGCTGATCTTGGAGCTGAATTTGATGGTTGAATGTGCTCTCGAATGAAATGGCAATCAATTTCAATATTGGCTGTTTTTAAGAATTCTAGGTCATCCATAATCACGACATATCCATATCACTTTGAACCTCGAAATGCGGCGTGATATTACCTGCCTCTGTGGATGAGATAGAAACAACATTACCTTCTTGCTTATCCATGAGATTGGTCGAATCCGAGATGAAATATGTATCCTGTAGTTGACTTCTATCATCAGCGAGATCCGGCATGATGCAGTCGACATATCCTGTAGGAAGAATTGATCATTCTTTTTATATTCAGAGACCATAATTAGTTGTTCCTCGGACATATCTCAAAACATGCTTTGCTTTGCATTCCGGTGATATTTCTTTGGCTCTTGCATGAACTGGAAGATAGGCGACATCATAGCGAGATGCTGTGCAGTGTATGTCAAATAGATGAGCCCTCGACCAATTCCTGTAAGTAGCATCTACTTGAGGTGAGTCTGGAATCTTGAAAGTTGCAAGCCTTTTTCCATTGGAGTGGATATAGGTTTACTGATCGGACATTCTATACTTTTCGGGAGTGTCTTGGCATACTTTATGTGCAGGAGACAAAGATGTGATTCTCCTTTGCCATATTTCTAAGCCATAGACGGTAATGTAGTAGCCTAAATGCATCATGTCGAAGGTTCTTTTGAGATCATTCTTTACTGATATCAACTTTGATCTTACTGAACTACCATGATCACAAGATCATCTACATAAACAACTGAATGATAATTTCTTTGCCTACCTTCTTTATATACAAATTTGAATGCCATACGAGGGGACTATGAGTGAACCCATGCTGCAAAGGTGATCATTGATCTTGATATACCATGCCACAGGACCATATCTAGCTTGTTTCGATCCGTAAAGAGATTTGATGAGGCGACATACCTTTTTAGGCTGATTTTCATCAACAAATCCTTCAGTTGGGTCATGTATACTTCTTCTTCGGATCACCATTTAGAAAGCACTCTTGACGTCCATCTGCTGAAGTCTCCATCCTTTCGTCTTTGCTGTGCTGAAATACTACTCGATGGTCTTCATCTTCGCGAGTGGGTGCAAAGGTTTCTTCATAGTCGATGCCTTCTTTCGAGCATATCCTTTAGCTACAAGTCGTGCCTTATATTTGTCGATGGATCCATCTGCCTTATATTTTGTCTTGAAGACCCATTTGCAGCTATGGGTTTCTTTCACTCACAGGCGGATCGAAAGTTCCCATGTCTCGATTTTTCATGAGTGAGTCATATTTTGTTTCCATAGCTTCCTTCCACCGAGTTTGGTAGTGCTTCACGAACATTATCTAGCTCGGAGCTATTCATCGGTGAACTCATGAGTAAAGTTTACCTCATTTCTTGTTTGACTCCTTATTTTGACTCGGATGATGTATCTCGGGAGTTGTTGCAAATTTGAGTCTTGATAGTTCTTTGTACACCGGTGTGACAAGAAGTGTTTGATTCACTACACGAAGAGCCAACCGGAGATCGATTTCAGATAGCGGATGACAAAGAGTACATTGCGAGAAGGAATAGGGAATGTGACCATTCCTCTGGGGCCACGAAAATGTACACTTACAAAGGTACTATATGTTCCCGGCTTGACTAGCAATCTTTTGTCGATTACTCAAACTCTTGAATCATCACCTTAAAGTTGAATTTCTTGTTCAAAATGACATTAAATCATGCTTAATCTCCCGACAAGGTATGGGTCTTGCTAAAGCCTTTGTAAAAGATAAGTTATTTGCTTTAGATACTGTTTCATCTTCTGCAGTAGCTTTATCTGCTTCAACAATAGAATCAACTGCCTTATGGCATTATAGATATGGACACTTGTCGATCGGTTCACTTGATGAGTTCAAAAGCAATGGTCCGTTACTACCCAAATTGTCTAGTTCCTTGCCTATTTGCCCTGGTTGTCTTGCGCAGAAAACAACATAGAAATCCGTTTCAGGCAAGCACCTTCCATGCCAAGAAGTGTCTGGAGGTAGTTCATACCCGATCCGAACGGCCCATTACTGCTTCATTTTCAGAGATACAAATACTTCCGGTTGTTCATGGATGACCACTCTCATGCAAGATGTGGGTATATTTCTTAAAGCGAAAAGTGAGGCTCTTCAACACTTTCAGAACTTCTATCATCGTGTTGTCAAAGAATCTGGACAACCACTTCTTCTACTCCACTCAGATCGAGGGGGGGAATTCACATCAAAGAAGTTCTTGGCCTTCCTAAACCATCACGGCATTAAGCAACACCTGACTGCTCCCTACACGCCCCAGCAAAAATGGCATTGTTGAGCGTCGCAATCGCACAGTGATGGAGATGGCTCGCTGCATGCTATCAACTGCAAAGCTAGGAGAACGCTATTGGGCTGAAGCAGTACAAACGGCTGTATATCTTCTCAACAGGGCACCAACAAAGATTCTACTGAACAAGACGCCAGAAGAGGTATGGAGTGGTAAAAGCCATCAATTTCTCATTTGCGAGTATTTGGTTGCACTGACATACATGTCGTGTCCCACTTAGAAGAGAAAGAAGGTAGATCCAAAAACACTTCCGTATCCTTCTTGGCTATACTACCTCCTAAGGCGTATCGTCTCATGGATCCCGAGACAAAGAAAGTATACGAGTCGGGATGTGGTTTGTGACGAGTCATCCTTTGACTCAATAGTATCAGCTCAAGAGAAGATCCACTTCCAAACACATCTCACCGATTAGTCTCGAATCGGATGATGAGTTAGAGGAGACTACTCGAGAGAAAAGAAATGCTACCAGGGAGAACTATTTGTTGACCTTGGAGAACTAGAGGAATGTGACTCCACATCAATCCTCACAAAGAACGACACACGTTTCTCAAAAGCGAGTCAAGTTCTCATCCGAAGTGGGTACAAAAGAACTATCAAGGACTCAAATTTGCAACAACTCCCGAGATACATCATCCGAAGTCAAAACAAGAAGTCAAACAAGAAATGAGGTAAAATTTGCACTCATGAGTTCATTTGATGAATAGCTCGAGGCAGATAATGTTCGTGAAGCACTCGACCAAACTCGGTGGAAGGAAGCTATGGAAACAGAATATGACTCACTCATGAAAAATCGGACATGGGAACTTGTCGATGCCTTTCAGAAAGAAACCCATAGGCTGCAAATGGGTCTTCAAGACAAAATATAAAGCGAGATGGATCCATCGACAAATATAAGGCACGACTTGTAGCGAAAGGATATGCTCGAAAGAAGGCATCGACTATGAAGAAACCTTTGCACCCACTGCGAAGATGAAGACCATCGAGTAGTTTGTGCACTTGCAAAGCACTGAAAGGATGGAGACTTCAGCGGATGGATGTCAAGAGTGCTTTCCTAAATGGTGATCGAAAGAAGAAGAAGTATACATGACCCAACTTTGAAGGATTTGTTGATGAAAATCAGCCTAAAAAGGTATGTCGTCTCATCAAATCTCTTTACGGACTGAAACAAGCTCCTAGGGCATGGTATATCAAGATCAATGATCACCTTTTGCAGCATGGGTTCACTCGTAGTCCCTCAGATTCAAATTTGTATATAAAGAAGGTAGGCAAAGAAATTATCATTCTGGTTGTTTATGTAGATGATCTTGTGATCACTGGTAGTTCAGAAGATCAGGTTGATATTGTAAAGAATGATCTCAAAAGAACCTTCGACATGACAGATTTGGGGCTACTACATTACTGTCTTGGCTTGGAAATATGGCAAAAGGAGCATCACATCTTTGTCTCCCAGAAAAAGTACGCCAAGACACTCCTGGAAAAGTATAGAATGTCTGATTATAAACCTATATCCACTCCCATGGAAAAAGGCTTGCAACTTTCAAGATTCCAGGACTCACCTCAAGTAGATGCTACTCTCTACAGGCAATTGGTTGGAGGGCTCATCTATTTGACATACACCAGACCAGATCTCTGCTATGCTGTCAGCTATCTTTCCAGGTTCATGCAAGAGCCAAAGAAATGTCACTGGAATGCAGCAAAGCATGTTTTGAGATATGTCGAGGAACAACTAATTATGGTCGGAATATAAAAAGAATGATCAATTCTTCCTACGAGGATATGTCGACTCGGACCATCTTTGGATCATTGATGATAGGAAGTCAACTACGAGGATACATATTTCATCTCGGATCTGGACCAATCTCGTGGATAAGCAAGAAGCGAGAATGTTGTTTCTATCTCATCCACGAGGCGAGAATATCGTGCGCACGAGGAGCCGTGTGCGAAGTGATATGGATACGTCGCATCATGGATGACACTAGGAATTCTGAAAAACAGTCACCTATTCTCTATTGCGGCAATCGAGTGTGTTGAAAAGCAACAAGGAATGCGATCAACAACTCCTTTTGACCACGAGTAAAGAAACCATTCTCTTAATTTTCATTAATTGTTTAAAAGTTTCCGTTGAAACAAATCTTTAGAAACAAATGTTTTTCTAAATATAACACAAGACAAAAATCAAACAACTACCATGCGACATGAAGCAAAGTGTATTCACGAAAAACTAGACAAGTTAGAAACTTGTGTGATGTGTTGTATTTGGCATAGTATTCTTGAAAGAATGGATGCAACTAGAAAATATCTACAAAAGGTAGACATTGACTTAACCATGGTTGTGACTCAATATAATTCATTGATAGATTATATTCAAAATATTAGAGATAATTTCGATACATATGAGCAACATGCTAAGATCATTAGTGGAAAATAAGAGTACGAAATTGATAATAAAAGAAAAAGAAAAAGAAAAGTTCACTTTGATGAAACGAGAGATGTCAAAATTCCACAAATAGGAAGGGATCATATGAGGGTGGAGGTATTCTATGTTATTATAGATAACTTAATAAGGGAATTATCAAGAAGAAATGAAGCATATAGTGAGTTAAATGATATGTTTGATTTTGAACAATTTAAAGATTTTGATAATGAGACAATATTGAAATGCTCTAATTATTTAGTAAAAACATATAACACAGACTTGGAAACCTCCCTTGACATTGAATGCATCCATTTCCAGGCATTAACAAGACGTTTAAACTTGACAAGTATATCGTCAATGTCAAAATATTGAAGAAAAAGTGGACTAGACACCACGTTCCCAAATCTAGATGTTGCAATACAAATGTTTCTTTGCATTCCTATTGGAAATTACAGTTCTGAGAGAGCATTTTCCACTCTAACAAGAGTAAAAATCAATTTAAGGTCAACAATGGGTGAAACTAGATTGAATAGCCTTTCTATTTTGTGATTGAGCGCGACATCTATGCAAAAAAAATTTATGATGATGTCATTGATAGTTTTTCTATGGCAAAGGCAAGAAAAAAACCTTTATAGCTTTAATAAAATGTGTCAAGAGTTATACTAAGTCTATAATTGTTTAAAAAACATTCACATATAGGTGGGTCATTGGTCTTGGGTGGGAGGGGGGGCACACGCTCCGAGTACTGCCTAGGGCGCTCGGAAACCTTAATTTGGCCTAGAATGAAATCTAACATTTTGAGATCCACACATGTATACTAGGTAAAGTGGGTCACCATCCACTAAATTTACAGATCAGGCCATACACATGGAAGTATGATTTGGATTTAGTCACCTCATCTTTGAAGTCCACACATGGATTGTAGGAAGCAGAGGTCAAAGTGCCAAGAGAAGAACCCTTCTAGACTGCTTCTCGAAATGACACAGGTGAAAAAAGCAAGGGAGTGAGTAGGGACGACAACAAAGTTACCCACATCCGTAGAAAAAACCCTTCCAACTTCCCTTTTTCTAGCGCTTCCATTCATTTGTTTTAGTCCCTAAAGTGACAGATCTGCTTCAGAAATCAGAGGCGTATAAAGAAAAGGGAGGCAAAAAACCTCAGGGAGACCGTGTAAAATGCCCTGCCCTGCAGTTGTTGGGGTAGATTCACCACAATTTTTTTGAGAATTTCCACCACCACCAGTTCTGAGATACCCCTTCCTCCTATTTTTTCAAGCTTTGGCCGTAATAGATCCTCCAATTTGGCACAACCGTCACCATGCTATATAATAGTTTGCAGGCCGCCGCCACCGAACTCTAGCATGAGTAGTCGTATCACTTGCAGGGGTGGGGTTATAACACGAGGGAACATAATGTTTAGGGCTTGGGAGAGGCATATTGACTATCCGAGTACCTTTTGTGAATATTACAAGTGAGATTATCAATAAAATCCCCTACGGTTTATGTGTTAGTAAATTAGATGATGTTAACTTGATCGTATATGATTATGAAGGTAAATTATAAGTATAAGACCAACCTAGGTAGATAAACAAATCCTGTAAATTATAGTGCATCAAATAGAGATTTGAAAAATGTGTCGGTATAGGAATGTATAGGTTGTCTATGATTTGGATTATACAACCCGATCAAACGAGGAAAGAAATAAATTATAGTGCATCAAATAGAGATTTGAAAAATGTGTCGAAGTATAGGAATGTATAGGTTGTCTACTGATGGATTATACAACTGACCAAACAAGGAAAGAAAATGAACAAGTTAAGAAGGAGATGGAAATATGCATTGAGTTTGAATAAGATGCGGGTTTTGTATTAGCAGAGAAGCACAATTGTAATAAGTAGAGTCAAAATAGGAAATTTCCATATTTGAATGTTTATAACAATGATACATACATGGACCTTTCAGAGTTATATTGAATTTACACTCTGATATATTTTCACATAAAAACAATTAAATTAACATTAATCTTCTTCTTATAAATTAAAATAATTAAAAAAGAAAAGAACATTCCTTTCAATCTCATAGTTCAAGCTAAATTTTTAGTTTTGTTAGCTTCATCTTAAAAAACAAAGTAGACATGGAAAACAAAGCAACCATCTTATCAATTTTATTTTCCTCTACACAAAATAGTTGAATCTTCTCTCCTAAATAATTTTAAATAAAAACAAACAATGAAGAAATAATAAACATATAAATAAAAGAGTAACTTGAGAAAATACCAAAAATAAAAACAATGCACATTCCTGACATCTCAAGGAATAACTAGAATTTACCATAGAAAAATTCTTCCCCCACAAGTGATGATTCCCACATGCTCTCGATGTCTTTATAGGACATGATTTCATCTTGATATACACTAATGTTTTTGATTGAAGTGCACTTTCATATTAATTTGATCAAAAAAAGTACAAAGGGTTTCCGAACCAAAAATATGGGTGAAGAAATCACACCCCCAAAATTTACACTTGGCAAACACGTGCCATAGAAAAAACTGTAGATGAACAATGCCAAAAAAAGGGTAAAATATAGAGCACTAGGCGAAACAACGAACATGGCAAAAGGAGGAGGAGGTGGCAACGACAAGTGAGAAGTGTCCCCTAACCCATGGTAGGAGGGTTTAGAGAAGAAAGTGGCGGATCCTACCATTCACCCCGATCTCGAGCCATATCAGTCCGAGTCAATGAGATAGAAAAAGAAAAGTGAGAAAATTTATCAAATGGGACACCCCATTTGGAACAAGAAGTTGAAGATGAAGACGACCCACTAGAATAGTTGTCACTATTATAAGCAGGGAGGATCTCCCATCTAGAACCATAACCATCGTGAGGGAGAAGAGGACCGCTGACCATCGCTACCAAGCTGCTCAAAACACCACCAACCTACTACTAAAGAGGGGAGGAATTAAGCCACGTGTATGGGCACGCCATCATTGATGATCTCCTTGACCATGAGACTAAGGCCAAGGAGGAGGTGAGGACCGTCATTGCGGTGGCAAAGGCGATGTGGTGGGGAAAAATCCCTACTAACAGAGCACGAGAGAACTACCCCGGTGTGCGAGAACATCACGAAGATGTTCCACTTCAAAGTGGAATTTCTCCATCTAAACCTAGATCTAAAGCAACACATGAGCAATAATTTCTAGTTTTAGCATAAATAGAAAAATCCAGGCTAAGTGAAGCTTGATTAAAAATAGAGTCATTTCTAATCTTCTAGATTTCAAAAATAATTTCAGCACAAAAATTGCCAAAACTTGTTGAATTGTGCGGTAGTAGCAAGGTCAAGTCCACAACAAGAAAATCTTCCGGGGAAGGGTTTAGGAAGCGAAAGGTTGGAAGAGGGAATGAATCCAATTCTAGGAAGACTGAGAAAGTGGGAAAAATTAGAACAAATGCATGAGGGTTTTAGGATGCTAACACACAAACACAACGGATTAGTAACCCCAAGATGTTGAAGATGATTTCCAACTGGAAAAAATTGGTAAAGTAAGCACCAAAGGAAATGAACCTTCTTAGATTCTAAGAGAGCTTTGTCAATGTTTCTGAATTTGTATTTTCCAACCTTGTGTGGGGACTTGAGCTTCTAGGTTGTGTTCAAATTTTCAAATGGATTGTGTTAAGGTGTAATAATTTGGTAGCCAAGACGAGGTTTCAGACTCACTAAAGGGAGTCACAGTGGGCTAGTGCCAATCATGCCACCATTGAGGTAGAGGGGTAACACTGATTTTGTGCAGCATCTCATCAGGTATGACAAACTATATTTCCTGAATAGACTCTTTATCTCCATTGTTGAGAGCAAATTGTGATTTAATAAGGACCCAAGGATTCCAAAAATGGGTGGGTTTACAAAATAAGTCCCCCAACATTTTGATTCCATGTTTAAATAGCCGAAGGATTTTAATCCACTGGATCATAACAAAGGGAACATTATGAAAATTGACAACAGATGAACACCATAGTAAGTGAGAGTTAATGGAAAAACTAGTCCTGAAACCATCCCCCACCCAACTGAGGTGGGGTTTGATTAGTTCCCAAGCTTTCCAGATACTCTTGATAATAAAAGAAACTCCAATCTTGACTAGAATAGGGGAGAACAAAAGACTTTGCAAACATACATTTTTCCAAGATTGTTTTCCAAAAGGAGCCTCTTGACAAATACGAGTGTCGAAAGAATAAATTTCCGAGTATCTTGACCTTCTAACCCTCGACAATACATTTGACACGCAGAACAATACATTACAACCGAATATTAATGAGACGAAACCACCTCGCATCCTTAAGAGAACAACAAATGTCCCAAGCCACTCTGTGGAAGCCCTTGTGATTAGTAGAGTTAGCCCATAAAAAATCTCTAAGTAACTTTTCCAGCTTAGCATATGCAACTTTAGAAGGTTCCCAACAAGAAGAATAGTAAACATGAGTAGCATCGAGCACCTTAAATAAAATTTGGCACTTGCCCAGCAAAGAAAGGGCTTGGTAATCTAGTAAGCAATTTTTTTTTTTCAACACATTGGACATTATAAAACCACAAGGTTGCGGGGGTAACTGAAAAGTAAAGGAGATACCCATAAACTTAAATTGAACCCCTGGGTGAATCCACTGCCAAGCATAACCAACAAGCCAAGAAGGAATATGATCCATATAGTTTCTATAACATTGAGTCTTATCCCATTATATAGAGGACCACTGAAGCCAAGCAGAATATATCAAGACATTGCAAAGTGTTGAAACATACTCTTCATTCTCGAAAGGGTTAAGAAATAATCATCAAAAAATGGCCATTAATAAGTTGCAGATCAGAGTTAGGAAGAAAAATGCCCTCAACCAAACCTTGTGAGGAAAATTTATCAAGAAGGTAACTGAACCCCTCCGCAACAAGAACATAAAGAGACGAAACTAAGGGATAACCTTGTTGAATGGATATGTGCAACTCAAAATTATCAGAGTGAACTCCATTAATGGTAAGCCTATCATTAACATCTTGGAAAAGAATATTGACTGAGTAGATGAACCCGATGCCAAAACAAAGAGCTTGCAACATAGCCATAATAAAAGGCCATTTAATCCTGTCATCAGCTTTTTCAAAGTAAATTTTGATAAAGAGATCCTTTTGATGAGAAACCGGGACTAATCCATACCTTTGCAAACAAAATGACTTTATCAAGAATGAACCTCCTCTTGATGAAGCCAAACTATTATGGGAAAACTATAAGAGACAAAATATTACGAATCAAGAGCTAAATCTTTGGCAATTATCTTATAAGAAATGGTTAATAAAGTAATTGGCCTTCAATTGGTGATGAGTTTAGGATCACCAAACTTGGGGATAAATTTGATATTTCCACTGATTTATCGAATCCCCGGATATTTTGACACCATCGCTTCAACAATGCAAGTGATGAAGGTCAGAACAACAATATCCCATAACACTTAATAGAATTCACATGGAAAAGCATCAATACTAGGAGAGTTGTCAATTTTCATTTGTAAGATATATTCCTTAATGTCGTCAACAAATTGGGGTGATCATATGCAATTGTAGGGTCTTAAAAATCTTGCAAGAAACAACCTAGAGGTATTGGACCAAAGCAACATCCCTTTCATGAGTATAAGGCCGCACAAAAAAACCTCATGATAATGGTGCATAAAAGCTTACGGAAATCCAGGATTTCGGTGAGATGACCAATGGCTCCATTGATTGCCCAAATTGAACTAGAGGTATAATGGGGATGAAGGTAAGTAAATAATTCTTTGATAACTCGGTCTCTTGTTTTTAACCAGTGCAACCGATCTTGAATTTGAGTGTCACACGAGATTGATAGACTTCTTCCATCTTGAGTGAGTGTCACCAATGCACCACCTCGGTCAAGGTGGGTGTTAAAGGAAAATTCAGTAGGGCTCAAGAACTTGGACATATTTGTGAGAAGAGGCCTTATGTGCTCATATTATGAAAAGAGAAACATGTTTCCTAAACATTTGGAGAAAATTTGTAACCACAGTAATGGCATCTTGCCACCAAATAATCCAATTGTCTGAACTAGAAGGGTGTTCAACCAGGTTCCAAATGCAAAGAACGTGTTTGTCGGTATGCATTGATGATGCGGGTGAGAAGTGTTAAGATAGAATTTAGAGTTTCAGGGTTTAGAAGGAGCCGGATACAAAACAATTTCAAAATAAATAGGCTGATGGTCCAAGAGCTGAGTCCCTTTGTAAAAATGAATGGGTCTGTGAGAATCGAAAGAAAAATAAACACTTGTTGATCTAGAATGAAGGCACGATCAAGACATTTGAGCACTCTATCACCACCTTACCAAAGGTTGGACCAGGTGAACCAGGAGCTTTAGAAGTGTGCCAAAAGCAAAGTGATTAGGAACAGAAATACCAAGTTTGTTACACATGTAAAACCAAGCTTTACTTTCCCCCACACACGAGCGCATAAGAATACACCCCACTTTGTCCTCAAAAACTCTAGCATTTTGAAATCCCCATACAAAATATATAGATCTTCAAGAAGCTCAATGACAAGCTTGCCCAAAGTAAAGAACGCTCAACAACATCATTGGAAGCATAAATATTAGCAATGCCAAAAATCTGACCATACATATCAAAAAGGGACCACACAACCTGATGCGAGGGGTCAGAACCCTAAGAAATAAGAGAATTTTGTAGATAAGGAGAGAGAAGAGTAATAACCCCCTTTCCTAGGCTCATGATTGGAATGATGACAAATGACACTTGGCCAGATAGTACGAGCAACAAACTAGAGAAGAAAACCAACAAGCTTAACCTCCTGTAGACATAGAACATGCATGTGACCAAAATTTTGACAACTTTCCTAATTGTATAATGACAGTTAGCTCAAAATTCCATGAACATTCCAAGAGAACACAATCATTGAGAACCATCAAGGTGGATTTTAGTTCCTCCTCGAGACCCCCTAAGACGACAAACTTATTTATAGAAAGGAAGGGCCAATTTTTTTGAAAAGGGAACATAATAACTCATCTAAAATGGGTGCCTCTGTGATGGGACATATTCTTCATCATTTTTGGGAGAAGGAATACGAGAATGCCTACAATTGGACTTGGAACCGGATATATCAAAGCGCACCTTGAGAAGATGTTGTGAAATCAAAGGCATAGGTGCAATGGTGGACACCACAAGGTGGGAGCGAGTGATGGGTAGAGGAGCCACCGGTGCTTATTGACCATGGGAGGCTGAAGCCAAGGAAGACCAACCAACGAGTCGATAGACCGATGGATAGGGTTTAGGTTTTTTTCTTATGCGTGATGTGGTCTAGCCTTCTCTAGCAGAAAAAGCTAGCTTAGGGTCGAAGATTTATTATTAGTGATAGGTGGGGCCAAGGAGGTCATTAGTGGACATTCCCGAATCATGTGGTTTGTAGACTAGAAGTGAAATCAGGTATTGGGAAGATTAATATAAAGGACGTGATGTGAAAATCAGGTTTCGCCAACTTGGATATCAATGGTTTCCTTTAGGTATTTGGCTAAGTCAACTTCCACACAAACTTGATGCTACAAGTGGGCCACATAAAACTTACTTGGCTCATGGCATGAATGGAATGCCCAATGGGTTTGACCAGGTCTTCCACAAAGTTCCACAGGGGAAGAGGCAAGCCAGGAAATTCAACTCAAACCGACACTTTGAGATTAACATGTTTAGAGACTTGGAAATCACGCGTCCATGGGGAAAAAATTACTAGGGTATTCCAATAAACCAGAGCCACGATCGACAATGGCCTTATATATTTCAGGGTTAGAAAAAGAAAGAGAAAGAAACCCTTGGTAAGGTTTTGGACACCCTCAAGCTTGATGTCATGACCTTACCAATGGTTGTGAACCCATTGTTTGAGAATACTCTGGAGGACACACAACTAGTAAAATACATAACCAAATTAAAATATTTAAGCCAAGAGAAAGTCTTTTCAAATTGAGGCAAATCTAAAACAACATCGAGGCTCGGGATAAGGGGATTCATTACCTCGTTGTACACTTTTGGAACAAACTTGCAGAGCTCATTTCTTGGCGCAGGCATGGTCACTCAAGTTCCCGCTTTGCTTAAACCTACAGAATACTAGCTTCCGCCATTAAAATATGCAAGCACCATTGCCCAAATGGCAAAAAACACAATTAAGAGCAATAAAAACTAAGTAAATGTACCACTTTGATCGAAAAATGTGGTGTGACATGCGTACGGAAACGTAGCCACAAGCATAACACTCTAAACCCTAGCGAGAGTGAAAAAATGATTAGGAAGTCACACTATTTTTTTCAAATGGGCCTCACGCAACATTAATTTATAATTTTTATTATGTTTATAATACATTCAAGGGAAACTTTTGTATCTTAATGCTCACATTAAAATATAGGAATTTTTTTATAACAACCATTTACATACCAATGCTTAAGGATGCCAATGCATCATTGTGGAGGAATCATTTTTGTGATGATGATACACAATATTATTACGTAGGGAAAAATTGCACAACATGCATCAAAAGTAGGAGAATCGATAGTTTTTGCATTCAATAAAAATAAACAGTCATGATTAACATAAATGAATGCATGAGATTATTTTTTTGTTTATTTGAATACGTGGATTTCATATAGGAGAAACAATTATTTAAGTTATCAATATATGATCATCTAGTCCATCTATCCAATATATAATTTATACATTTTATATGGTATAAAAATAATAGAAAGTATTAGTATAAGGAATCAATAATATGTATTGTTTTATATGGATGAACTTATTTGTTAAGCAAGTTGACATAAAACAAGTTTTCCGATCAAAATGAAATTTTTATTCTATTATTATTATTAGTTTTATTGGGAAAGGTAACACCATATTATATTATTACCTAAAAGGTGACAACATAATGTGTGGTTGCCTTTTTTTTACTAGTGCATGACAAATATGATTAAAGTAAGACATGTGGCACAACGATAAGATGCGAGACATTGTCAAATGCTAGAGGTTGTAGGTTTTTGTTTGGAGTAGACATGTAAATGAAATGTTTAAATTGAAATTTCTAGTCAATGGAGATCGGGAAACTTGTTGACTATGAAATCGGGTGATACATACGCACCACATTTTTTTACAACTAAATAAAACTTATACAACCTTCACATTTCTTGATCTTGAACATAACTATGTCTTGATCATGAGAATATTTTTTATTAGGTAATTAGTAAGGGTTATGAAAGGGTCCAAAACCTATTCTAAAAATTTATGACAAATAAAACATTAAAGCTCATGCAATATAAACAACCAACAACCCATACATATAAAGACAACATCCAACAAACAAAAAAATATTTTGAAAGGCTCAAAACCTTTCTCTTGTCAAATCAATATAACAATAATACCCCAACCACATAATTCATCCACCAAGCCTAAATCCAAATGAAATTAATACCAAATCCAAGTATATAGCATTCCAAAATTGAATGTTTGCTTCCTTCACTGTCCCAAACCCAAGTATCTAGCATTTCAAAATTTAATGTTTGCTTCCTTCATTGTCTAAGATCAGTCATAAAAAAGAAAATAACCCATTTGCAATCCAAAATCCATTAGGGGAACTAATTTTTCCCCTACTATCCTCCTTTTGGGATCATAAGACTATCTTAGTTGGTACATGTGCCTTCTTATGATGTCCCTTTTTCTTGTTGGCCATCGTCTTTGTCCTCCATATCATTTAGATATATAGAATTTTGACCTATTAGGATATGAATTCCAGGTTCCTAAAGGCTTAGATCTCAACAACATCTGTCAAGTCTATGATATCACCATAATACTCCACTAGGACATCCAAGATTTGTAAGTTCTGCTTTGGGGAAGAAGATATCAATGTTCTAAATAAATGGGATTCATTTATCCATTTAAAAGCATTTGGAACCCCGTTTGTGGTATCCCTTATAGAGCATTATGAATCATTTGGAGTAGCAAATCATACCATGAAAATATGGCGAAGGACCTCCTTCCACCAGGATGTCAATGTCTTATACTTGGTGAAACAACAATTCATAGTTAGGGGTTTATTTCTAAGCATTTTGGTAGCCCAAAAGCAATCCCTTATAGAGCATTTTGAATCATTTGGAGTAGAACTCTTACCATGAAAAGATGGGGAAGGGCCTCCTTCCACCAAGATGTCGACATCTTATGTTTGGTGAAACAACACTTTGCGAATCAAGGAACTTATTTGAAAGCATTTGTGGTAGCGGAAAAAATCTCTTACGAGAGCATTCTCGAATCATTTCGAGTAGCAACTCTTAGCATCTAAAGACGGGAAGGGCCTCCTTCCACAAGATGTCAACATCTTATATTTGGTGAAACAACGGTCCTTAAAAGAACTTATTTCAAAGAATTTGTGATCGTGAAAAAGTAATCCCTTATAGATCATTCTGACTCATTTGAAGTAGTAACTCTTACTATCAAATGATGGGGAAGAAACCTCCTTCCACGAGGATGTCAACATCTTACATTTGGTGAAACAACAATCAGTAAAGAGACTTATTTCAAAGTATTTGTGGTAGCGAAAAAGTAATGGCTCATAATCCAACATTTGAAACCAAGAGCAATTATCAAGTTTTAGTTTAATATTTTCCAAAGGATCTGCAGAATCATCGATACTGACTCAAAAGGCAATCATAAGTGATATTATAGGAAACGTTTGTAGAGGGATCCATCAACTAATATGCACCGAAGGTGAACCAAGGTTTCAAGAGGAAAAGATGCCAATCCCATACTTGTGTTTGGAATACCTCATTCTTATCCTCAATGCAATCAAAAACCACTTTAAAAATGCCTTTAAAGTACAAGCACAAATTTCCAAATCTAATTGCATTTTACAGCTCATCCTTTGTAGAACTACAATTCATGTGCTTTAGATTACAGGTTTTCTTAGTTACTTGGATTATGTCGATCAAAGCTAAAAATTGTTCTATTTCTTCTTTAGTTTCTCTTTACTATGCCTTTGGTTATGCTTTGTGAAGCCTTTTGATATTTTGAAAATGAGAATTTTTACTGACCTTCGCTTTACTAGTTTGAAATCCATACTTGGTGAACAAAAGCGACTACACTTCTATAGTTTGACAATGATATTTTTATATATCATTCACACTGCAGTTTCAATTCTTCTATAGTTTTTCAACTAAACCAGGTTAGTAAAGAATGCACACAACATGAGACTTCATTTTTAAATGTGTGACACACACCACCTCCGAGTCGAGGAGAACCGTAAAATTGACATAAAATTTCACATAACAAATATATTTGTTTGATTAAAAGTTTACGTGTTAAGAATGGATGAGCCTTTTGTTTTTTTACCCTTACCTAAGTCTAAAACCTTAGCTTGAGAGATTATCAATGTTATGAAAATTTGAGAAATTATCATATGTTATGAAAATTTGTAAGTGCATTACTAATCACCCTTCTTTGTTGTTTTGGTGTAGACTTACATTTACAAGTTAATTGACTTGAAATATCCTATATTTTATTAGATTTCCAACCATTATTTTTCACACCATTTTTTTCTAGTGAATTATAACTCACTTGAATAAATCTATATTATTAAAACAAGTTTACAAAAATAAATTTGAAAGTTTTTTTTTAATTTAGAAAATTCAAATATCATATTGAGTAATAATATTATTATATTTTATTAATAAATTATCTAATAGATATAACAAAGTGTATCATGATTTTGAAACAAAAACTTGAACAAGAAGAAAAAACCTTTATCTTAGAATATATTAATTTTTTAACTTCTCCTAACCGAAAAAATAAAAATAAAAACAAAAGGTATTAAGATGAAAATCAATTAATGCTCAAATTCAAAATAGAAAATAAAAATGTAAATGTTCACACTATTACATCTAACCTTTTGCTCTCATTGTAACATGCTAATCAATACAATATACTAGTAAATATATCTTAAACACATATATTTGAAGAATGTTAATGGATATCAATTTCATGGATCTTATCTTGAATTTAGACATTTAACAATATTAATTATTTAATTGTATTTTCTTTATATTCTTATGTTACTAGTAACCTTTTTAATTATAAAATTGAAAACAAACGATCTAAACTCTAACACATGGGCATGACATTACTATTTTTGATCAACATCTTAAGTTAAAAATAGAACTTTTAAGTGACGATCAAATTCAATGTAGTTCATAAAATTAAAAATGGTCATACCAATAGACCCCACTTAATTATGCCATTTTAGCAAGAAATTACTATTTTCTGATTGAATTTTAATAGTCCAAAAAAACTATAAAGTGATTCTCAAATGCACATCCAATTGAATGTAGTTATAAAAAATTTACATGGTCACACAACTAAATTTATCTCCATACTTCCATTGTATAATGCCTATCAACATTAAATTAATGGAGACTAAAGGTCGTGATATTCCTTATGTCCAATATTGAATACTTAAAAAATTATAAGTAGGTGTTATTAGGACCATTAGAATATTCATGATAAACACAAATAGCTAACCATCCATTCCATATAACATATTTAAATACCTTCTTTATTATAGAAGGAATGTAGTAGAAATCATCAAAGCTCAAGGGACTAAGCGAGGGGTGAATCAGTCCATTAGAAATTTATTCATTTCCATTCATCATTCATTATCATTCATATAACCATTCAATAAAATATTAACCATATGTATGTTTACTTAAACATTGAATCAACCATACATAAGAGAAAGAACAAGAGAGTACACAAGAACACCAAATTTAAGTGGGAAACCCTCAAAGGGAAGAAAACCCACTGAAACTATGTTTATATTACTCAAAGAAAAGAGATTTAGTGAAACAACAACTTCAAATGGAACACAAATCCCTAATTTAGTAGAGCACCACCCTATAAGGAGCACCAAACCCTAGTTTACTCGGCACCAACCCCACAAGGAAACTAAAATCCCCTAAGATGATCAAGAACCACCTCAACAACTTGTAAATGGATGACCACTAATGATATTCTACTCACACAACTGATAGTGATCCAAGTTCAGCTCACAAATTCTTCAAACACACCAAATACTCATCCAATAAAACCTCTCCTCTAACTTTCAATCAATCTCTCTTCTTCATGGGCTGAATATATCAAGTTCCCTTACGCATATGATCTTAAAACTTTCTCAGGTTTTCCTTAGGTATTCTATTATTTTCCATGACCCCTCAATACTCCTCTTCACTCGCTATAGGTCTCATTTTTCCTCCCATGCATAACTAGTCACAAATGACTCATTTAACATGCTTATATACACAACTCAAGATCATAAAACTTTCTAGGTCAGCCATGACCAAGTAGGAAAATCACCCCAATGCAAAAATATAAGAATAACATCATATAAAAACTAAAAAGGACCATAAGGGTTGACAGGGGTCATAACGTCATGAACAAGTTCTAGACACACACACACACACACACACACAAGTTCAAAATGCACTCTCCAAGCTCTAACAAATGGATCATGATATCAATCAACATGAACCACCTTTGTCATGGCTCAAGAAACTCCATACATGTCATACCTAGGTCCTCAACATCATCAAAAATCTAAATAAGTAGAAAATATCCATATCCACCATGAAACTCATCAAGAATCATGCAAACCCCACTAGGTCTTCAAGGCCCATAAATTCAGTCCTAAATCCATAAATGGAAATATATAAAAGACTCATCATTATGAGTCAAGTCATATATAAATGGAAATATATATTATTCCTATCTTTGGAACAAATCACATTTTCTTCCAAATCCAAGTGAATGCCTCCAAACAACTCAAACTCAGTAACTTCTTGAAACTAGCTTCAAGACCCCATAATTAGGTCTTCAAACCTGAGATGTTTAACCTACGAAAACTATTCATAAAGACACAAAAATATCATTGGAAAGGTATCTGAATATAATTTCTATAAAATCTTTCATTTCCTTCCAACTCATAGTGGAAAGCCTTAAAAAAGTTGATCTTTGAAACTGCTCATTGAGGCTCTAAGGAATCAAGAACTAGTCTTGAGAGAAACTTTCTCCAACTCCTCCAAACCAAATTCCAAGCTCAACCATTACCTGGAACATATTAATGAAATTTTCAACAACACGTAAAATTACTAATAGGTATATCTCATATGGAGAAATATTACCCGAGAGTTGTGTTTCAGTCATCTTCTTAAGCAAGCCAACTAGGACTTACTATGGCATTAAGTATTCAATTGAAAACCACTTCACCACATAAAAAAATCTTAAAAACTTCATACCAGGTTTTATTCAACTATCCACGACCAAAAACATAAGATATATCATGCATTTTCATCAAAATCACTTCATACCACAAGACTAGCTTTTTAGCCCTTAAGGCCAAAATCGGTAGGATCAATTTGAGGACCTTTAACTTAAATTTTATCCAATGTAACTATCATATATTTTAATTTACATGTAGAAAAACTCTCAATGATTTTGGAACAATTCATTTTCACCTGAACCTTCATCTTAGTCCTAAAAGCGTAAAAACCACAAAACTAGGGTTTTTGTCTCTGTTGCCAAACCAATTGGAACACCAAACCACCACCAAAATGAGATTTGAGGAATCATATTAAACCATGATGCATCAATTTTTTAATCTAATATATTCTGGATATAAAACAACTCACTTCTTCCAAGTCTCTCTAGAACTAGGGTTTCATAAGGGTTCAAAAGTTCTTTGGATTCGTAATGATTGTTTATAAAACTATAACAATCAAATAACTTAGTTCCAATTTGAAAATTTATTTAAATTACCTAAAAATCTATGTTAAAGATCTTAGGTCCCCATGTAAAGGATACAATCCACAACGAGCATCATAAAGTCAACTTTTACCTCAAATCTTCACTCTTTTGAACCCAATTTTACAAAAAAACATCATATATTGCAAAATATTATTCAATTTCATTTGAAAATTTTCATGAAGCATCATGAAAATATCCTATAAATTTCCATACTCACCATATATCTCAAATAGGCCTAAAACTATTTAGCTAGAATGACTTACTTGTGTTATCTTAGCTTGTCTTCACAATCTTGCTTTCAAAGGACCATGAAACACAACCAAACCTTTGAGAAATTACCTAAATCTCCTCATAAATTTTATATATAGCATGATCATGCTCCTATCATGCTTTAAAAATAATAGTCAACTCCATTTATCAAGTCAAAATACCAAACCACAAGCTCTAGTGCTAGGAATAAGCGTAGGATGAACTGAAGCAACTCATAAAATTCATGAACTAAACAAGATGAATCAATGTAGAAACTTGAAATCCTCTTAAGAACCTCTTGGACCATGTATGACCTCATGAATACCTTCAACCAACTTTGGAGTACTCACACAATGACCATGCCTACTAGACCATGCTCTAGAACACCATAACAACTCATCAAACTTAAAACTACCAATCAAAATTAATGTTTGACACATAAATAAACCTCATTGGAGACTCATGTGACACCATGACACCATTTTATATCAATGTATTTGACATCAATGAAAAAAATTAGACACAATCTCCAACAACTACCATTTACGAGGATGGTTCACCCGTGCGATTTTCCATCATGTATTTTCAAGGTAGTTTGTCACGAATTCTTCATTTCAAATTCATATGTGTCATGTCACTCACTATTTTATCATATGTGATTTTTTTTTGTTAAAATATTAACATCACCAATCCATGGTATTCCATTAATAAAGATTATATCTAAACTGATACTAATATGTATGTCTTTTAAGCCATAAATTTAAAATGTACTAAAGTGGTTGAGTAATTTTTAATATATGGGAATATATGTGGAAAACTTTGTGGTGAAATCTAGAATGTTGGATATCCAAATCTATCATGAAGGGTCATAGATGATATATTGCACTATGAAATATATCATGTCATTTAAATTATAAGCGATTTCTCATGAGTTGTATAATATGTAGGAAGGGATACCGATTTGAAGTTAGTAGAAAATTTCATTTTAATGTTATTTAAATAATGAAATATGTGAATCTTGTTACTACTTATAGACTATTAAAATAAATTCATGTGATATACAACTTTATATGACATGGTTAATTGGAATTTGTAATGCCCTCATTTGCTGACATTGGAGTTTTTTTGTTCTACCTGCCACCTTGACCGCCTGTACTGGCTGCCGCATTTTCCTGTCTTGTCCACCGCATTTTTCTTTTCTGCCCTTGCGTGAGGGAGACAGGAGTGGGTGGAGTCACGTGTTTTTTTTTCTACGCCATGATCTCTCCTGGATTCTCTTTCAATGCGAGTGGTTGAGGCCATGGAAAATCCCATTTTTCCTTTGCTGGGCACCTGTTCCCAAACTGTCATTGTTACTTGGTTGCGTGGGTGTTTTATTTTCTTCTCCTGGCACGTTTTCTTGCCCTTAGTTGCTGCGTGAGCCTGGTTTGACGTGGGTGTGGATGAAGCTACAAGATAGTGTAGCAGGCGTGTTACCTCCTTGTTCTTGGGCGCGGCGAGGAGTGTTGCGTTGCACGCGACCACAAAATGCCATGATCATTTGTTGCAAAATATCGCAAAATTGTAGTAGAAGAATGAGGTAAAGTCTTAGTTGAGCTGTCTTGCTCTTTCATTTTGGGAGTTGCTTCCGTCTGGTGCGGATCTAACATGGAAGAAGCTCGATCAAACCTTGAGGCAAGTTTTGTAATGATGCTGAGATTGTGTTCACTACTGTTCCTAGTTCTGGCCGAAGTTTTCCAGCGCCTAGCCATGGGTTAGATATGGTGGTTTTAGATGAAGCCGCAAGCTGGTGAAGTAGGCGTGTTTCCTCCACATCCATTGGGTGCTATATGGTGTGTTCTTGTTGGGGGATCCACAGCAACTGCCTGCAACAGTAATTAGCTAGGCAACAGGCATGTTGCAGTATAGTAGAAGCCCTTTTTGAGCTTCCAGCAAGCAGGTTCTCCAAATCTGTTGTTGTCTGTTCAGTATTGAACGCATCCTCGAATTCAGGATTCTCCGTCAAGATATTGCTGTCAAAATCGACCTTGTGGCAGTGAGAGTGTTCCAACAGACCTGATGAAATTTAATTGCAGAGACTCTCTATTGAGACCTTCTTGCTGTTCGACATAACTCATGGAAGAGTATCCCATGGAGGCGGATCTGTTTCAGATCAGAATATTCTTGAAGCACGATTTGCTTTGCATTTTTATGGGCTCCTTCAACGAGTCACTGAGTTGGCAGGCATAAAGGTTTCTGTTGGAATTATCACACCTTACAAGCTACAGCTGAAATGTTTGCACTGAAAGTTTGATGCTGTCCCCAGATCTGATGAAGGAAAAGGGTTGGTGATTTAGTTGGATATGCGGGGAATCCTATGGGTTCATACACTGAGGAGCAGATTCTTCCTGCAAGTTTTATTGTACCAGTGCCATCTACCATTTATCCTATTGTGGGTGCTGCAATTATGCTGAAGGGTATGACTGCTCAGTTTCTTCTTCGGCGTTGCTTTTAGGTGGAGCCCGGGCATACAATTCTTGTGCACGCTGCAGCTGGAGGAGTAGGATTTTTGTTATGTCAATGGGGTAATGCCCTTGGTGCCACTGTCATTGGTACTGTATCGACCAAGGAGAAGGCCGCACAAGCAATTGAAGATGGATGCCATCATCCCATTATCTATACCCAGGAAGATTTTGTAGATTGTGTTAAAGAAATTACAAAAGGACAAGGTGTGCAGGTCGTTTTTGATTCTGTGGGCAAGGACACATTCTAGGGATCTTTGGAGTGCTTGGCTTCTAGAGGTTACATGGTGAGCTTTGGTCAGTCATCAGGTGCAATTGATCGTGTTCCTCTGTCAGCCCTTGCCCCAAAATCGTTGTTTTTGACACGGCCTTCCATGATGCAATACACTGCAACTCGAGAAGAGCTCCTGGAAACTGCAGGAGAATTATTTGCAAATGTTGCATCTGGTGTTCTAAAAGTCCGTGTGACAAAGACATACCCACTGGCAGAAGCTGCAAAGGCTCATACCGACCTCGAGGGTAGGAAGACAAGCGGTTCAATAGTTTTGATTTCTGATAACTAGCTGATGTGGAAAAACATAGATCCAGGAGCGTGATGTTATCATTATGTCTGGTGTCCGAGCTTCAAACCATGGTTGGTGTTTAGCCTTCTAGCGCAAGTGCTCTCGGACTGAGTGGTAAGCAGTTCGACTCTCACCCCCAAAGCAGCTGCATTGAAGCAATCTAGTGTTTGGACAGCCACCTATTGCATCCTTCTAGTCATGCCTTCAAAAGGGAATCCTGGTGTGGTATATTGCAAGAAAAGACCAGTGAAACAGAGGATAAAGTGGAAGACGTGTGGTCATGCAGAGCCCTGCTTTGATGTTCACGACTGGTGGATGCATTAAAATAGGCAAGATAGACTAACCATATACATAATATGCTAGTATCTAATAACCTCTTGAAATGAAACTTTTTCTTTCTAGAAATTGGTTTAAATCTGTGATTTTGTGGATTTGCGTTCAGTACATGGTTAACAGTTTGTTACTTCTGGATTTGCCTCTGTTGGTTGTTCTTGTTGACGTGATCAACCCATTTATATATATATAAAACAAACAAAGGTTCTCAGTGTATGCTTTGATTGATCATATGAAATATATATATATATATATATATATATCTTAAATTATTTTAGTTAATTCCTTCGCAAAATGTCGCTATTTCTTTTGTGGCCCTGGTATGTAATCGCCCCTAGAATGTTGCAGCGTTGACTAGTATTGGTTTCCTGTTATGTTGTTGCCCTAGAGGAAAACATACAGTTAAATTATTATTATTATTTTTATGATAAGCGTGATTATGCACTTCGTGTATTGTGCAAAGTATTAGGGCTTTTGAAAATTATAAGTTCAATATATATGCTTGTTAAGAAGGAAGTTTTGGGCAAAAATATGTCCTGGGTTGATAGAAGGGCATAAATTATTGATAGAACCCCATTTTGATTCTACTCTTTCGATGAGTAAAATTTGATAAAATTAATGACCTTTATGGTGTTAAGATATGGTATGTTGATGATTCCTTGTGTGATCGATTTAATCATGTATCGACATAATGCCTTGATGGAGTAAGGTAATATCTTTCATGGTTCGTGAAAGTTAAGGTTTTCATCAACTGCTTAAGGTAACATGAAGTTCCTTAATTTAGTCAAACTTGTTTGTACTTCCTTCTTGATGAGTGACCTTTCATTGCAAATTTAGAATGATTGTGATGGAAGGTCGTGAATATATTTTGTTGTCAAAAAGGGAAAAGAAGCTATGGAATAGTTTGTTTATGTGTCGAACGTAATAATTGTAATTACATCGTTATAGAAGTTCGTTATTGGAGGATATCTATCTTCAATGGTATATTATGTGTTTAATCATCTGCATAGGTTACTATAACTTAGTGTTGAGATGTAAATTAAGGAGAGTTGAGAGACCTTTTCCTTTGTATACATCATTTATGATATTAGGAAGTGAGTTGATGTCGGAAAATTTCAACCAAGTCTAGATTCATGGCTATGTTCCTCTAAAACGGGAGGATTATAAATCTAAGGTATTATGAAAATTGCAAGGATGTGTTTAGAATGCTAGATTGCCTATTCAACTTGGGTATTAATGAGGCTTGTCGCTATTCCAGCCCTGGTTATGTTCAGTAGGTAAGCTGTTAGGCAATACCTATTCCGGACATTCTTACCATCCTTTCCACTCATCCTTATTAGCTATGAAGTCACTTGTTACCTAAGATATAATGGTTGTGGGTTTGAATATAAGATTTTCATCCTTTAAACCTTTTTGATTACATGATGGAACTTTGCTTTACCCTCGTTGTTCATTTCTAGCCTATTAGGCCTATGGCCCTACGGAATGATTCCAAAACTATATTCTTTTGGGCAGCTAAGATCGGGCCTGGTTTTTATCTTTTGACTTCACCTTGAGAATGTGGATTGATGGGTTACACTTTAGATTTCAATCACGTAATCTACGGGATTACATGATTGAAATCCTAATACTCTCAACTCTTGTGTCTAATCATTTAAATTTCATAGTCTTGTGTATTTGGTTGTCAAACTTTTGTAGTTTTAGAGGTATTTTTCATAACTAAAACTTATGGTTTTCTTCTTAGTTGATATGTTGAAAATTATATCTTGTTCAAAAGGTTGTTAGAGGTTAGAACTTTGATCCATTTCCTGAAATAGAATGTTTCCTTTCATGGTTTTGTTAGCTAGTAGCTTATTGTTGCTATGTATAGTCTTATCTTGCTCAGTTCTCGTGAACTGACTCAGGTTATTAATTGTTGCAGATGGCTTACGTGGTTAGATGATGGAAAGACTTGTAGATTATTGCATCAATCTTGGTTATATTGTTCCTTTGTACGAATGTGTATTATGTTATAAAATTTGGAAAGGGCCTTTGGACATTTTAGAAGAAGGGTCAGTGCCTAGTAAATGTATTGTAAAGTATTGTTGTTGTAACTGTTGAAACTTTGGCTTGTTTGGTTATCATGTGAAAGATGAAATTTTGATTACCGCTTGGTTATGTGATATTCTAGTGAATTTTAATCCTTAGAATAGTAGCGGGGCATGTCCCATGTTATTACTCTCTTGCTCCCTAGTCTTTATTCGATAGAGATGGTATGTCCCTTTGATTTGTGCACCGTGTTGGAATGAATTGATATAACCTTGTTTTGTTTCCGCAAACGAGTACTGTTAAACTTTGCTCTTGAGTTAAAACGTTGAGTTGTAAACCCTCCTAAGGCATAGTAGCAATGAGTTTGTAAGCACTATAAAGTGAACTGGATAGTCCTTATAAAAGTAAAACTAAAATTTATATATATGAATATATTAATGTAGATGTGATCTACTTGATAACCTTTGAGACCTGGAACAATCAAGAGGAAACTATCTTTGTAACGAAATATGATTACTTATTTCTTTCCCGAGCCAAACCAATAAACACTATCCTTTTTCAGTGAAACCTTAAATGATCTCATGGTGAAATCAATGGTTAGATTTTAGAAAATGATAGGATTTAATAAGTAGGAGTGAAAGTGATTAATAAAACCTTAAATATCTCTTTATCGTTTGAAATGTTCCCCTTTGTCAAACTTAATTAAGTAAAGTCTAGATGGAACATTTAACCAATCTCGATAAACTCTTAACTTCAATGAAAGTTTGATAGTAAACAATGTGACCCTGAAGCTAAATTCTGTTGTCCTGTTCTGTTAATCCTTGCCTTGATTCATGGTGATATTTCTTAAGCAAGGTCAAAGTTTGATCCTTAAACAAGAAAGTTATTGTTAGGAAACCCTAAGCGGTACTTTCCCTCAATCGGAACTTATGCTTTCACCTGTGCAATAGAGGTATGAAACAGGAGTTAGTGGCTTGAGTAAGATTAATTAACCTTGTAAGAAATGGAAAATGTTCTAAAATCAAATGAATAAAAAGTTTTGGACATCAAATTGATGATCCCAGTTTAGAAAGCTTGGCCTTAAGCTATTTAGCCAACCGTTGAAAAGAAAGAAGTTCTCCCTTGTGAAAAGAATTGTGTGAATCGTTACATGAAATTGTATAAGAACGTAAGTTAAGAATTAAGAGACACTTTAGCAAACAAGAAAATTTAACAAGAAATTCCTCATGGGATGCCCTAACTGTAAGTGTGTTTTGTGGTTGGACTCCAATGTTGTTCTGTCAAGAAGAGAAAAGTACATTGTCCTTGATAGGTGTGAACGTTTCCGTGCTGACCTTGTGGTCTCCCCCGTAACAAGTGGTTCCTAGTGTTGGTTGTAACCTTGTGATGACATGTTGTGTCGTGTTGTGTCAAAGCAAGTAAAAAAAAAAAGTTATCCTGTATTTCACTGTGTTGTCCTTGTGTTGGTATTTTTGGTGTGTTACACTTTGGTATCAGAGCGTAGGTTCATGCTCTCAACCTATGGGCCGGATTGGTGTTGTATGGTGATGTTGCATGGTAGTGGTGGTGTTTCATGATGATACTAATGATGATGATGATGTTGCATGATGATGATTTATATTGGAAGAGTAATGTGCTTTAAGCGTGATGTGATTATTGTCGTAATTGTGATATTGTGAACGCACGTGATGTGTATGTCACTCAGTGCGTATTTGTCATCATGTTGATGTGTTGGGGATGAGAGTATTCTCTCTCCTTCTTGTGGATTCTATGAAGAGTTCACGTGTGAATTACTGTTTGTGGCGTGTGAAAAGAATTATAATGTGGATGACATAGTGTTGGAACATTGTGACATATTGTGATATGTAAGTGTATCAATGTGTTGTATGACTAGATTGATGTTAAAAGAAATGAGTTGTATCATGATGTTTTTACCATGTTTTGAAGAAATGTGTGTACTACCTTGTTATGTTGCAATGTATGTTATGTTGTGATGTACTATGTTCATCGTATATATGAGTTGTGTAATATGTAATGCTTCATGTCGTGAATTAGGGTCATACGGTGAGTGTATGAACCCTATCGTATTGTGATTGCACTTTGGGTGCAGAATGTGGTAAAGTGATGTATTGCACCCTGTGAATGTATGATTGTGATCTACCCCGTATACCTACCATACGTGAGACGTTATGGTAGCTATGTGTGTACCACCATGGTGTTAGTGATGTAGTTACATGTTATGTTGTGAGCCTTACACTAACCGACCCTGAGGGAGATCGGTAGAAGTGTATGTTGAGGGTGAGGAATGGTGTACCATGGGTCATAACTCGAGTCAAAACTCGGTTTAGTAGATTACATGTGACTCTTTCCTCTCTCCCTATGTGGTTGTATGTATGCAACCTTAGTGTATCTATGACTATGTTTAGCCTTGTCGAAGGGTGGCGGGATTGATATATATTTTACGAGCTGAGGCTCGATGTTCCGAGTGCCAGCAACTCGTTGAGTACCCCCTTGGTGGCTAGATAAGCCACACAGTTATCGTAATGTGACTTTATTATAAGTTGATTTTATTCGTAAATTGATTCTTTTTCTTTATTTCGCAAGGACCAGCATCTTTTCTTGATTGCAATGCTTTACAATTTTGGGCATTTCCTTGGTTTGTGGCACTAACAGGGGGATTTTGATACTAACTTTGGCTACTTGGCCATTTATTTTAGCTTGATTTGGGGTCTTCTTTTAAATTTGGAATTTTTACCGCCTTGCCCAAGGCTTGTACTTTGCCACTTGGCACTTTGATTGGATTGTTGTGCTGGTTCTAATGTCGTGATGTGTGGAATAGGGTCATGGGATGCACCATGGATTGGTTGGACCTATGGACCCGCTTCGTTGTATGGGGGTACGCCCCAAGGGGTACATATAACTAGCGGGTTGTTGAACCACGCGTTATTATGTCACTTGGGTTAGGAGTGTTCGAACTCGATGTGCCTTGGGCACAGAGAGACAACCGACCTCCTTGAGGGAGGCATAAGAGTTTGAGGGAGGCATAAGAGATTGAGGGAGGCATAAGAGTTTGAGGGAGGCATAAGAGACTTGAGGGAGGCATAAGAGTTTGAGGGAGGCATAAGAGACTTGAGGGAGGCATAAGAGTTTGAGGGAGGCATAAGAGACTTGAGGGAGGCTTATGATATTTGTGTGTATGGTTGATATTCTGGGACATATGTTGAGTTATTGTGATGTTTGGTAGTGGTCTTTTGATGTATGTGTTACTCATGTCAGATGGTTATGTGTTGTGATGTTGTGGACATGTCATTGATTCCCTTGTGGACACTATGTACCTGTAGCATGGTTTGTTGTTATGTGAGTCTTTCATTGATGCAAATTGAGGAAATGTCTGGTGGATTGTAGTACTCTTTTGTTTGAGTATTTGGTATGTCAGTCATTGATGTGTGATGAGTACCTATGTTATGGGAGTGTGCCTATTCTATTCCGTAATTGTGTAACCTTTTGTGGTGTAATACAATCTTGAAGTATATACTTGTGTACTTGTGAATCTGTAGTGTCTTGTGAGCCTGATAGGGTTTGCGTTAGCTGTTCATGTTGGGCACCCACTATAAGGAACAAATCAAAACACTTCAATGATGATATTTTCTAAAAGAAACTAAAACTAGAAATAATGATAATGGAAAGAGACTAATGAAATGGAAAACAAGAAAGAACTGCCAATCTTCACAGAACCTTAACAGTTAAAATTTCTGCCAAATGTTCCCTAGGCTACCCCATGGTCATGCTTTTGCATCTGAAATATTAAACTTAGAGCGTACCTTCGCCCTTATCTGATCCTTATTGCTTACCATTTCTTTTCCTTTGTGCTATGTCGCATCGAGGACGATGCTTTCTTAAGGGGAGGAGAATGTAATGCCCCACTGGACATTGGAGTTTTTGTTCTACCTGCCACCTTGACCGCCCCATGTACTTGCCGCATTTTCTGTCTTGTCCACCACAGGCTTTTCTTTTCTGCCCTTGCGTGAGGGAGACAGGAGTGGGTGGAGTCGCGTGTTTTTTTCTACGCCATGATCTCTCCTGGATTCTCTTTCAATGCGAGTGGTTGAGGCCATGGAAAATCCCATTTTTCCTTTCTGGGCACCTGTTCCCAAACTGTCATTGTTACTTGGTTGCGTGGGTGTTTTATTTTCTTCTCCTGGCACGTTTTCTTGCCCTTAGTTGCTGCGTGAGCCTGGTTTGACGTGGGTGTGGATGAAGCTACAAGATAGTGTAGCAGGCGTGTTACCTCCTTGTTCTTGGGCGCGGTGAGGAGTGTTCTGGTTGCACGCGACCACAGCCATGATCAGCTGTTGCAAAATCTCGCAGCTGTAGTAGAAGAACGAGGTAAAGTCTTAGTTGAGCTGTCTTGCCCTTTCATTTTGGGAAGTCGCCTCTGTCCAGGTGGCGGATCTAACATGGAAGAAGCTCGATCAAACCTTGAGGCAAGTTTTGTAATGATGCTGAGATTGTGTTCACTACTGTTCCTAGTTCTGGCCGGAAGTTTTCCAGTGCATAGCCATGGGTTAGATATGGTGGTTTTAGATGAAGCCGCAAGCTGGTGAAGTAGGCGCGTTTCCTCCACGTCCATTGGGTGTTGTATGGTGTGTTCTTGTTGGGGATCCACAAGAATCGCTGCAATGTAATTAGCTAGGCAATAGGCATGTTGCAGTATAGTAGAAGCCCTTTTTGAGCGCTTCCAGCAAGCAGGTTCTCCAAATCTGTTGTTGTCTGTTCAGTATTGAACGCATCCTCGAATTCGGGATTCTCCGTCAAGATATTGCTGTCAAAATCGACCTTGTGGCAGTGAGAGTGTTCCAGCAGACCTGATGAAATTTAATTGCAGAGACTCTCTATTGAGACCTTCTTGCTGTTCGACGTAACTCATGGAAGAGTATCCCATGGAGGCGGATCTGTTTCAGATCAGAATATTCATGAAGCATGATTTGCTTTGCATTTTTATGGGCTCCTTCAACGAGTCACTGAGTTGGCAGGCATAAAGGTTTCTGTTGGAATTATCACACCTTACAAGCTACAGCTGAAATGTTTGCACTGAAAGTTTGATGCTGTCCCCAGATCTGATGAAGGAAAAGGGTTGGTGATTTAGTTGGATATGCGGGGAATCCTATGGGTTCATACACTGAGGAGCAGATTCTTCCTGCAAGTTTTATTGTACCAGTGCCATCTACCATTTATCCTATTGTGGGTGCTGCAATTATGCTGAAGGGTATGACTGCTCAGTTTCTTCTTCGGCGTTGCTTTTAGGTGGAGCCCGGGCATACAATTCTGATTCCTACAAATTTGGAGGAGTAGGATTTTTGTTATGTCAATGGGGTAATGCCCTTGGTGCCACTGTCATTGGTACTATATCGACCAAGGAGAAGGCCGCACAAGCAATTGAAGATGGATGCCATCATCCCATTATCTATACCCAGGAAGATTTTATAGATTGTGTTAAAGAAATTACAAAAGGACAAGGTGTGTAGGTCGTTTTTGATTCTCGTGGCAAGGACACATTCTAGGGATCTTTGGAGTGCTTGGCTTCTAGAGGTTACATGGTGAGCTTTGGTCAATCATCAGGTGTAATTGATCGTGTTCCTCTGTCAGCCCTTGCCCCAAAATTGTTGTTTTTGACACGGCCTTCCATGATGCAATACACTACAACTCGAGAAGAGCTCCTGGAAACTTCAGGAGAATTATTTGCAAATGTTGCATCTGGTGTTCTAAAAGTCCATGTGACAAAGACATACCCACTGGTAGAAGCTGCAAAGGCTCATACCGACCTCGAGGGTAGGAAGACAAGCGGTTCAATAGTTTTGATTTCCTGATAACTAGCTGATGTGGAAAAACATAGATCCAGGAGCATGATGTTATCATTATGTCTGGTGTCCGAGCTTCAAACCATGGTTGGTGTTTAGCCTTCTAGCACAAGTGCTCTCGGACTGAGTGGTAAGCAGTTCGACTCTCTCCCCCAAAGCAGCTGCATTGAAGCAATCTAGTGTTTGGACAGCCACCTATTGCATCCTTCTAGTCGTGCCTTCAAAAGGGAATCCTGGTGTGGTATATTGCAAGAAAAGACCAGTGAAATAGAGGATAAAGCGGAAGACGTGTGGCTGTAGCAGTCCCTGCTGGATGTTCACGACTGGTGGATGCGTTAAAACAGGCAAGATAGACTAACCATATACATAATATGCTAGTATCTAATAACCTCTTGAAATGAAACTTTTTCTTTCTAGAAATTGGTTTAAATCTGTGATTTTGTGGATTTGCGTTCAGTACATGGTTAACAGTTTGTTACTTCTGGATTTGCCTCTGTTGGTTGTTCTTGTTGACGTGATCAACCCATTTTTATATATATAAAACAAACAAAGGTTCTCAGTGTATGCTTTGATTGATCATATGAAATATATATATATATATATATATATATATATATATATATTATTTTAAAGTTACTTTCTTCTGCAAAAATGTCGCTGTTTCTTTTGTGGCCCTGGGTTTGTAATCGCTCCTAGAACGTTGCAGCGTTAACTAGTATTGGTTTCCTGTTAAGTTGTTGCCCTAGAGTAAAACATATAGTTAAATTATTATTATTATTTTTATGATAAGCGTGATTATGCACTTCGTGTATTGTGCAAATTATTAGGGCTTTTGAAAATTAGAAGTTCAATATATATGCTTGTTAAGAAGGAAGTTTTTGGGCCGAAAATATGTCCTGGGTTGATAGAAGGGCATAAGTTTTGATAGAACCCCATTTTGATTCTACTCTTTCTATGAGTAAAATTTGATAAAATTAATGACCTTTATGGTGTTAAGATATGGTATGTTGATGATTCCCTGTGTGATCGATTTAATCACGTATAGACATAATGCCTTGATGGAGTAAGGTAATATCTTTCACGGTTCGTGAAAGTGAAGGTTTTCATCAGCTGCTTAAGGTAACATGAAGTTCCTTATTTTAGTCAAACTTGTTTTGTACTTCCTTCTTGATGAGTGACCTTTCATTGCAAATTTAGAATGATTGTGATGGAAGATCGTGAATATACTTTGTTGTCAAAAAGGGAAAAGAAGCTATGGAATAGTTTGTTTATGTGTCGAACGTAATAATTGTAATTACATCGTTATAGAAGTTCGTTATTGGAGGATATCTATCTTCAATGGTATATTATGTGTTTAATCACTGCATAGGTTACCACCAACTTAGTGTTGAGATGTAAATTAAGGAGAGTTGAGAGACCTCTTCCTTTGTATACATCATTTATGATATTAGGAAGTGAGTTGATGTCGGAAAATTTCAACCAAGTCTAGATTCATGGCTATGTTCCTCTAAAACGGGAGGATTATAAATCTAAGGTATTATGAAAATTGCAAGGATGTGTTTAGAATGCTAGATTTCCTACTCAACTTGGGTATTAATGAGGCTTGTCGCTATTCCGGCCCTGGTTATGATCGAGGGTAAGTCATTAGGCAATACCTATTCCAGACATTCTTACCGTCCTTTCCACTCATCCTTATTAGCTATGAAGTCACTTGTTACCTAAGATATAATGGTTGTGGGTTTGAATATAAGATTTTCATCCTTTAAACCCTTTTGATTACATGACGGAACTTTTCTTTACCCTCGTTGTTCATTTCTAGCCTATTAGGCCTATGGCCCTACGGAATGATTCCAAAACTATATTCTTTTGGGCAGCTAAGATCGGGCCTGGTTTTTATCTTTTGACTTCACCTTGAGAATGTGGATTGATGGGTTACACTTTAGATTTCGATCACGCAATCTACGAGATTACATGATTGAAATCCTAATACTCTCAACTCTTGTGTCTAATCATTTAAATTTCATAGTCTTGTGTATTTGGTTGTCAAACTTTTGTAGTTTTAGAGGTATTTTTCATAACTAAAACTTATGGTTTTCTTCTTAGTTGATATGTTGAAAATTATATCTTGTTCAAAAAGGTTGTTAGAGGTTAGAACTTTGATCCATTTCCTGAAATAGAATGTTTCCTTTCATGGTTTTGTTAGCTAGTAGCTTATTGTTGCTATGTATAGTCTTATCTTGCTCAGTTCTCGCGAACTGACTCAGGTTATTAATTGTTGCAGATGGCTTACGTGGTTAGATGATGGAAAGACTTGTAGATTATTGCATCAATCTTGGTTATATTGTTCCTTTGTACGAATGTGTATTATGTTATAAAATTTGGAAAGGGCCTTTGGACATTTTAGAAGAAGGGTCAGTGCCTAGTAAATGTATTGTAAAGTATTGTTGTTAACTTGTTGAAACTTTGGCTTGTTTGGTTATCATGTGAAAGATGAAATTTTGATTACCGCTTGGTTATGTGATATTCTAGTGAATTTTTAATCCTTAGAATAGTAGCGGGGCATGTCCCATGTTATTACTCTCTTGCTCCCTAGTCTTTATTCGATAGAGATGGTATGTCCCTTTGATTTGTGCACCGTGTTGGAATGAATTGATATAACCTTGTTTTGTTTCCGCAAACGAGTACTGTTAAACTTTGCTCTTGAGTTAAAACGTTGAGTTGTAAACCCTCCTAAGGCATAAGAAGAATGAGTTTGTAAGCACTATAAAGTGAACTGGATAGTCCTTATAAAAGTTAAGCTAAAATTTATATATATGAATGTATTAATGTAGATGTGATCTACTTGATAACCTTTGAGACCTGGAACAATCAAGAGGAAACTATCTTTGTAACGAAATATGAGTACTTATTTCTTTCCCGAGCCAAACCAATAAACATTATCCTTTTATGGTGAAATCTTAAATGACCTCATGGTGAAATCAATGGTTAGATTATAGAAAATGATAGGGTTTAATAAGCAGGAGTGAAAGTGATTAATAAAACCTTAAATTTCTCTTTATCGTTTGAAATGTTCCCTTTTGTCAAACTTAATTAAGTAAAGTCTAGATGGAACATTTAACCAATCTCGATAAACTCTTAACCTCAATGAAAGACTGATAGTAAACAATGTGACCCTGAAGCTAAATTCTGTTGTCCTATTCTGTTAATCCTTGCCTTGATTCATGGTGATATTCCTTAAGCAAGGTCAAAGTTTGATCCTTAAACAAGAAGGTTATTGTTAGGAAACCCTAAGCGGTACTTTCCCTCAATCGGAACTTATGCTTTCACCTATGCAATAGAGGTATGAAACAGGTGTTAGTGACTTGAGTAAGATTAATTAACCTTGTAAGAAATGGAAAATGTTCTAAAATCAAATGAATAAAACGTTTTGGACATCAAATTGAGGATCCCGATTTAGAAAGCTTGGCCTTAAGCTATTTAGCCAACCGTTGAAAAGAAAGAAGTTCTCCCTTGTGAAAAGAATTGTGTGAATCGTTACATGAAATTGTATAAGAACGTAAGTTAAAAATTAAGAGACACTTTAGCAAACAAGAAAATTTAACAAGAAATTCCTCATGGGATGCCCTAACTGTAAGTGTGTTTTGTGGTTGGACTCCAATGTTGTCTCGTCAAAAGAAGAGTACATTGTCCTTGATAGGTGTGAACGTTTCCGTGCTGACCTTGTGGTCTCCCCCGTAACAAGTGGTTCCTAGTGATTGGTTATAACCTTGTGACGACATGTTGTGTCGTGTTGTGTCAAAGCAAGTAAAAAAAAAAAAAAGTTATCCTGTATTTCACCGTGTTGTCAATGTGTTGGTATTTTTGGTGTGTTACAGAATTTTGAGGATAAAGAATATAATTTCCTCATAATAGCTAACAAGGCTATAAATTGTGAGGGTAAGTCACGATCAAGGACTGGAAAGATGGGAACAAGAAAAAATATTAGCGAGTGAGATGTAAATTTTAAAAGAGACTTGCTCTAAGAGAGGAACAAAACATGAGCACACTAACCAACTTGTATTCAAAATTGGAAAATAACTCTAAGAGATCAGAATTAGAAAATAACTCTAAGAGAGATACGAGAAATAGCTAGTGGAGAGGTGTAACCTCATCTAAAAAGTGGATAAGTATAACTTTCATATATCTCAATAAAACCTAAGAAAGCTAAATATATGTGTAGGAAAAACCATATAATGGAATAAAATACCCAAACTAACACATCCCTTAAGTATATATTAGGTGGATATAATAATTGGGTCCTAGTAGCAGGGATTGATAAGGTAGCCAAGAACATAGAAAATCCCTCATAAAATATAGAAAAGGAGATAACCCATAGGAAAAATTTCTCCTCGAAAGTGATAAGAGATAAGAATATATAATATCTTCCTCAATAGAGAACCCCCATATAAGAGCATAAACAATCCCCCAAAAAAAAAAAAAGATAGATGTAGACAAGACTATCCTTCCTCTCCTGTAGAAGATGAAGCATCTTAAAATACAAATATATCTCACAGATGAAGAAGGCTATCACAATAAAGGAATCAATGAAGATTGCATCCTAATCAAGCATGTAGAATCCTTAACTAAAATACTATCGATCAAAGGAAAAGGAAATGAAGAATATATTTTGATTCTACTCAATAAATCAAAAGATAAACTATAAAAAGTGTTGATGAATCAAATTAGGTACCCAAAAGGACTCATAATGGTCCCCAACACTCGATATAAACACTAAACAAAGAACCATGAACTCTTGCATTAGATTTCAACAAAAATGAAAGAGAAGTGAATCATTTCTTCAAGGAAGTGTAGACTATGCAACTATGTAAGAATGTAGTGGAAAAGAAAATACATCGAAAGAAGTAGAATAAACTATATCATATTTTTCATTAAAGAAAGGAAAAACATCCTCAACAATGTCATGTTGATCCAAAGGTGATTCCAAAATAGAACTGAGATGTATATTAAGTATACCTCCCAATTAAGTGGATAATGTAGACATAAACAACCCCGCTATAGAGAATCACTTAAGATGCCCTCAAAGAAGAAAATCTAAACTCTTAAACACCAATACGCATAGAAATAATATCCTTAATTGTAAATGGGACCTAGGTTTACATAAGGAGGAGGAGGATTAGTAAAAATATCGCAATATCATCCAGATATGAAATGTTTTTGTAGGAAGCATCACTCTCAGATGAATAATGAAGGTCCCGATACAAACTGCTGTCAGATGAATGTCCAAGTAATGAAAGGGAAATTAGTGCATTCAAGCTAATGGTGAATATCCTTATAAATAGTGAGACATATTAGTCCATACACCATGTATTTTTATTAACACTCAATTTTCTTCTTATAGTCACTTGGGTCAATAATAATCATTCAAAGGAGATAGGGTCTTATATCATGCAAAATGTAGTGATCATGTATCCCTTTTCTCCAAGACATAGTTATGTGAATTTGGCTAGATAACAAAATTGATGTAATCTATTACTAAAAATCGTGATGTAAACCCCACTATGAAAATTTATCTTATATCTTGATCGTAATACCTAAAGATACAATGGAACTTTAATTTTATTTTGTATACTATCTTTCAAGACTTCAAATAATCTCTAATGAAAATATATCAAGAACATTTAGACACTTTAAAAAGAAATGGCACATTCAAAGGATACTCCCATCAACACTTGGATGTATTCTAAAACTTTCTTCTACTAGAGAATTTGAACATATGGTCATGTGCCTTGAAAATAATTTACATCTCTTAGGTTAAGTATATTTAGGTTTGACATGATTTATGAAAATGCACAATGAATTATCGAGTTGTACTATAACAACTCTCAAGCTATGCAATAGAAAATAACCTCGTTTTTGTAAGTTAAATGGTTATGTATCATTCCTATCATGTTACAACCAGATAGGGTTTTACTTTCTTCATGAACAGTTGCCACCTTCTAAATAATAGCTTGCTCGTGATCACTACCACCACCTTATGAATAGTGACAAGATATACACACACGTATAGATGTAAACAAGTACAACATCCACATAAGTAAAACCACCATGAGGTGTAGGAAATAGATTTGAGTATGCAATGCTCGACCACACTAGGAATATAAAGAAAATGTATAGTGACTAGAAAAACAAAGAATTACATTCTATTTTTCTATATATAAAAAAACGTTATTTATTCCAAACTTCAATGTTATATGGAATACCCCATATATTCCACAAATGACCACAAAAATCATGAAAATATACCAAAGCAAGCATTCTTCACATCATAATTGAGTTTACAATAATTTGTATATTTTGGAATGTTTCGATGTCAATGCAAAAGTCGAAAGACATAGGAGAAGATTATACTCAAATACTAATGAACTATAACACCAGACTAAAAACTCAATATTCGGACTAAATAAACAATAAAAAAGAATGACTTTTGCTTCGTAGAACATGGTCTGATTCCACGTGAGAGTGGGCCAAGATCGAGGAATGGAGAGATGCCAACACATAGAAATCTTAGCATGTGAAATGAAAATTCAAAAAGAGACTTGTTGAAAATTCATCGCTTTAACCCAAAAAGGCTTGGAAATGAATGCAACCATCTCACTTACACTCTGATCAATGTTTCCCAAAACAGGTTCCCACTGAAAGCATTCAAATTAGCATTGAAGAACTTCTTCCAAATTTAATAAAGAAAGGAAGAAACAAATGCTTTCCATATTCATGGATGAAGGAATAGACTCTGTTTATGTAGATATAATTCCAAATAAGAGGCATGGAAAATAAATCAACAAGCCTAAACAAAATTGTTTCCTTCCTCGAAGGAAATGAGTGTAATCACCAAGACTCCAACCAAGTTTCTACAAGGTTATGAAAGACAGAAAACAAAGCAAAATTTCTATATTAGGAAAATAGAAAGTATGTAGTCTTAGATATAGGCACCTTTCCGTTAAATTGAATTCGCACTCTACATTATATTCTCCTTTCAAGGGCATTTAAATTAGCATTTATTTTGTTCTCAGAAATGAAAAGAATAAACAAAGAAAACAAAATTCATTCATCTTGTAGTTCGAGCTAAACAGTCAATATGAATAGCTTTAAACTTCGGCCTTACGGCTTAAAAAAAAAAATAGACATGCAAAACAAAGCAACGATCTTACAGAGTTTATTTTCCTCTGCACAAAAAAATTTAATCTCCTCTCCTAAACTGTTTTTCTCCTATTCAAAGACAATGAAAAAATATAACCTTATAAATAAAGGAAAGTAACAAACATTTCTCTGTCACGAGAATGAACTAGCAAAACAAAATAAGAAAACAAAAGCAATATGCATTCTTGACATCTCAAGAAATAGACAAAATCAACCATATGAAAAAATGCTTACTTGCACAAGTGATTCTTCTGAAAAAGCATATCTGTCACGCATGAGCAAAAAAATTCAGTTGTTATTTATATAGGTAACATAGTAATGTGTTGTTACCTGTTTCATCATACTATTAGTATGTTTTTCACAACAGAATTGTGGGACATAAGATTGGAGAAAAGAGAATGCCGAAACCAGGTGCAAAGTTAACTGGAATGGTCAATTTATTTGCAGATTCACGTTGACTGCTAACCTGTATGATGGATAGGAACCATAAATTCCCATGCTCTCAATCCCAGTAGAAAAAAGCTGACGAGACTGAAAATGCATAAAGATTGTTAGCATATGACAGGTTTCAAATAGATTAAAGACAAAAGAATAATAAATGAGTTCATGCCGTGGAGATCTAATTTAAGGTATATACTCTAGATTTCACAATAATGATTGCTTTAGTTTAATCATAAGAAAGGAGTAACCATAAGTATTACAATAAAATAACAACACGTACAACCCCTATTCGTTAGTTCTTTGTTCACATATCGATGTTCTCTTTCTGTAAAACATCTTAACGAAATAGCGGCAAGAGTGCCAGATCTTTGTTTTCTGGTGCGGCCTCTACATTCAAATCAATACCAATAAATTCATTACAAGACAACATCTTAACATGGCTACTGGATATAATATTCTGTTTATGAATTTCAAAGGAACTGCCTGCATTAATGGCTGTAGGAGAGTGTAACACCCTTTTTCCACAGCAGCCGCTCCTACAGAAATCCTCCCACTGGAATGCGGGTTTCCAAGGGGATATACTTTTACAGTGAGCTCGTCCTGTGCAGAACTGCAATTCATGTCATTTTTCTTAAGAAATTTCTTAGTTTCTTGGATTCTGTCGATCAAAGCTAAAAATTGCTCGAATTCTTCGTCGTTGTTGTCTGCTGGCGAGCCTTCGGTCTGGTTTTGTGAAGCCTTTTGATCTTTTGAAAATGAGAATTGCTGCAACCTTCGTTTTCCTGGTCTAAAATCCATGTCGATGACTTGCACCTTCACAAAAGATCTACGCAATATATAAGGACTGTATTACCGAAAATCATGGTAAAAATGAATGTGAACAAAAGCGACCAACCTTCTTAAAAGTTCGATAACGAGAGCTGGTCGGCGATATTTTGTGTATATCATTCACGTGGTTGAATTCTTCTGGGTTGTTGAACGAACTTCATTAATAAAGCATGCCGACAAAATGAGATGTTGATTTTAAACTGTGCGACACCCACCAATTCAGTGATAAGTCATGGAGAATCGACAAACTTTGTTCGTATATATTTGTGTGATTCAGAGATAGATCCCCCATATATGGATAGGCCGGCGATAATCTTTAACCACCGATATTTTCCATATTTTTCATAAATGGTAGTTCGTCATGAATTGTCCATTTCAAATGCGTGTCGTGTCATGTCGCCTACTATCATCGTAGGCGGACAATGCTTTTGTTAAAAGATTTCTCTTCTAAATCGGTGGGATACCTAACATCACTGTAGATTATATCTAATGCTGACGTGTACGGCTTATAGATCACAAATTTAAATATACTAAAATGGTGGAGTAACTTCAATTTATGGGACTATATGTACGCTCATTCATATGTTAAGTGTTATGTGGCGCAATACAAAATGTTGGATATCCAACTCTTCAAAGAAGGTTCACGTAGGATATATTCCACTAACTAATATTTCTTGGTATTTAAATAATGAGAAATTTGAAATGAGTTGTAAAATATGTAGGAGGGGATACCAATTTGAAGTAAGTTGGTGATTTCATTTTAATGTTATTAAAATAAGGAAATAATTATGTTTTATATAATTTTTTAGAATAATTAAATAAATCAAGGGAAAATATGTTTTTATGACATGTTTTATTTGCAATTTTGATAATAAAATTTATAATTTCTTGATAAAAGTTAGTATCACAAGGATTTGTAGATTGGGCTACAATCAAGGACAAGTGATGCAAACACACAAAATTATTTGTATGTGAAATGAAAATGTAAAAAGTGGCTTGTGAAGGGAACCAAAATATGAGCAGAATAACCAGCTTGTATTCGAATTAGAAGTCGTAGAAGAGGTTCATAAATAGGAAGAAGAGAGGTGTAATTGCTACTTATAAGGCTGGAAAAGTGTAACTCCCATCTATCCCATGAAACCTAAGCAAGATAAATACATTTGTATGAGTAATGATCGAGTGAAAAAAAAACCTATACTAACACCCCCATTAAGCATAACTTAGGTTGGTAAAAGAATTAGGTCTTGGTAACAAGGTCCACAAGGTGCCCAAGTATATAGAAGAAATTCCTCATAAAATGGAGAAAAAGAGAAAAAATATCGAAAAACCTCCTCCCCAAAAGAGAGAAAAGAGAGGTTCATAAAATATCTCACTTAGTAGAAAAGCCCACCATAAGCCAATAGAGATTCCTCTCCAAAGAGAGAAGTAGAGATGACTAGCAAATCCCCCCCAAATGATGAAACATATTGAACTCCCAATAGATCTTTTAAACAGCTTAATCTTACTGTTAATAAAGGAATAGACAAAGATTGCATATGAATAAGAAATTATATATGCTCCATCGAAATACTATTGATCTAAAGGTAGAGGATATGTAAACTATTTCCATATGCTTCTCAACAAATCCACTTCTAAACTATGAAACATATTGATGATTAAAATTAGGTACCAAATAGGACTTAGAGTTGTTCTAACATTCATATGAAAATTTAATGAAGAATTAGGTACTTCTTCATAAGGTATCAACATGAATGACGATGAAGATGAATCATATGATTTAGGAAGCACGCAGTTGTGTCACCATATAAACATGTGGTGGTGGAGACAATAATTCCAAAGGAGTATATCAAAATCTATCGAGTTTTCATTAAATAGAGGACAAATATCCTCGTAGTGTCATCAATAACTCGAAAGGGGAGTCCACAAATATATATACTATTTCTATTAAGTAGATATTCCAATAGATTTGATCATGTAGACGTAAAGAACCATATTGTAGGGAAGCACTGGAAACACTCAAATAAGTGAATATGAACTATTAAGTAGCAACATGTACATGAAGGTCAGTAATGTAGATGGGATGTCGAAGGAGGAGTATCATTAATTCATCTCAATATCATCCATGTCATATGATTTTTTTAGGAATCCTCACTCATAGACAGAGAATCAAGGTCTCCATATAAATTTCCCACAGATGAAGGTCAAGTAGTGAAAAGGAACTTAGTGCACTTAAGTTGATGCTTGAAAATTATTAGAAACAATGAGACATTAGTTTGTAGACCATTTGATCATTTTTATCCACTCAATCGCTTCCTTATTATCATTTTCCGTAGGAATGAGTCCAAGGATATATGACATATATCATGCAAATTGCAGTGATCCTATATCCCTTGTTTAGGGAAAATAGTTCCTTAATTTATCAATACAATAAAACAATGGAATTTAGTATCAAAACTCTTGATAAAACTCTATAGAATGGAAATTAATCTTATATTGTGAATAAAATACCCAAAAAATGAGATAACTTAATTTTTTTATATACAAAATTTCAAGGGTCAGTAGTATCTCCAAAGTCAAAAGAGCTTGAAAAAAATACAATATTTTAAAAGTTATGACTCGAGAGGAGTTGCTCAAATAAATTTATATGTAATATTTTTCTCCTACTTGCAAATTTCAACATTTTCTTATGAGTGATGAAAATAATTTACATCTCTTCGGTTAAGAATTTTAGGGTTAGATGTGACTTATTGATTTGTTTTGATAATGAGTTGTGATTAAGTTTTGATCCATGTCTACTATGAAAATCATACCTTTTTCCAAAAATGCATCTAAATAATACACACCTTATGAATAGTGCTACCACCTTTTATTTCCACACACATGTGAGGTGACTCAACCAATCATTAGGACATGACACATGTGGTAGTTATAAGAAACTTAGAATATTTCATTTATTATTAAACAATTTGTAATTGATAGAACAAAATCTATTATTGTAGATACCATTTTAGAATGTAAATCCGTATTAAGATCAAAGATCAACCTTTTTAAAAATGTACTTACAGGATTTTATACAATTTGAGGTGACTCCTAGGTTACGCCCTTGATTCTTTGACCAAGAAGATCTTCATTCAATACTTATGCTTAGGAAGTGATAGATATTCTATACTTTATCTTATTTAAACTAGGCACATAAAATATGAATTTTGTAATATACAAAAATATCCAAAATATATTCAAGTCATATTTTTAACCCCTATACACCCCCAACACCTTCCTAGCCTTAAATGTTTGTCTCATCCTTAAAAATAATGATTTAAAGTTATTAGAGGTAAGCTCAAATCTATTGATCTAACCTTTCCTTGATTCATATTATACTACGCGCTAATATATTTTTCTCGCATTCAACACAAATGACAATCCTTACATATTTTCATCCTCTACACACTACTTAACTTTCATACCACATTTTAAATTAAATAGGATTTCCAATGGATGGCCATTTAAGGTTTTCAATCCATATATAAATCCTCATAGATCACCCTTTTGGGTTTTCAATCCATGTGGGCATGCTAATAAGTATCTATTTCAAATTTACATAATTAATACTTCAAAATGTTTATCCATCACATTATTTTTTGTGTAAGAACCTATTTCTTGTCCTCGAACTAATCAGGTTGAGATTAGTTGGACCTTAATTTCTATAGAGGTGGATGGAGATGGTAGTTTTTGTGTTTCCTTGATATTTCAAAGCATAATGGGTAAGTGCACAATGTTAGTGGGCCAAAAATGGACACATTTTCGATTTGAAGTGAAATGTGAGCATATTTTGGGAAAGTGTGATCACATTATGAAGTATTGGGTTTTTTAATTACCAATCCTAAAATGCAAGAGAGTATTAACGTGTTCGCAATATAAGGCAAGCAGCATGTTATGACGCATATATATGTGCTTATGGGAGGGATATGTTTATGAAAATAAATGGTTTATAATTTATTAATCTTTATATGTGTGAAGTATAAGTTGTTAGTTTATTAATCTTTAGACTTTATTATTTCTTATACTTTAAATTTATTTTAGTAAATATAAGAAATTAGGGTCACTTTGCACCTTATGGAACTAGTCTCATAGCTCCATCAGTCATGGTTTAGAAGATAGTTTTTCATATTCTAATGCGGCGAGACATAAGTGTTTTTCAGATTTCAGCATTTAGCCTAAAGTTTTTAGGGTTTAAATTCTATAATTGATGTCTATTTTGGGAAATAATATAGTCATTTTTTAGGTTTTGGGGCCTTTTAGATTGTTTACTGACATTTGTAGGAGTGTTAAATGTGTCAAAACTATATTTTATAAACCTCACAACTCCTAAAGGTAGCAACAATTGCTCGAATATATGGACTCATGAAATTTCTTATAACACATAATAAACCAAAACACATGTATTTTTTTATCGATTTAAATAATCAAGGGAATGGTCATCATGAGGTATTTGAAGGATCTAAAACATCATGAGGAAAATGGGTGTAATCAACAAAATCACGAGGTCTGTGAAATATCTTAAACATTAAGAGCTTCGTTAAGATTCAAATCATCAAGGAATGGTCATCGGGTCATGATAAGATAATCTCACCATGAGTAATGGTGGGAATCATATCAAGATAAAATATAATGCATATTTTATGAGAGTGTTTTTCAACTCTTAATTATTTTTTGTAATGAAATCACATCTTGCAAGTCAAAGAGGTGGAATTTACAACGCTTTTAGTAAAGTGTCGAGCTCAATAACATGGAATTCATTATCAAACATTCCTAAAGTATAGTTTAGGGATCAATCCTTTTATCAAGATGATGAAATTATCTCCATGAGAATCAATTGAGAAATAGGGTGTCCATACATCATAAGCATGCTTCCACTTAGGTGAAATCTAAGTCAAAGTTGGTGAATTATGGGATTAAGAAGAGATCGTCATGTTAAAAGGTGAAAAGTGATGCTCAAAGAGTGAAGTAATAACCATCATATCTTTAATCTAACATTTTTTTCAAATATCTTTGATAAATAAATCAAAATGAACTAATCATGATACAAAGCAATCCAAGACCATCATGTGTGAAGGATCAAGAAGTCACCTATTCTCATGAGAGGGATATGAGAAAGAAGTGTATGAGCATCCTAAATATGATTCCATTCAAGGAGGATTTTTAATCCTTGAAGGGTAATAGGATGATATTCATATGGATATGTTGTCATGTGAATTGAATAACCTAAAATGCAAAACTTAAACCATGAAAACAAACCTACATGTGAAATATTACTCCAAAATCTTCTTGAATCCCTCTTCGGTCGAACCATCCTCCCGTGTCATGATCAAATTTTCCTTGAAGGTATTCATAATGCATTGGATGAACATGTATAAGTTTGAAAAAGGTTTAACAATGTCCATTATTCCATTCATTAAGTGAAGTAAAAGACTAATTCTCTACAAGACTAGAAAGGCCAATTTTAGTTGTTTCATAATATGTGCGCAACCTCCGAGAGGGTTATAAAAAGGTATTAAGTATCCAAATATGGTATTTGAAATCCTTGAATGTGTTGGAAGTAGTTTAGAAGATTTAGGAAAGTTTTGATCATTCATGGATAGTCTGTTCAAAAATGATTTTTCGGTCCAAGGAATGAGTGGTTAAATTATGAACTTTGACTTTTTCAGCTGATTCCAAGATCTCCATAGGGAGTTAGAAGAAAAAAAAAAGGAAATAGAAATGTTGAATAATCCTTTACATTGTGGGATCATCCATTTTGATCCAAAGCCACCGAAGGTGATACTAGAAATCATCTCATACTCTCAAGAAATATATACCTCCCCCTAGAGTGTTTCTAAACATTTAATTAGTGCTTGGTAATGATCTCAATACATCGTGGAGGTCGAAACATGTAATTAACCTTCAAGTTCTTATTGCATTTGGATAAAATTCATCAAAAGGGTTTCCTCAATAATGGTATCAAATTCTTCTCCGTATCCACCTTTCAACCTTACATCCACCTTTCAACACACCCATACACCTTACTCAAGAACACCTCAATTATCCATTATTCTTTTATCCATCATCTTTCTATATTTTGAAATTTTGGATTTTTAAGACTCTTGTTTACTAAATCTCTAAACAACCTTTTCAAATATATTTTTCACCTTCACCTTAAATTTTACTCAATATTCTTTTCACTCATCTCACTGTGCTCATACCTCTCCTAATCACTAATGAAAATCACTCAAATATTCCTCTTTTACTTAAGGATTTTCATACAAACCCTCAATATCTCTAGAATTCTTCATACCAAGTACTATGCATGACAACCAATTTAGGTCTTCTTGATTAAATTTATATAAGGATTTTTCCTTGTTACTCAAGGATTCAAAACATTTTAACACCACTCCCATAATTATAGATACAAATTCCTTACAAGTTTCTTTCCTAAAATAACTAATTTTTAAGGTTAGTCTTGATAGTCATAAGAAATAAGCAGGATTGTACATTTCTTCCTTTACTTATAACCACTAAATACTCTATCATTATGCCCTAATTTTATGAGTCATTAATGCCTTTAGGCCTTTCTCTAACTTATTAGATACTCCTCTAACTTCAAACGCATGGAATAAAGCTTTTTTTTTTCTAAAAGTATATCCTTTGTAGCCCTTATACTAGGAATTAATGATGCTAGATTAGATTTGCACATTTCTTTTCTTTCATTCTTATTCTAACATATACTAAGTATTTTGGTACTCTTGGTATTATTATTACCTTCCTACACACTTATCAAGGACTCTACTAGTCATAAGTATTAATTTTTAAAATGAATATTCTACTCTAGGCCCTTAAGATTTGGCACAATTTTTTCATTAGATTGGGTAAAAGAGACAGATTTTGAAGGGATCGGGAACCTGCATGACTAGAATATAGACATTAAAGTACAAAGGAGAAACAAACACGAAAAAGGCCATACAAGCCCGAGGCGAACAAGATAGAAATCCTAAAAGCCCAAAATGGGGAAAAAACAAGAGAGAGGGAGCCCCACAAATAATTAGGACCGTGAACACAAATTTAATTTAAGAAATCCTCCTTTAGATGGATTATTACCTTTTCTTGACTTTTGCAACACCAAGTGATCTGAAAATTGACCAAACTATTTTTCTCAACCATGGAACCCTATAGGATTTAAATTATTTTCCAAACTTACCCCTTTAAAATCAACTTATAGCAATCCGGATATTGAAAACACACTACACACAAGTTGATAATGGATTTCAGAAGAATGCCTATGTCTCCAGGTTCATTAATAAAACATATATATTTTGTACTTGCACAACTGCAACAAAATTACAATCTAAGCATGATAATACAAAATAAAAATGGAACGTGAACCTGAACACAAAGTAGCTACCATGATAGATTCTATCTAGTATTCGAACCATGAAGACCTCAACACCTTCGTTGTATGGTTCTAAGTATTCTTCTAGAAACCTCTACACTTCCGTTGTGCGATGATAACTCTCTTGATGTTAGTAGACATTAATTATTGCCAATGAGATAAAAAAATGAGTAAAAACCCTCCTTTCAAGCTAATGGTTTGAAACTCATCCAACATATTAAGGTTTTGAGCTCTCTTTGCTTCTCTCGTGATTCTTCATGACTCTCAAGTCAATGATGTATTCGGCTCCATCTTAAGAAGTCTCTGATTGGTGAGTTAAAAAAATAACTCCCGTAATTTACATGTGCCTATATTAATATGACTTATTTTCACAACATGCCGATAACAATAATATCGAACTTCTATGATGTTCCTATAATAAATACTATAGGAATTCTTCATTTTTTATTCCTATAAAAAATAATATAGGTCTTATATAATGCCTATAATAATATATATGACTTACATCTCCATATCACAAAAGGAACATGCCTTTGACTTCACTAGTTTTCCTCCTTAGCTCAAGCTTGTAGTACCGCTTCTTGAATGGAGAAGGCTTCAATATAATCGTCTTTAGGACTTATACAATTCCTATAATATGCCTTTATAATTTTAGCTCCAAATATGTCTATATCAAAATATAGGTCTTATATACCTCCGAATAATGGCCTATATAAAAATAAATAGGTCACATTGTATATTTCCCATCTCCTCATGTTATTCTTTTATGCCTCGACCTTTGCTTGAGAGGATTATAAACTCGAGAGGAGATTTTGTTGAATGGAGGGATGAAGAATATTTCATAGCCTTTTTTGGCCCAAATTCGATGCAATATGGCTTATCGAACAACTTATCCTTTTTAAGATTACTAGATTGTTATGGAAGACACATAAATTAAAAGGAATGCATGGTTAGGAAAATAGGAATTAGTTTTATTAATTAAATTCAACATTAATTATATAACATTAGAATAACGTAATGGTTCGTACAATGAATGAATAAAAATAAAATAAAAATAGAAATATAAAATTATCCATACAAGTTTTACATGAGATATTTAAGATCACCGATGTGAGAATACAAGAGTACAGAGCTTGAAGAATATTCACTTCTAATAGTATGGCTTGATAATTCCTTGGTTTAGGAACATAAAGCTTATTCAGGATGTATATTCTATTCCTTCCTATTCTATATAGCTTATACACCATCGTAATTAGGTTATGTAGCTTTCTCAACCCTAGAGTGGCCTAAAAATGTACTTCACAACCAAACCATAGTTTTTACACAATCCCAAAACCATATGTAATCTTTTGAATCATGACATAACCCTAACCATTTGTGGAAGACCCTAAAAGAAATTTATTTTTAGGTTTGAATTGTAGTTTGTGTGCCACCTTTATCAGCACTATTGTAAAGATGATTCACACCACACTTAGTTTTCCACCTAGCATGTAACATTGATATGAATGCAGCTAGTTGGCAACATGAACCACTTTGATCATGCTTGATAGATTTTTTTCTAAAATTTTGAAATGGGGAACTTTGTGTGCTTGGATTTGAGGAAGATAGATTTCTTGACTTAGTCAAATGATTCATAAATGTTGTAGTGGCTACCCTAGTGACTATGCATCAAATTTTTGGAAAATTTACAAAGCCTTGAGTTCCTTTTGTGAATATCATGCAAGTGAGTATATCAATAAAATCCCTTATGGTTTCTAGGTTAGTAAATTAGATGATGTTAACTTGATTATATAGGATTATGAAGGTAATAAATTAGTATAAGAATGACCTAGGTAGATAAATTTAACCAAGAAATGATTGTGTGTAATGCTCACATATTTGACACACAAAATACAATAACAAAATTATTAGAATATTTTTTTGTCTTTAATTGCATGTCCACAACACCACATGAGATCCAAATAAAGAAATTTGACATCACGTAGGACACTTACACAAACATGAACCCACTCATACAATAGATAACATAGGGTACACATCAATGTCTTACTCAAATGACGTAAACCAAGACAATGACCCAACTATGGTAAGACACACAGGATATGCATACTCCACAACATGACCTTTTTATGGTTGAAATAGTTAATAGATTTAGTTTTCCAATATATAACCTTATAGGTTTCAGCTTAATTAAACTAGTAAGGGTGTAAAATTTCTTTTTGTTAAACTTCAAATACTTAATTTTCGTATAGCATTAGTCTTTAAAAGAGAATGTACTATTGTTTCCTTTCTCAATTTCCATTAAGTAGCCACAACTCAATTTTTAATTAAATTCATTTTAAACACCTATGAACCTCATAATATTCATTATTACATTAAAGGTTTGTTTCTCAAAATATGTTTAATTGACGTTAAATTTTATCCTCTTTAACAAAAGGAACTAACAAGATGTTAAGGTTCTTCTTTTCGAGATGTATATTCGATATTTAAATTTTACCTTTGCTAGAAAATGGGAACTATCATGAGGTCAAGGAAGGAATTCTTAGGATTTAAGGGTGATTTAGATTCAAGATACATTTTTCCTAAACATCCTTCTATCATAGTACCCTATTTTTCCAGATTCTGATTTATTATAGTTCAATAGTTAGTTTAAGTTGATTTAACATTTACACATCATAAATTTATTTATTTTATTATATAAGAGTTTGTGTTGAATGCTTGATTTCTCTAAGAAAAATTAAAGTTCTCTTTTTCTTAACAATAAGATAATTCCTAAATCAATTAGGAAAATTCAAGCATAACTTTATTCCTAAACAAATATCTTATTTACCCTTGTTTTTCATTACTCGTACATGGTTACTTTGGACTCATATTGGCATTATTTTAGAACAATTGTAATTCAAATTACACATAATTTACACTTAGGGATTGAGACTACAAGGAGTATGACCTCACAAAAGACAACTCATGTAATTTATCTTAGACATGCAAGTATTAAGTGTATATTGCAAGAGAGATATCCCAAATAATCTTATGCATTACTACTTGAAATTGTTGGGTAAATATACATGTAATTCAAATGTATTCTCCACTCACATAATTTAGATCTCATAAGAGATCAATCGGAGGTACAACCACCAACTATATTGCAAGGCTTTGGCCACCCACTAGGGTACCAAGGGAAATTACGCACAAGGGGGTTAAATTATTCATGATATGATCAGACCTACAACACCTAGACATGATCACCTCACTTGTCCCAATATGATAGGTTTCACAACATATATGCACCACATCATAAAATATCAAGGAAATGGTCCTTAATAAGATGTCTTAGGTGCAAAGCATGAAGATGATTAATGAGATCATAGTATTTTATTAACACGATCAATGTTTTATACCTTGGAAAAAGAATCAAATGGGGGAGGAAGGAAAATAGGCATTATAACTCACTCTTTTAATTTTGTTAGTTTTGATGAGAGGAGATTCTACCTAGCATTGTGGGTGTTAAGGAAATATACAAATAATTAACATAGAAAAAGATTAGTTTAATATCTTTATAACATAGGTACAACATTGAGTACAACTTCACATCCAATTTGACACTATAAAATATAGCCACATTGTATTCCCTTTTCAAAATATACAAAGAACAATTCTTCAAACAACAATACACATAATTATTTTATGGTAATACATTTATTAGAAGATGAATATAACTTTACAATGCCACTTCTTTAATTATAACATATCACATCCACAAAATTCCTCTTGTCAAGAGTACTTACAACCAACGTTGCGTTAGTCCTAGGACTAAGTATGGAAATCCCATATACTCAAGCATAAATCCAAATATTCATAATTTTTAACATTTTCAATTATACATAGACTGAAAATCCACCTCTATTTGTTTACCATGTATGGCGAAATGCCCAATGGGCACTATATATATTATGTTTTGCGGACACCTTAGGCTTAGTAGATGGTGACTTGAACTATTTTATCTCCCCCTTTATGGTTTTAGTATAGATGACCTATGTGTACCTTAGTATTGGTGTACAGCTTAACCATTCAATCGATTCTAGTACGAGATATGGAGTAAAGTCTTATATAGATTGAAAACCCACTTCTATTAGTTTGGTATACATGACCACCATGTTTATTTTGTTTCATGAACACCTTAGGCTCAATTAATGGAAACCTATACAACCACACCCTCTCCCCTCTAAGACTATTTTGAGACTATGTTGAGCCCCCGTGGGAGTATGGAGGTATGATTCAGGTAGAGATGATGACAATTATATTATTTGACATGTTATTTTGTGAGTGAGGCTTGATATCCGAGTGCCAACAACTCGATGAGTACCCCTTTGGTGGCCATATAAGGCCACATAGTGATTGTAATGTGCTATTCTCTATACATATTTTATTCATAAATTGATCATTATCTTCTTTCTTGTTAGAACCAACATTTTTCTTGATTGATGTGTTCTTATATTTTGAGAATTTTATTTGGTTGTTGCACTAACATGCAGATTTTTTTGCACTAACTATGGCTATTTAGCCATTTATTTTTCTTAGTCTTCATTTTTATTTTCTTTTTTTTAATATCCTAGCCCAAGGCTTGAGATTTTTTCCACTTGGCATTTTAAATAGATTGTTATGTTGGTTCTAATGTCGTAATGTCTTGGAATAGGGTCATGGGATTCACCATGTAGTGGTTGGACCAATGGACCAACTTTGTTGTATGGGGGTACACCCCAAGGGGGTCATAACACCGTGTAGTTTTTGAACTATAGGTTACTACACCACTTGGGTGGGGGTGACGAGGCTCTATGTGCCCAGGGCCATAGGGTGACCCAACCTCATTATATGGAGAAAGGAGATGGGGATATATGGTTAAGTGACCCAATATTCTTGATGGGGCTCTATGGTTGAGTGACCAGATATGGAGAAATATGGAGATGGGGCTTTATGGTTGAGCTACTCGACTTAGTTTGGGAGCTATGATTCTTTCTCTTTGGGAAGTATATGGATTATTTTGTGATACTTTGGGAGATATATGGAGTTGTTTTGTGAGGTTTTGTGATGTGTGGAGTTGGTATTATGAATTATGTGTACTCTTGTGAGTATTGTTAGGCATTGTTATGATTAAGGTTTAGTAGTCCTCTTGGATTACTATGTACTATTGGATCTTGTCTTGGAATTGTGTGTAGGTATGGTCATGGTTTTGAGTCATGAGATACTAGTTACCTTTGTATCAATGTCATGATTCACTATTTTTAGTCACTTGGGTGTCTTGGATCTATGCCTATGACATAATTGTTGGAAATTATTGGTTATGTGGACTACTTGTTTGTCTTTCCATAGTGGAATTAGAGGTATTTTGATGTGATATAATCATGAAATAATGTAGCAAGATGTCTTGTGGGTGTTACAAAGTGCATCAAAAATAGATTTGAAAAATGTCTTGCACATGATTTGTATAGGTCATCTAAGATTGGTTTATATAACCTAACCAAGCGAGGAAAGATAATGAGAAAGTTAGGAAGGAGATAGAAACATGCATTGAGTGGGAATAAAATGTGGGTTTTTGCCTTAGGTGAGAAGCACAATTGTAATAAATAGTTTCAAAATGGTAAATTTCCATATTTGAGTGTTTACAATAGTCACACATATATGAACCTTTCATTTATGTTGAATTTACACTCTGCGATATATTTTCACATCAAAGATAATTAAATTAGTATTAATATTCTTCTTATAAATAATAATAAAAATAACATTCCTTTCAATCTCATATTTTTAAATTTTAAAATAAAAAGTAGACATGGAAAATGAAGCAACCATCTTCTTAATTTTATTTTCATCTACACAAAATAGTTGAATCTTCTGTCCTAAATAACTTTAAATAAAAAGAAACAATGAATAATTAATGAAGTTATAAATAATAGAGTAACTTAAAAATACCAAAAATAAAAGCAATGCACATTCCCGACATCTCAAGGAATAACTAGAATCTACCATAGAAAAAATTCTTCCCTCGCACAAGTAAGTGATTCACACATGCTCTCAATGCGATATAGGACATGCTATCATTTAGATATGGACTAATTTTTTTCAAATGGGCCTCACAAAACATTAATTTATCATTTTTATTGCGTTGATAATACATGAGGGAAAATTTGGTATCCTAATGCACACATTAAAATATAGGGAAAATTTTATCATACCCATTAACATAACAATGCATCATGGTGGTGGAATGTCTATTAGTAATCGTTATCCAAAATTCACCCCTCAAGGTAATTTTGATAACATCCATCAAATTTTTCAGTCCCAAGCAAGTAGATTGATTCAAGGCCTGAAATCATGTTTTTTGGGAGCCCCCTCGGCTTCTTTCTAACTCTCCCATCCAAGAAAAAAATCCCAACGAGTTAGAAAATGGAAAAAATGAAAAACTAAGGTTGCAGTAAGATTATTTTAAAGCATTTTGGGTCTAGTATGTACAGTCAAGGGTGTGGATCGTACTAGTGCGGGTCATACCGGGTTCATCGTACCAAGTTTGGGTTTGGGACCACAAAAGGGAAGAAAATCGGACTAAGTCGGATATTTTTGTCCCACAATCGACGGTCCCAGCGAGGCGAGGGACGATTGGGGGGACGTGAAAAGGCGAAAATGGCCGCAGAGTAATAAAATCGTCCAAGTTTTTTGTTTTGCACGGTTTGGGACAGCCGGGAAAAAAGTACGCATGGGACGTGAATCGGCCGATTTGCCTCTAAGCCCGATGCATGGCAATTAAGTGGAGATATTAGTGCGGATATTTTCAAAACGTGCTGGTACATTCGGGTTGGGAGTGAAAAGAGGCATGGTCACGATTCTTTCTCTCACGAGGGACGTGAGGGACGTGAAAAGGTGAAAAAGCCACAAAATGGGACAAGGAAGCTTGAATCGGCCGATGCAGAGAATTTGTCTTTGTGAACCAATGCGTCCGTGGACCCGATTTTTCCGAAATAGAACTCATGCATAAGAAGAAGAAAAGTCAACATTTGACCCGTGAACTTCAAACGGCCATAACTTTTGACTCCGAGCTCCGATTTTCACAAAATTGGACTTTGAAATATTGGTGAACAAAATAAAAGAAACATATTCAGCTCCAATCTCATGCATTAATGATCATTCCCGTCAAATGATAGAAAATTCGCCCCTGCCCTGGAAATTTAGATGAATAGTTACTCCAAAATAGCTACCCACACTCGTAGAAGTCCATAACTTTTGCATTTCTCAACGAAATCGCAAAATTGGTACCATTGGAATCGTAGCTCTAAGCCCGACGCACAAAAAAATCATGAAATTTAGGATATAATGAGATATTAGTGGTGAGTTTTTACAAAACGTGGCCGGGTTCATAAAAGTTTTTAATTTGGTGGTTGGGAGTGCAATTAAGAGGCATGGTCATCATTCTTTCTCTCTTAATTTTCATTAAGCACATTAATAGTATGGTGAGCCTTTTATTACAAGTAATATATAATCATTTTACTCCATTTAATGCCTCTTAAAAATGGTTGAAGGACAGATTTCGGGATTTCCATTTTCCCTTCTCTTTCTCTTCTCATTTTTTAAGTAACTATAAATTGGAGTGTTGGGCTCATTGTAAAGTAGGGGGTATTTTTTTGTATAAAATCTCATGCAAAGCTCATGCCAAAATTTCTTTCACTGAAGCCAATGTGTTGCAGGCCCTTGTTGTGGACTCCTTGCATGGTGATCTAGGCCCTTATCTTGTAACCAATTGAATCAAAATTTCTAAATTCCACACTATTCATATCAGAACTATGAAGCAATTAAATATAAATTTGTGGATGCATTTTTAATCAAATAAAGATAATCACATAATTTTAAAGATTTTTTTATTAACAATAAATTTAAAACCATTTACTTCCCCTGCTTCTATGTTTTCTTGCATTCTTCTTGCCCCTTCAACCTTGATTACAAGAATATTGTGTTTATTATTATGTTCTTGCAGGGATCCATTATCATTGTGTATGTTTGAAATATTGTTGTGAATGCATTTTGCTAGATTATGGAGAAATATAATTATAAATAAATAATAATTAGATCATCACCCCTTCTAGTGTGCACTTTGCTTCCACATATCGAAATTAAAAATTAAAACCACATTTGAAGACTACTCTCACACCCTCCTTTTTCCAAAATATACATAGTGTATCACCGCAGTTTTTTAGTGTAGGCTTTCATTCTATGCATTCTCTCTCCATTATCCAAGGTCCCTTGGAAATTTATATTAGAATAGTTAGTTTCCCCTACATTAGAGTAGATTGTTTTCAAAATTTGTTGGAGAAAGGTAGTTTAGTGAGCAAGAACCGACCTTTTCTAAAGTTTTTAAATTTCCATTTCTCATTCCGAATCTATTTTGAGGTCTATCTCAAGTATTAAGTCTCAAAACTTGGAGATAGTACCCATGTTATCCAATCACAATCGTGAGTTCAAGTATATGCGCTTGTATAAACATAGGGGTGTTGTGATTCGGTGATAACATGTTATTCTTAACCTCACTTGGTGGTGACCATGATACACAAAATTGTTACGCTTTAGAGGAACCTTGATGCACAACATGCCTCGTTAGTAGGGAGAACTTGAATTTTTTTCCTATATGTATTAAATAAAAATAAATAGTCACGATTAACATAAATGAATGCATGAGAATAATTTATTGGTCTTCTAATACATGTATTTCATAGAGGAGAAACACTTATTTACGTATATCAATATATGATCATGTAGTCTATCTATCCAATATGTAATTTATACCTCCTTATATATGGTATAAAAATAATAAAAGGTACTAAGATACATAATGAAAATAATATGTATTGTTTTATACCAATGAATTTATCTTTATGTAAGTTTGCATAATATACGTTTTTCGATTGAAAATAATTTTCATTAATTTCATCATTAATTTTTTATCGAGAAAGATAACAACACATTAAATTATTACATAAAAGGTAATAACATAACATGTTGTTACCATTTTACTAGTGCATGATAAACATGATTAAAGCAAGAAGTTCGGTGCAATGATAAGATACATGTATTGATGGTCAAAGTAGATATGTATATGAATTTTTAAATTGAAATTCATAGTCAATGGAGACTGGGAAACTTGTTGACTGTGAACTTAGGTGATACATAAACACCACAATATTTTAAAACTAAGTAACGGTTATACAAACTACATTTTCTTGATCTTGAGAACGTGATTTTATGTCTTGATGAGAAGAATATTTTTGTATTAAGTAATTGGTCAAAGTTTTGAAATGATCCATTTTTTTTGTATAAAATCTCATGCGAGAGATAAAACATTAAAGCTCATACAATACAAACAACTACCAACCTAAACATAGAAGGATAAAATCTAACAACCAACAAAAGAAGTATTCTGAAAGGCTCCAGAAAACCTTATTCTCCGCCGCACCCAAAAAAAAACACAAGTCATCCTTGGATGGGTTTCCGAGATACAGAGAGGGGCAGCTCTAAATAGGACATCATACAAATGCCACCATCATCACTAGATACAACATTAGGTTTAGGGTTGTTGGCTGTAATCACCAGAGGTCTGACAGTATTGTCTTTTTTTTAATATCATGCGAACATGACCATTTAACATTTTTTATATATAAGTAAATCATGAGATCTTACTTGAGACTAAAATACATCAAGATTGTTAACATATGAAAGGTTTTAAAAAGATAAAAGACAAAAATAATAAGCGATCTCATACTGCAAAGATCTAATTGACATTGAAAAATTTAGATCTCACAATAACAATTTTTTTGGTTCAATGACATTGTATATTTTTTCTTTCTGTTATTCATATGAAAGGAGTAACAATCACATAAGATCACCTAGAATCAATAAGTATCAAGATGAAAATAAATTAATCATTATATCTTTGTTCACATATCGATGTTCTGTTTCTTCAAAACATCCTAATGAAATAGTGGTAACAATGTCAAATCTTTGTTTTCTGGTACGATCTTCACATTCAAATCAATATTAATACATTTATAAGACACCGCATTAACATTCAAATCAATATATTGTTCATGAATTTAAAATGAACGACCTGCATTAATGTCTATAGGAGAGTGCAAAACCCTTTCTCCAATCAGCTATCTTCTATGCCGCTCCTACATAAAGCCTCTCATTGGAATGAAGCTTTTGCAACCTTCATTTTGCTGGTTTGAAATTCATGTTGATGTCTTTACCTTACATGATACATTCATTTTATAATGTGTGAAACCTACCAATTCTAAGTCGAGGAGAAGCGTAAAATTGACATGAACTATTGCATGTCAAATATATTTTTTATTCAATTTTTTTATTAGTGGTGAAAAGGGTTAAGGGGACCCTACCCCATACAATAGGAGGATAAAAATATAAAAAATTGAGGAACAAAATAAACCAGCCTCTACTAGTGGCTCCAAATATAAAACACAACAAAAATAAACCCAACAACAATCTCAACAAAATGGCCCCTTCCCTTTGGATCTTAGTTGCATCTTAAGGGGGGAGATTGTGCCTTTCTTTTTTCGATTGACAACTTTCCAACCCTCTTCCATATTTGGATTTACATTTTCATTGTTATGGATTGGAATCAAAACTTCAATGTGTCAGAGTCTTGGGATCCTGATAAGTGATTCATTTACATTCTTACAAACTTGTTGCACTTCCACCACTTTTGGGTCAACTGATTCCTCAGAAACCAAAATAGAATCACAATCCAAAGGATCATTCACAACCAGGTGATTAGGATTAGATTTATTCCACCAAGAGCTTCTACCTTTAGCATGTTTTCGAACCAAGTGACAATCTGATGCTAAATGGCCAAGAGAAAAACATGTTCTACATCTAAAGGGAAACCCTTCATAATCCAGGTTTTGAATCCAAGTTCTATCTTCAAATTTAAGTTCAATAGTGGTAGGGAAATCCATAGAGGTATCCATATCAACCAAGATTCTAGCATAAGTAGTGTGCTCAAAATATTTGGTTTTTGGGTCAATAGCTAAACATTTCCCTAAAGTATTACCAATAACAGTTAAACAACTCTCCAACAAGAATTGGAGGGGCAAGTAAGGTAGATATATCCACACCAGTTTAACTTGGAAAGTATCAGAAACTGGGTTAAATAGAGGAAACCATGGTTTCATTAAGAGCATATGGAAGATGAATTCCCAAACTTTCACAAGAATTAAATCCCTATCTAAAGAATTTGCAAATGAAATAATGAAAAAACCACGTGCACTAGGAAAGATATCTAGCCTACCTTCCAAACAAGGACCCGTTGACTCGAAATCCATGCATGAAGTGAAGGAAGACCCGGTAAAATTTGTTAAATCTATAAATCAGATCTTTCCTCTTCAAATAAACTTTGGATTGAACTAACTCTTTCCCAAAACTTAGATGGGGTAGATTTAGCATAAGCCATAGGATTATTATGCTTGGCTTCTAGCAAGACCCTGTTCCTATTACCAACACCCTTTACCACATCCTTGAAATACTGAGCAACAGATTTAATAAATTGCTGATGTGGTTGACACTAAGACTGTATAGGATCAGAAATAGCTGTAGGAATCACTGCATACACTTCTGTAGTACCAAGAACTGGAGAAATTGAAACATGAACATGGGAATCGTGTCTCAAATCTACATTCGTAATATGCATAGCCTATACATGGGCATAACCTCCATGAGTAGGTTGCACATTATTCCTGGTTAAAAATCCCAAAAGAACCTCAGAGATTTGAGTGCTAGTGTCACCTCTAGGACCAAGGGCATCATTTATTCGCCCTCTGCTAAAACCAAAACATAATCCTATGTAGGCTCCAAGTACTTACCATTCCCACGATATGGGACACTCACTCAGGAGGACCAGGAAACACCAGGGTCACTAAAACCAAGATTACTTAAGCCACCAAAGGAAACACCCACCAAAATGGACTCCCCCTCGTCGCTTGCCAAAACTAGCGAAACATGAACCAAATAACGCTGATGAAATAGGAAACCGCCTTCACAAACTCGTCAGCATAGTAATCAGGGGCACCACCGCTAATGGAGAGTCGATTACTATCCAAAGATATACTGCCACTTGCCCCACCTTCACTTTGGAGCTTGGGATTAAGGTTAGGATTTTTCCCGTAGAGCCAATCTTCACAAAGCCCATTTTTTTGTTCAAAATTGAATGAAGGTGTCTTTAGATTTTTTTACTGACATCTCTTATATCTTGTATTTTATTTGATGGCCAACCAATATTTTTTACACCACCATTTTTTCTTTTTTGGATTAGAACTCACTTCAATAAAATTATATTTTCAAACAAATTTACAATATAAATTTGAAAGTTTGTTTGATTTGGATAATTATTTATCATATTCACTTATAATTTTATTACAATTTTTTTCATTATTTAATTGATATATTTAATATTATCAATTTAGGTGTATCATTTTTTTATGAATAAGATCTTTTGTTATATTAAGAAGTAAAATGATACAAGATAATTCAAAAAAAAGAGGAGGTATGCAAGCATGGCCCAAAACAACAGAACAAACTAGATAAAACCACCTAGGAACTAAGAGTCTTACAAAGAATCAAGAAACACAAAGACAAAAAATTTAAGCTTCCACTATGAATTGTTGTCCGGAAGAGGGCAGATCGTTATCATGCCAACTAGAACTCAATAGAGCTTTACCACTATCCAGCATGTCCAAACTTGAGTCGAGATGGTTTCCTTATATTGGTTCTTCGGTAGGGGCCCGAGAGGGTGAGATGGTGAGAACCATCCTCCGAATTTTATCAGCTTAGAGGTAAGAGGCTCTACCACATGGGTGTGTGGCTCGAGGACTATTCATGAGACCCAACCAAGCCGGTTGGGAAGTAGGGAGCATCCCATCCTCGGTGGTGAGCTAAAGATGGAGGGGAGAAGATGCTCGAGGAGGCTAGCTACGAGGGAATGATGGGAACTAATGAAAGAGCGGCGCTAAGAATAACTCTAGAGGTCATCACCTCTTTGATTCCTTGCTAGCACTACCACATGTCGGGGAGCGAGCGAGAGGGGATGGAGGTTCACTAGTAATTTTATAAGGGAATTTCCTCAGTGGTGTAGAAGTGTTTGTAGGTGCTCCACCTCAATCACCACTTTTTCCTTGAACTTGAATTTGCAGCAAGACATTTGTGATAACCACAAACTTGTTATAAATATAGAATTATTGATCAACTTCAACATTAGAAAATAAAAATAATTCCTTTGTTTCCATAATGAGAATAATATTTCCCACTAAAATCATGCCAAATATGGGTAAATTTATGTAGTGTTCTAGGATTGTCTCTTAAGAGAACATGTTGATAGTGAAATATTTTTGGTAAAAAGGGAGGAAGAAATAATGAATCAAAATCCAAGCCATCTGGAATTTTTGGCGTAAATAAAATAGGTGTGAAATTTTTCCATATTTTCACTGAAAGGGACATTTGGGGTTAGAAAATATGAGATTCACCAAAGGAAAACCAAAGAAAATTCCTTGGTTAAGAACACACCACAAAAGTGTGTAATTTTATGTTCCACATAGGAAGACGAAATTGTGGAAAATATCCTTTTCTAGATTGATGGTGAGGATCAAATATCCCATCAAGTATTAAATTTCCCCGCAAGGGCATATGTGGTGAAATAAAAGATAGCCTTAGCTAGATGAATATTTTTGGAATAGGATGTCCACATACCATTTCTAGTCCATTCACTAGAGATGAGTCTCAAGAACAACGATATGTTGGATCATGTGATATGGCATTAAGGAAATGATATCATTGATGAGGGCTCTATATGATAGACCTAATTTTAAATTCACATTGATCTCTTTCTAGGGTATCCAAGATTGAGTGCGTTTTCATAAAATATATTGGATAGTGTAAATTCCACACCAAAAGGTAGAGATCAAGAATCCAGGGGAACCTTATCTAAACAATGATTTTGGAATTGAAATATGAGAGACCACTATAAGGAGTGGAGATTAAATTAAAGGATGTCATGGAAGCCATTGTCATTCCATAGAAGTCATGGTTTGATTCATTCCCAACCTCTCGAGATGATTTTGTTCAAGAAGGTACCCACCAATTTGATTGGAATATGGGAAATGAAAGGTAGGAAAATCCAATGCCTTTCAAGACAACTTAGCCATACGAGGTGCCTTCTTAATACCATTTTAGTGGGGTATCTTCCAAAATTCCTTATATTTTGTGAATAGAATAACTCATTTGTTATAGAGAACTTTCCATTTTCATAATATTTTAACAAGACCTAAGACATCCCGAGTCTGGGCAAGGTAAAATGTTTCTCACGCAACTATGTGAAATCCTTTTCCGTAAGAAGAATTGGTCCACATGAAGTCTTTTACATTTTTTCAATCTTATCAACAAACTCTTTAGATGGTACCTAGTAGAAAAGGAGTAGTAAACATGTGTGTCATTGAGAAATTTCAAGAAAATATGGAGTTTTCCGACTAAATACAATGGCTTGGTGATCCAATATTCCATTTTCTTGGCCACATGTTACATGACATATTTCTCGGGAGAAACTTGGAAAGAAAAAAGTAATGAGGAACTTGAACATTTCTCTATGGTTGAGAAAATTCCAATCATAGGATACTAACTAGTTAGGTGTAGAAGGAAGGGATCTTCTATAGCATTGCATTTTGTGCCATTAAATGGAGGAGTCAAAAGTCAAATAGAAAGTTTCTAGGAATTGCATGACCTAATTGATGTTACTTTCTTATTCAATGAGTGCAAGAAAGGAGTCATTTGTGAAGTGTCCATTGAATAATTGGGATTCATATGAAGAGGGAAGAATAATTCCCCCGAAAACCTCTTGGATTGAGCTTGGGAAAACAAGTATCCAAATCCTTTAGTTGTCATATCATAAAGTAGGTGCACAAGAGGGAAAATTTTCTTGATGAATTTGAAAATACCAAAAGACTCTAAATTTTTCCCATAAATAGTTATATGGGTAGAGGCATGTTCACATAGAATATTAAAATTCTAAATAAAATTAGGACTAAAACCCAAGGCTTTGAACATGGCGAGTATGAAAGGTCATTATATTCATTCATATGTCTTCTCAAAGTTAATTTTGATGAAGATGGCTTGTTGATTGGATCTGCGAGCCCATTCCATGCCTTCCTAGACTGAAATAATTTTGTTGAGGATATATCTCCCTTTGATAAAGCAAGTTTCCTTAGGACAAAATATTACTAGGAGGATGTTCCGCAATCAAAACAAAATTTCTTTAGAAATTATTTTGTAAGAAACATTTAGTAGAGTGATGGGACACCAATTATTTATCATCTCGGGATCTCCAGGTTTAGGGATGAATTTGATATTTTGTTTATTAATATGAGGGCTATAATTATGGGACTGGAATCCTTCCATATAAACATGATGAATATGTAGACCCACAATGTCATTGGCCTTGTGAATTTGTAGGAAAACCATCACAATGAGGCTCCTTTTCATTGGCCATGTGCATGGAAACTTCTTCAAAAGAATCAATAAAGAGCAAGAGATCACAAGAAAATATTTTTGCTAGATGAAATTTACATGGTATAATAGCCAAGAACTTGGGCTTGAAAAAATTACTTGTAATGATTGACAAACACCTAGAGTATGAGCTAGGGATTCATGAGACAAGATCACCATTACAGATGGCTCTAATTTACTAAAATGGATACTTGGATTTGAAAATTTTAAATAATTCCTTTGAGACTAAGTCCCCCACTTTAAGCTAATGGATTCGGGAACATATTTTAGCACCCCGAGCATTATAATTATCAGCAATTTGGATTTTTTATCTATGCTTAGTAACTTGGAGTTACAAGGTCTTAGAAAGAGAACTCCTTCGATCCTCATCACTAACTAACTAAGCGTAGATGGGTAACAAAGTAGGATTTGGCATCTAATATTAGTTAGTTGTCGCCCATATATTCAAAGGAACATAACAATCCTATTCATAGCATCCACCCACCACTAATTCCAATTGGATAGAAGAGGTGGATGATGATTATATAAGTGACATGGCATAGGAGCTAAGTTCCACACCCACATGATATGATTGAGCATGGGCCCATGGCCCATCGGTGAAGTATTGAGAAAAAATGGCCCTAATAACAAAAGGGTAGTCAATTTCCAAGTGATGTGAAATTTGATGGGAAGGTGGTCGAAAAAAATGAAATCTAGCATCAATTCCATAGGAAAAGAATAAATGTTGTCAAAATCAAAAAAATATTGAGTAGAAAACATAGCCCTATTGAGAAATTTAAGAACCCGATTTAATCCACCTTGAAGATTTGACCAAGTGAATGAGGATTTATAGTTGGGTTGACATAAGGCATTCAGGACATAAAACCCACATTTATTACACATGTATTTCTAGGACTCACTTTTTCCATCTTTCCATTGCATTAGAAGGTTCCCACACATATCCATGGGAAATTAAATCATATTAAAGTCGCTCGAAGATGAACTAATATGCATAAGGTATTTCTTTAGCTATCCACCGCTAAAGATCTACTCTTTTTTTGCATCATTTGAAGCATAAATGTTGATGATTACAAAAGGGAAAATTTCAATATTAAAGAGAGTCTAAATAGACCAATTGGCATTGTTTCTACCATGATCCATAAAAGGACCGCTATTTATGATAAAATAAAGAAATAAATCCCCATGCCCCCATCATGATTACTATTAAACATTAGGATCTCAAGTAAAATGGTTTTATAGACCATTAACAGTTGAAAACTTGTTACTTTAACTTCCTACAAACAAAAAACATCCAAATTCACAATTTTTTGGCGAGCATATCTAACAATATACTTGTAGTTGGAGTGAGTAAGGCACCTTACATTCTATGACATGCAATTCATGATAAATGTGAGTCTAGGTCAATATTATCATCATCCATGCCATCATAGGAATTTAATAGGTTTTATAAGAATTGATCATTATTATGCATCGAAAAATATTACAATTCCACTTTCCTTCATCCAACATACTCAATATTATATACCTTCTTTTTTGACTCTAAACTGTGTATGGGGATATGCTCATGGCTTGTCATGGAATGTCATGAGGGACTTTGGGCCTTTTTGGGATGGCCTTATGAGCTGGATGTCAAGAGAAAATAGGATGTAGGAAGTGTCAAGGAGGTCAAAATAAGTTTAACGGGTCCATAAGGACATCAACCATTTTTGCGTGTAGAGAATTTAGGCAATAAAGCTAGAGATTCTTTAGAAGCTATTTTTGGGTGTAGCTTCGACCTGGATATGTTCCCTAACAACTAGTTCTTTAGATTCATTGTTAATTATTGCATTTCCTGAGACGCCTTGTTCATATTTTTTCCATCCTATAGTTTTCCACCCTTACTCTTGTGTGTGTTTGGAGGCCTAAAAAGAAACTTAGAGGATGGGTGATTACATGGGACATAAAGTAGACAATGTTTGATCTTGTGATCAAAGGCTTGACATTGAAAGCAATTATTAGGAAGATTGATGTCAATAAATTTATATGAGTAAATGCGAGTATCATCCATTTGAATCTCAACAAAATATTTTAGTTCTTGCGAGAGATCAACCTCAAGATAAATCTTTTTTGCATTGGGAATCGTAAAAAGTGTTACGGCTCCATGTAAACAAATCACCCATTGGAGGATGATATTTGATGAAGGAAGTGAATGGAAGGGATCATAAGGCTAATGGAAACTTTAAGGTCCACAAACTCTAAAATAATGAAATCATTTGTCTAGGGGAAAGAACTAATATAGATTTATGAACATACCATGTTGAAAGTGTTTAATAATAGATGGGGCAAACAAGGGGTCATAAAAAAGAAAAATAAAGAACCCTTTGATCATATTTTGAATGATCTCAAGTTTGATGCCATGAGTGGCCCAAGATGAGCTAACCCAAGATTTGAGCATGCTTTCAAAGGAATTCAACCCAAAATTAGATGATGAGAAAAAATTGGTCAAGCCAATGACATGAAGTATTGAACTTAGAAATAGAAAAAATTACATTAGGAGGGGAGATATCATCTCATGGAATAATTTAGGGATAAACTTATGAGGACATTTCTCTGCGACATTGTTCGTAGCTCCACTAGCTCTAGTCTCCTATTAATAGCCGAGATTGAAGTAGAGGGAGTATTTTATATGCAATCCTAAAGGATGGATAACCTTATAAATTACTAATAAAAATACAATCTCACGAGCCCAAGGTGTCCATGGTATGACATTTAAGCTGAAACTCGTATCATTTTTTTGAAGAAAAAACATGTAAAAGATACAAATGGCTTTACACTTTATCTTAGAAGAATTTTTTTAATTATCGTAACCCAAAATAATAAAAAGAAAAAGAAAAAGTATTATGATGAAAATCAATTAATGCTCAAATTCAAAAATGAAAATAAAAATGTATATGTTCGACTATTACATTTAACCTTTTCCTCTAATTAAACATTACTATCAATATAAATATATATTAGTAAAAATATCTTAAATACATCTATTTTAAAAATATTAATGTATATTAATTTCATAGATCTTATCTCAAACTTTAGGCATATCACATTATTAATAATTTGATGCATTCTCTTTATATTCCTCGGTTATTAGTAATCCCCATTTCTTTTGAAGACAAGTGATCTAAAATATGACATATGGAAAGATATTACTATTTTTGATTGAATTCTCAAAGTTAAAAGCATCACTTTTAAGTGATGATCAAATTTAATGTAGATCATTAAATTTGAAATGGTCATACTAATAGACACTCATTTATGTCATTTTAGCAAAATATTACTATTTTTGGTTGAATTTCCGTAGTTCAAAAAACCTTTAAAGTGATTCTCAAATGCACTTCCATTTTAATGTAGATATTATAAATTTACACTGTCACACCATTAAATTTGTCTCTACACTTACATTTTAGAGTGCCTATCAACATAAAATCAAGTGGATACTAAAAGTCAAAGATATTCCTAATGTCCATTGAATACTTAATAGATACTAAGTATGTGTTATTAATACCAATAAAAATCCATATAAAAACACAAAGATCCAACCATCCCTCCCATATAAAATGTTAAATACCTTCTTGATTATAGAAGGAAATTAGTAGTTACCACTTACGAGGATTGTTCACCCATGAGATTTTCCATCAAGTATTTTAAAGGTAGTTTATCATGACTTCTCCATTTAAAATTCATATGTGTAATATCACTCACTACTTTATCATTGGTGAAAATTAGTTTTGTTAAAATATTTCCATCATGAATCCATGGGATTCCATTAATAATGATTATATCTAAAGTGATGATGACATGTACATCTTATAAACCACAAATTTAAAATGTACTAAATTGTTTGAGTAATTTTTAATCTATGGAAGTATATGTGGACAAATTTGTGGTGAAATCTAGAATGTTGGATATCCAAATCTTTCATAAAGGGTCATAAAGGATATATTGCAGTATCAAATATTACCCGTAATTAAAATTACAAAAATTTCTCACGAGTTGTATTTTTATTTGGTAAATGTGGGTTGAGGGGACCCATACCCCGTAACAAGATGTTACAAATGGAGACAAAGATAAAACCATGAGAATAAAGAGAGATGTCTCTACTAATGGAATAGAGAAACCATGCAAAAATCGAAAACCATCTTATCCCTGAGGCTCTTTCCCACGGGATCTTAACTGCATTTTGAGGGGATTTTTATTAGTTTTCCTTTTCTTCTTATTCCCCATATTAATCCATCCTTCATCATTATTTAGATTTACATTTTCCTTAGAGTGAATCGGGATGATAATTTCAAGATTGTCCTTGTGCTCATGAAATTGAGTCACAAGGGAAGGGAAATGGTCTCTTTTACATCAAGGTGTAACATTACCAACATGATTGGGTAAAGGAATGGCCTCCATAGTCATCATACCAACATCATATTCATTCTTAGATTTTCCTCAAAATTACTATCTAGTTGGCTATTAACAACTAGATGAATAGGAAAAAATAATCCACCATGAAGATCTACTTTTCCATGTTTTTCCCCATATGACAATCCCCAACTAAGTGACATAGGTAAAAACAAGCCTTGAATCTAAAAGGGACCATTCATAGTCAAGATTTTGGTCCAAGTACGATATGAGCTACTATGAGATCAATAGTAGATGAAAATATACAAAGGTATCCATATCAACCAAAATACGGGAGTATGTGGTAAATTCAATAGATATGTATTAGGATCAATGGTCAAACATTTACCCAAGGCAACCCCTATGGATATAGTAAGCAATTTCACTCCAAAATTGGAGGGGAAAATATGGCACTCATACCCAAACTAGTTTGACAAAGAAGGTTTCATTCACTTTAGGGTTGAACAAGGGAAACACAGATTTCATAAATAAGAAATCGGATTTGAAATCTAAAAATTTACCAAATATTAAATCTCTATCATATATTCTCATCAAAAATATAATGAAAAAACCTCTAAGCGTGGTGTAAATATCACGTTTAACTTCCATAAGAGGCTTTCATTGCTTCATGATATAATCATGAAGAGTAGGGATCCCTAGGAAAGGTTATTGAATCTGAAAATGAGCCCATTACTCTTGAGAGAAGCTTCAAATTGAAGAAATTATTCTCGAAAGGAAATATAAGAAGAAATGTTTGTAGAACTCATAGTCTTGAAATGATTTTTTTTTGTGGATTTGGAAGCATCCAAGAAACCTTTTCCTCAAATACTACCTTTGGAAAAAATGGAAGGGTCCCCTGCACTAGCCTCTATCATAGTTCATTTTTCCAATAAGAGAGGAAGAGGGGGAGGTAGGGTTGGCTATGTACTCCCCTAAGCCATAAAACAAACTTCCCATGGCCGGTAGCTACCTACCACCAACACTAGAAATATTATGGGGAAAATGAGGAGACTTGACCCATTCGAGCTTGAAGGGAAACGAGCACTATTAGAGCCATAACACCTAGAATGAGACCACCGAGATCCTACACCATCCCTTGAAGAAATTCTAAACTCAATTTGAGGACCATCAAAACCATCATGGATGGCATCACCAGAGGAAGATAGAGCCATCCGCACCCCCGCATTCCTAGAAAAACCATCGCTAATACACCTATTTTTGCCTACATCTCCACATTTCTTCCGCCAACGTTAGGAATGATGTGGTTAGGGTTTCGAAAAACATGAGAATTATCCACCACATAGTAATAATTCTCACAATTATAATTCTCACAAGTCGTATAATATGTAGGAAGGGATACCAATTTTAAGTTAGTTGCTAACTTCATTTTAACATTATTAAACTAATGAAATATGTGTATCTTGTTTTTTTATTAAAGGTCAATAGTTTTTGAAAGGGACTATACCCTTGTATGCTCAAACACCAGATTTAAAAAAATTATATTTCCAAGATAAAATGAAAAAGCCCATAGAAGAATAATACACAACCAAAAACTAGCAAACTTTCACTAAAAAGTAGCTACATATTAGGCTAGAAGCTCGAGTACCGATGATAACCCATAACAAGACAAGACTCATGTCTTGTCCGAGACAATGAAGGGTTTAGATTGAGATCCCTTCTTTTTCCTATCCACTACCTTCCATTCCTCATTTCCTTCTTCCACTGAGATTGGAATAACCACTTCATTGAAAATGTGTATCTTGTTACTACTTATAGAGTATTAAAATAAATTAATGATATACAAATTTATATGACATGGTTAATTGGAAATTTTAGGATAAAGATTAGAATTTCCTCATGATAGCTAACATGACCATGAATTGTGAGAGTAGGTCATGATCAAGGACTAGAAAGTTGTGAAAATAGAAAAATATTAGTGAGTGAAATGCAAATGCAGAAAGAGACTTGTTGTAAGAGAGTAACAAAACATGATTAGAATAAAAACCTTGTATAAACAATTAAAAATATCCTTAAGAGAGGTACATAAATAAGAAATGGAGAGGTCTAACCTAAATATAAAAGGTGTATAAGCATAACTACTATATATCCCCATAACACCTAAAAAGATAAATAATGCATGAGTAGGAGAAATCATATTATGGAATAAAATACCCAAACTCACAACCCCCTTCAACATAGATTTGGTGGATATAATAATTTGGGTCCTAGTAGAAAAGGTTGATAAGCTACCCAAGAACATTGAAAAATACCTCATAAAATATAGAAAAGGAGATAACCCATGGGAAAATCTCCTCCCAAAATGAGATAAGAGAGAAGGAAGATAGAATATATTCCTAAATAAACAATCCCCTAGAAGATCATACATAAAGCCCACAAAAATATAGATTTAAAGAGGACTATCCTTCCCTCCCAAAATATGAAGCCTCTTGAAAAAACAATATATCTCATAGACAAATATGACTACTATAAATAAAGGAATAAATAAAGAATGCATTATAATCAAGCATGTAGAATCCTAAACTAAAATACTATGGAGAAAAGGAAAAGGAAATGAAGAATATAATATGTTACTCAAAAATCTAGAGATAGACTATGAAAAGTGTTGATGAAGCAAATCAGGTACCAAAAAGGACTCATAATGTTTTTGAAAATTGCTATAAATATTAAACCAATAACTAGGTACTCTTACATAAGGTGTCAACAAAAATGATAGAGAATGTGAACCATTATTTATTGGAAGTATAGGCTATGTGACTATGTAAGTATGTAGTGGAAGAGAAAATACATATAGAGAAGTATAAGAAAATCTATCATAATTTTAGTTAAAGAAAAGGAAATTATACTCAACAATATCATGATGATTTGAAAAGTGATGCCAAAATTAGAAATAAAATTTATACTAATTATAAATCCTAATGAAGTGGATAATGTCGACATAAAAAAACTATTATAGAGAATCAATGATTCCCTCAAAGAAGAGACAATAAAATCTTAAGTACTAGTAGGTATATAAGAAAAATGTTCTCAATTGTATATGGATTTATATAAGGTGGAAGATCGGTAAAAATATCAGTAACATCCAAATATGATGTTGTGAGGAAGAATCACTCTCAAATGGAGAATGTGTAGTGCCCACTCCTCTTCGACATTTATCTTGCTATGATTTTTATTATTATGGACTAGAGATATGGACATTATTATTATATTTTGATTAGTAAACATTGATAGATGGGCATTTTTAATATGTTGTCACTTATATTTTTCATGGTATGGACTATTACCGAGAAATTCATAGATGATGATCTAGTATGGTTTCATTGTATACGGATGCTCTATATTTTGATGATGATGATTATATTTGGATGTTAGACTACCCTTTTGATTTTATAAGACACCTTTTTATTATTATTTTCGATACTCATTCATCTCGCACTTATGGATATATTATAGTTTTGATATAGCATGATTAGTAGATATCAGAGATATTGAACTGTTATTGATTTGATTCTTATATGATGCATATGGACTACTGGAGACATTTGATGATGATATTGATATACTTTTGACATGGTTATTTATCTGTAATTCTGACATGTGATATATTTAGTCATATTGAGTAGATCTTGATAATTGGATTAATGTGCTAGAATTGTAAGTGATATCGTATCTTGCATAGATGATATTAATTCATATATAGTTGATTTTAGATTTATATTGCATATTTGACATGAATGTTTTAATATGGCCACGAGGCCGAAGGAGGTATTCTCTGTTTTGTAGGTATATTATATTCACAACAACATCGGGGATTGGAGACCAACCACATCGGAATTCGAGAAGAATTCAACTAGGGTCACCATGGCAACGTGTAATTGTGTGTGTGTTAGAATTATTTGGTTAGGAGAAAATTGTGACCTAGGGGTCATGTGTTGTTTTGTTTTAATTTTCCCTCTTTGATTATGTTAGTATGTGTTTTCTTTTAGTAATGAAATTTTACTTGTTCCATTATTTAGATTTTTGATTTGTGTTTACCCCTTTATTAGTCATGGGTTGTAGTGTCTTAATTAAGCTAATTTGAATTTGTCCTAAACTAATTAAAGATGTGACCAAAAAGGAGTTCATTTATTAGGCTTGATTTACTTTTGGATTTTTGTGTTGAGTGAAGTGTGTTTGAGTTTTGAGTGTAGCACACTCTACCCTTCATGGGAAACTCGAATTTGGCCTTAGAGGCCAAATTTGGAAGCTTGTGGGACAAGTCAAACTTGTCCCACACCTCTTAAATACCCATGCCAACCCTACCTATGGGTGGGGGGTCAAATTTAGGCTCTTTTAGGTGTTTTGGGGGATAAAAAGGTAAAATGTTAATTGCACTTTCTTTCAAATATTTAATTTTGTCCTTTGGGGAGTGGGCTTAGATGGAGTGTGTAAGGTTCTTGTCATTCCTCCAACCACTTATTAATGGTGCTTTGGAATATGAGGTTGACCAAGTGATGTGGAGTGGAGAGGAAATGAGGTGGCATCCTACTTGGAGCCACATCATCCCTCCCTCTCCTTTCTCTATTTATTGAATTCTTGTTGCTTGTTTTGGGGTTGGATGATCATTTTTAGTCTCTTGAATTTTTGGAGAGTGAGAGGTTTTTGAGAGAGTTGTGGATTTTGGAGCTTTGTGGATGCTTGCTTGATCTTTGGAGGAGCTTGGAACTTCATACTTGGAACAAGCTCTACCATGGAGAGGTAGGAGCTTCACCTTAGTTTAAATTATGTTATTTGTTTTATTGTATGTGTGTATATGTTGTGTTGAATGTTGTTGTCTCTTTGAAATGTTTGTTGGGTGTGGGTAGAATGCCTAAGTTGGGAGTGGGAGGAGACTATGGGGATTTTTTTTGTAGGGAGGCATAAGAGATCACTTTCTTGTGGAGGGAGTTTGGGTTGGGTGCCCCATCTAGTATGAGAAATGCTTGCATTTCTTCTTGTTCTTATTATGAGGGAGCCATAAGAGTTTTGAGGGAGGCATAAGAGTGTATGGAGGTATAAGGGGTACTTGAGGGAGGCATAAGAGTTGGTAGGGGAAATTTTGTTTGCATTGGAGGCTTTTAGGTGGGCACCCATTCCCATTGGGAGGCATAAGTGGCCTCCCCATAGGTCTTACTCTTTTGGCTTTCTTGATAAGCCTTGTTATGTTGTTGTTTTTGTTGAGTCCTTCTTGTTAAATTGTTGTTGTGGTTGTATGTAAATGGAATGAATGTGAAAATTATTTGTTAAGTATTGTGGAAGCTAGTAGTTTCCATGAGTTGAGATCTTCTCCCATTGTAATGTGGTTGGGGCTCGGGGGCCAATGGGGAGGATGGCTTCTCCTCTCCATTGGGTATCTTGGTTGGGTGGAGAGCATTGCCTCTCCCCCTATTTTGTTGTGAATCAAGCAATCCTTGGAGGAGCTATCTTGTTGGAGTTGGAGAATGAGTCTTGTTGGTGGCCATGTGAAACTTTCTTGTATTTTACCCACTTAGAGTGGAAGAAATTGTAATAATGCATTTCATTCTTGTATTTACTTTTGTATGACTTCCCACATCAAGTGGAGAACATTGTTGTAATCTTGTAGAAAGGAGTTTACATTTAATATTTGTATATTGAAAAGAGAAAGAAAGATTTGTATGGTTTAGTTAGGAAATGGAAAAAGGAAGTCTTCTTCATTGTAAATATTGTAGAGTTAGTTTTGCAAATATAAAAGAAAGTATTTTCTCCTTGTTGAAATCTTGGATGTGTTGTGAGAAAAGTAGTGCTTGTATTAAAAGATTAAGCTATTTTACAATGGAAAGGAAAGTATATTTTCATTGAGTAGTTATTGTATTGTAAATGTGAGAAAGAAGAAAATGTAGAGATTGTTAGAAGTTGAATTTTGTTTACAAAATATCATTGTATGGAAAATAAAGTTATTGTGGTTATTTAGAATGTATGCATATTATAGTAGAATGAAAGAGAGAACAAGTTAGATTATATTGTATCTAGGAAAGTTAATTTTATATGAAGAAATGAAAAAGAAATAAAATAGATTTACATTTTTGCTCTTATAATGGAAAGAAAGAATCTAGTTAAACAAATGAAAATTATTCTTGTAAGTAGATGAATTTTAATAGAGTTGAAAACACTTTAAAAGGAATAGATTTAACTAAGAAATGAATAATAGAGCACTAAATCTCAAATCTGGAACTTGGAATGAACAAAGACAACTTATAATGCATTTTTACATCCTTTAGCAACTTTAAGTTTTTGTAAAAATCTCGGCTTTAAGGTTCTATTTCTCAGAAGTAGGACCGCTGCCCTGTGCAGAGTGGCGGTCCCGTAACTGCTGCTTAGGTAATGGCGGAGGTCTTAAAACCACCGCTCAGTAGGGTGGCGGTCTTGTGTTTGTTGCCCAAGTAAGGCGGTGGTTTCACAACCGCCGTTCTAGAGGGCAATGGTCCACTATTTGTCACCTTGGTAGGGCGGCTGTTCCAGAACCGCCAGTCTGCTCTGGGTAGATGTCCTGTCACTTATGACATAATTCCATGGATCCGCGCCTGTGCGTGAAATTTAACCAGTTTTCACTAATTCCTAAGTTGTAAAATTTAACCTATTACTACCAGCAAGTAAAATAAAGATAAATTCTTAGGAATGGGACAACAAAACACTCAAATGGTGAATCTAAAAGCATTCTTTCATTTATATCAAAGGGGTAGGGTTTGCCCCAAATTTAAACCCAATACACTAGAATCTTGAATAAAAAAACTAGATTGGAGGAGGAAACTCCTCCCAATCCTTGAAGGAAATAGATTACATAAATAAAAGACAAAACTAAGCTAAGCCTAGACTAAATCTTCTTGTAGAATCCTCCATGGCTTCTTCCTTTTTGCTCTCATGGCTTCCTCCTCTCCAACCTGCAAATTTAACAAAAGAAAATGAATCAAATGAGAAGAATAGAATGAGAATAGGTTTTAATAGAATTTCATAAGGATTTTAGGGCAAGGATGGGAACCCTAGGATCTAGTGGCTTAGATGGATTTGATCCAATGGTGGAGGATTGACCCTACCTTTATTAAGTAGAAATGTATTTTAAATGTTTAATGTAAAATCCTTAAGGGTATGTGTAGATGGGTGAGTGGGGCCATTTAATTGCCTAGGGGTGTGATGTTCCTTTTAACCCTTAGTATGTGTAGAAACTTATTAAAGGATCCTTTAAGCTATTAAAGTAATGGATTTAATAATTTAGCATAAGGTTAACCTTGTTAGGATTGAACTTAATTTGAAAGAAGAAAATATCTAATTAAGTGAATTTAAACCTTTACTATTTTCCTATAGAACTATCGATTATTGTACCCTAGAGATAATGGTGTTAACATGTAACTTTCAACTCGACTGATTTCTTCAATCATAAAACTGAGCTAAGTAGTGTAAGTAAATTAATGAACCCTAAAGGTTAAGCACCCTTATAACATCCTTGTACCTTCTCTTTTAACCTAAAAAAAAAAATTAGTCGCATTTTCGGGTTAAGTGTTAGGTTGAAGCAAGTTCTAGAATGTCATTTTTTCGGGTGTTACACTTGGTATCAGAGTAGTGGGGTTCAAAGCTTGGACCCTTGGGCACACTAGAAAACATGAAACATGAACATTTAACCTAGTGCATTCTTTTAAATCTAGAAAACCACAATGTTTGATAATTGTATAAAATAGAAAACTTAGAAAACTAAAACAAGACCTAGAACAATGAACTAACTCTCGCCTTGATCTGTGCAGGAGGCACAAATCAGATGAGGGCATTTTCATATAGACATAGATATACCATCACTCACAGAGTAGACTATAGTAGTCCATTCTACCTAATATTTTACAAATGCTTTAGGACGTCAATGCGTACGCCTGAGAGCCCTTGGGAGGATGATTTTCTAGACATGGCATGGAGCCATCAGTAGAGGCTCAGGCATCCCCTCGACACAGGGGGAGTAGGGAGAGAACTTCCACATGAGAGTCGCTAGGGCAGAGTCACCACAGAGAGGACATGGGGATAGGATCTCAGGACATAGGGATAGGTCTCGCAGCCCTAGAAAAAGGGAGGAGCATATGTAGAGACCTAGGGTTCATCAGAAATCAGCATCAGACCATATCAGGGAGATCCTAAAGCTATGACCATCTCACTATTCGGGTGATATAGACGGTTTTCAAGTAGAGGCCTAGTTGGTGAGCTTGAGTGGATGCTTCAAGCTCTGTCCTTGTACTAGTAACATGAAATGATCGTGTTGCGATCCATCTTCTGAGGGATGGAGTAGAGTTCTGGTGGAGGACCGAGGAGTAAAAGCTCCATGTTGATTCGAGAGACAGTCACCTGGGAGCTATTTGAGGAGCATTTCAGGAGTAGGTATTTTCCCAGGAGGTTTATACAGTAGTGGATAGATGAGTTTCACGACCTCCATCAGGCATCGATGATTGTAGCCGAGTATGAGAGTCGATTTCTGGACCTACTCCAGTACGTTGACTATATGCAGGATGAGAAGGTATGGATTCACAGGTTCATCCGGGGCCTAAACTTGGATTTGGGTGGTGTGGTGTGTATTCACTACCCATAGACATTAGTAGAGGCCATGGAGAAGGCCTATATTATAGAGGAGACACGGGGAAGATGTAAGGCTAGAGATAGAGTTCGGAGCTGTATCCAAGCAGATGCAGGATGGTAGATCAAAGGGGTCAATTCCTCCTCCACGGGGTGGATAGAGTTCAAGACAGGCTTCATTCAGGCCACCACCAAGTAGCAGCAGCAGACCCACCACCTTACAGACCTCCTCAGAGATTTGATGCGACAGAGAGGATGGAGTATGGGGCCTCCTCCTAGGGGTCCCATCAGGACACAGGGTGCGCCGAGAGCTCAGTCAGTAGGAGCTCATCAGTAGAGACCTCAACAGTCCAGTAGCTAGATCATCAGGATCCACAGCTCAAACATCTAGAGTACCGGCTGGAGCTGTATCCCACTAGAGAGGACCAGAAACTATTATGGTTGTGGTGTTGTTGGACATCATTAGAGAGATTTCCCATAGAACCCTAACAAGGGTAAGATGTAGATCTCAGAGCCTATGGTTGGAGATATGGCATGGAGTCATCGGATCTACGTGCAGTGGTTGAGAACCACTAGGATGAGCACCAGTACTGTGATTGAGATGACAAGTAGTATTGGTGGTATTTCCACCTCTATTTATTTGATTTCGGTTCTTCTAATTCATTTATTGCACCATCCTTAGTAGAGTGTCAGTAGGTGGTGGTAGTTAGGCAGGGTTATAGTTGGGACGTTGAGATGGCTTCTGAGCCAAGATTTCTATAGACTCCTTAGTTAAGGAGTGTGTAGTGGATTTGGGACCCTTCACCACTACTTCGGATCTTCAAATCCTTCCATTAGGATCTTATGGTGTCATTTTAGGCATGGACTAGTTGTCTGCTCACAGAGCTAGAGTGGACTGTTACCATAAGACTATTGCTTGCATAGATGATCTTGGAGTGGAGTCAATGATATCAGAGTTAGGAGGCCCATTTCCATTCACACCATCTCTTGCTATGTAGCTTAAGTGGTGTGCATGATGGGGTTGTCAATTGTATGCTATTACGGTTAGTGACAGATCAGAGGATGAGTCTAGTGGACCATCCCTTGATGACCATCCCATCTTGAGAGAGTTTTCTGATGTGTTTCTAGGAGAGCTATCGGGGTTACCTCCCCCACGTGAGATAGATTTCCACATAGATCTAGTTCTGAGGAGCAGAGCCTATCTCACGAGCACCTTATCGGATGACTACTCCTAAGCTATGTGAGCTCAAGTTACAGCTTGAGGGCCTTCTAGAGAAGGGCCTAATCCATCCTAGTGTATCCCCTTGGGGTGCACCGGTGATCTTCGTAAAGAAGAAGGATGGATCTCTATGGTTGTGTATTGATTACCGTTAGCTAAACAAAGTAACGATCAAGAATCATTACCCCCTTCCATGCATTGATGATTTATTTGATCAGATGAAGGGGGCTACAGTTTTCTCCAAGATAGATCTTAAGTTAGGGTACCATCAGCTTAGGATTATGGAGGTGGATATTCATAAGACTACATTCCATACGAGATATGGCCACTACGAGTTCACAGTGGTACCTTTCGGTTTGATGAATGCCCCTGCAGTGTTTATGAGTTTGATGAATGGGGTATTTAGAATTTCCTAGATCACTTCATGCTCATCTTCCTTGATGACATTTTGATTTACTCACGTATGCATGTGAGGAGCATGAGGAGCACCTTCGTCAGGTTCTTCAGTGTCTTCGTGAGCAACACCTTTATGGGAACTTGGAGAAGTGTGCGTTCTTTCGAAATAGAGTGCAATATTTGGGCCACATCATTTCTAGGGAAGGTATCACAGTCGATCCTTCCAAGATTTGAGCCATCATGGATTGGCCAACACCCACTAGTGTGACCAGGTGCACAACTTCATGGGTTTAGCAAGATATTACAGGAGATTTGTTTAGGACTTTTCTCGATTGTGCATCCCATCACTTCCCTTCAGCGAAAAGGGAAGAAGTTTGTATGGTCAGATAGATGTGATCAGGCTTTCAGTATAATGAAGGAATGCCTCACAATAACACCTATTCTTGTAGTACCAAATCCTCAGGGTGAGTTCTATGTTTACACAGATGCTTCTTTGGCAAGACTTGGAGGTGTGTTGATGCAGGAGGGCAGAGTAGTTGCTTTTGAGTCTCACAACTCAAAGATTATGAGCTCAATTATCTGACTCATGATCTTGAGCTTGCATAGTAGTTGTGCATGCCTTAGTATGGTGGAGACATTTTCTTCTTGGCCAGAGATTTACACTTAGGACTAATCACTTGAGTCTTCACCACCTCTTCACACAACCCAATCTCAATGCTTGTCAGCGGCGTTGGATGGAGTTTCTTTGTGAGTATGACATGGAGATAGAGCATGTGAAGGGGAAGGAGAATGTGGTTTACAGATGCACCTTGAGTAGATGGAGACATGTGGCTATGGCCACTTCGTGGGCACATAGATTTGTGGAGCAGGATTTTGCAGTAGCTTCCTTAGATAGTTTCTACCTTAAAGCTAGAGCAGAGATTGAGTCATAGAGACCCCTTGAGGGAGATTTTGATGGATTTTCATTAGAGGTAGATGGCCTTCTCAGACACAGAGGTTGGATATATGTTCCTAGAGATGGAGGCTTGAGATAGACATTTTGACAGAGGCTCATCGTGCACCTTATTTAGCCCATCCCGGGGTGAAGAAGATGCATGCCACCTTGAGATAGTTATATTTTTGGAGAGGACTTCGAGAGAGACATGTTGCCTCGTTTGTGTCACGCTACTTAGAGTGCCAGAGGGTGAAGGCCGAGCATCAGCATCTAGCTAGCCTTCTCTATCCTCATGCCATACTTGAGAGTGGAAGTGGGACACCATTTCCATGGACTTCATCATTGGGTTACCTACGTTGAGATACCACCATGACGCCATCATGGTCACGGTGGATAAATTGATGAAAGTAGCTCATTTTTCTCCAGTGAAGACCACCTATACAACCAGTGTAGTGGCATGGGTATATCTTGATGAGATTTTCAGATTACATGGGATTCTGTGGAAGATCATTTGCGACCGCGATCCTTTGTACACTTCCCATTTTTGGACCACCATGCAACATGCTCTCGGGATGAGGATCAATTTCAGCACAACATATCACCCTAAGATAGATGGACAGACTGAGTGGGTGAATCAGATCTTGGAGGACATGCTTAGGATGTACATTATGGATCACCAATCGAGATGGGAGGAGTATCTATATTTGGTGGAGTTTTCCTACAATAATAGTTTCTAGATTTCGATAGGCATGGCTCCTTTTCTAGGCATTATATGGAAGAGAGTGCAAGACACCTCTTAGTTGGGATAGGTTAGAGGACAAGGTTTCTCTTGGGCCCACTTCCCTTTGACACCTTTTTATTATTTTTTGATACTGTCATCTACACTTATGGATATATTATAGTTTTTGATATAGCATGATTAGTAGATATCGAGATATACTTTGCTAACTGTATTATTGATTTGATTCTTATATGATTCATATGGACTATCACACTTATGGATACATTTGATATGATATTGATATACTTTTGACATGAATATTTATCCGTAATTCTGAATGTGATATATTTAGTCATATTGAGAGATATTGATAATGTGATAATTGGATTAAAATGTGCTAGAAAATTGTAAGTGATATCATATCTTGCATAGATGATATTAATTTGTATATAGTTGATTTCAGATTTATATTGCATATTTGACATGAATGTTTTAATACGGCCACGAGGCCGAAGGAGGTATTCTCTATTTTGCAGGTATATTATATTCACAACAATATCGGGGATTAGAGACCAACCACATTGGAATTCGAGAAGAATTCAACTAGGGTCACCATGGCAAACATGTAATTGTGTGTGTTTAGAATTATTTAGTTAGGAGAAAATTGTGACCTAGGGGTCATGTGTTGTTTTGTTTTAATTTTCCCTTTTATTATGTTAATATGTGTTTTCTTTTAGTAATGAAATTTTACTTGTTCCATTATTTAGATTTTTGATTTGTGTTTACCCCTTTATTAGTCATGGGTTGTAGTGTCTTAATTAAGCTAATTTGAATTTGTCCTAAACTAATTAAATATGTGACCAAAAAGGAGTTCATTTATTAGCTTGATTTACTCTTGGATTTTGTGTTGAGTGAAGTGTGTTTGAATTTTGAGTGTAGCACACTCTACCCTTCATGGAAACTCGAATTTGGCCTTAGAGGCCAAATTTGGAAGCTTGTGGGACAAGTCAAACTTGTCCCACACCTCTTAAATGCCCATGCCAACCCTACCTATGGGTTGGGGGTCAAATTTAGGCTCTTTTAGGTGTTTTGGGGGATAAAAAGGTAAAATGTTAATTGCACTTTCTTTCAAATATTTAATTTTGTCCTTTGGGGAGTGGGCTTAGATGGAGTGTGTAAGGTTCTTGTCATTCCTCCAACCACTTATTAATGGTGCTTTGGAATATGAGGTTGACCAAGTGATGTGGAGTGGAGAGGAAATGAGGTGGCATCCTACTTGGAGCCACATCATCCCTCCCTCTCCTTTCTCTATTTATTGAATTCTTGTTGCTTGTTTTGGGGTTGGATGATCATTTTTAGTCTCTTGAATTTTTGGAGAGTGAGGGATTTTGAGAGAGTTGTGGATTTTGGAGCTTTTGTGGATGCTTGCTTGATCTTTGGAGAAGCTTGGAACTTCATACTTGGAACAAGCTCTACCATGGAGAGGTAGGAGCTTCACCTTAGTTTAAATTATGTTATTTGTTTTATTGTATGTGTATATATGTTGTGTTGAATGTTGTTGTCTCTTTGGAATGTTTGTTGGGTGTGGGTAGAATTCCTAAGTTGGGAGTGGGAGGAGACTATGGGGAGTTTTTCTTGTAGGGAGGCATAAGAGATCACTTTCTTGTGGAGGGAGTTTGGGTTGGGTGCCCCATCTAGTATGAGGAATGCTTGCATTTCTTCTTGTTCTTATTATGAGGGAGACATAAGAGTTTTGAGGGAGGCATAAGAGTGTATGGAGGTATAAGGGGTACTTGAGGGAGGCATAAGAGTTGGTAGGGAAATTTTGTTTTGCATTGGAGGCTTTTAGGTGGGCACCCATTCCCATTGGGAGGCATAAGTGGCCTCCCCATAGGTCTTACTCTTTTGGCTTTCTTGATAAGCCTTGTTATATTGTTATTTTGTTTGAGTCTTCTTCTTGTTGAATTGTTGTTGTGTTTGTATGTAAATGGAATGAATGTGAAAATTATTTGTTAAGTATTGTGGAAGCTAGTAGTTTCCATGAGTTGAGATCTTCTCCCATTGTAATGTGGTTGGGGCTTGGGGGCCAATGGGGAGGATGGCTTCTCTCTCTCCATTGGGTATCTTGGTTGGGTGGAGAGTGTTGCCTCTCCCCCTATTTTTTTGTGAATCAAGCAATTCTTGGAGGAGCTATCTTGTTGGAGTTGGAGAATGGAGTCTTGTTGGTGGCCATGTGAAACTTTCTTGTATTTTACCCACTTAGAGTGGAAGAAATTGTAATAATGTATTTCATTCTTGTATTTAATTTTGTATGACTTCCCACATCAAGTGGAGAACATTGTTGTAATCTTGTGGAAAGGAGTTTACATTTAATATTTGTATATTGAAAAGAGAAAGAAATTTGTATGCTTTAGTTAGGAAATGGAAAAAGGAAGTCTTCTTCATTACAATATTGAGAGTTAGTTTTGCAAATATAAAAGAAAGTATTTTCTCCTTGTTGAAATATTGGATGTGTTGTGAGAAAAGTAGTGCTTTATTAAAAGATTAAGCTATTTTACAATAGAAGGGAAAGTATATTTTGATTGAGTAGTCATTGTATTGTAATTGTGAGAAAGAAGAAAATGTAGAGATTGTTAGAAGTTGAATTTTGTTTACAAAATATCATTGTATGGAAAATAAAGTTATTGTGGTTATTTAGAATGTATGCATATTGTAGTAGAATGAATAAGAGAACAAGTTAAATTATATTGTATCTAGGAAAGTTAATTTTATATGAAGAAATGAAAAGAAATAAAATAGATTTACATTCCTTTGCTCTTGTAATGGAAAGAAAGAATCTAGTTAAACAAATGGAAATTATTCTTGTAAGTAGATGAATTTTAATAGAGTTGAAAACACTTTAAAAGGACTAGATTTAACTAAGAAATGAATAATAGAGCACTAAATCTCAAATCTGGAACTTGGAATGAACAAAGACAACTTATAATGCATTTTTACATCCTTTGACAACTTTAAGTTTTTGTAAAAATCTCGGCTTTAAGGTTTTGTTTCTCAGAAACAGGACCGCCGCCTCATATCAGAGTGATGGTCCCGTAACCATCGCTCATGTGAAAAGGTGGCGGTCTCAAAACCGCACTCGGTAGGGTAGCGGTCCTACATTTGTTTCCTAGGTAAGGAAGTAGTTTCGCAACCGCCACTCTTAAGGACAATAGTCCACTGTTTGTCACCCTGGTAGGGTGGTGGTCCTAGAACCACCGGTCTACTCTGGTGGTAGTTCTGTCACTTATGATAGAATTCCGCGGATCCGTACCTGTGTGTGAAATTTAACCTATTTTTCACTAATTCCTAAGTTGTAAAATTTAACCTATTACTACCAGCAAGTAAAATAAAGATAAATGCTTAGGAATGGGACAACAAAACACTCAAATGGTGAATCTAAAAGCATTATTTCATTTATATCAAAGGGGGTAGGGTTTTCCCAAATTTAAACCCAACACACTAGAATCTTGGAATAAAAAAAACTAGATTAGAGGAGGAAACTCCTCCCAATCCTTGAAGGAAATAAATTACATAAATAAAAGACAAAAATAAGGTAAGCCTAGACTAAATCCTCTTGTAGAATGTAATGAAATTACGTGTATAATTCAGATTAAGAGAAACAATAGAACACCAAATAACACAATATTTCAAAATAATGATCTCAATATGCAATTAGAATAGCTTCGCCACTTCGAGGGGGCAACCTCCAAACCATATAATAAGACTCAAATGCTCAAATGATAATGAAATACTACCTATAATCCCCTATATATACTATTCATATGCTATGGCCATCACCAAGGCTGACCTATTAAGCATGAGAAAGTATAAATGATATAATAAAATGATATGGTAAGCCACAAGTCGGCTACTCATATCCTAATAGAAAAAGCAATAGGTTTATGGTGTAGCATGCCATTCCCCTTCAAACCAATGTTGTCCTCAACATTGAATACTCTTGGATGTTTTTGTAGAAAACCTTCATCCTCCTGTGTCCGAGTGGCATCTTCTATGCTCGGTTTCTTCCACTTGATCGATATTCCTTAATGTCTCTGGTTGTCGACCCTTTAGTATGTGTTTGCAAGAACCTTCTATGGCTCCAAAATGATTCTTCCTTCCTCGTCAAGTTCTGGTAACTCTATCTAGGCTTCAAATTTCTGTCCAATAACCTTCTTCAAGCATGAAACATGGAATACTGGGTGTATGTGTGAAGATGGAGGCAACTCTAGTTTATAAGCAACACTACCAATTTTCTATAGAACCTGATAAGGGCCATAATATTTAGGAGCAAGTTTGTTTTCCTTTTCTATTGATTTAGGGACATTTGTTTGTAAGGTTGGAGACGTACAAAAACCCAGTCACCAATTTGAAAATGTCTTTCACTACGGTGTTGATTTGCTTGTTGTTTCATCATGTTTTGTGCTAATGCTAAATTCTCCTTCAAACTAGCCAAAACTTGTTGTTGATGTTGAATGTGTTCCTCAACATCTCTGACCTTAGTTTACACCCTCAAGGAGGAAGTGATAGAAGGTGGATAGTAACCATATAATGCTAAAAATGGGGTCATTTGAGAAGAGGTGTGAAAAGATGTGTTATACCACCATTCTACCAGTGGTAGCCATTTAATCCACCTTTCCTGCTTATCTGATACAAAACAACGTAGATACCCCTCTAAGCATTTGTTAACCACTTCTTTTTCCCAACAGTTTGAGGATGATAAGATGAACTATGGGCTAGTGAGTACCCAAACATGAAAATAATTCCGTCCAAAAATTACTTGTGAAAATAGGATCACGATCACTTATAATTATCTTTGGGGTTTCATGTAGCCTTTGAAATGTCTCCAAAAATTAGCTGCGATTATCAAGCTACAAATGGATGTGATAGGGCACAATAATGGGAATATTTTGTGAGCCTATCCATAATCATGAAAATAACATTCTTACCCTCTGAACAAGGCAATCCGGTGATGAAATCCATGGATACCTCCTCCCATCTCTAGGCTAGAATTGGTAAGGGTTACAATAGACCTGGTGTCTTAATTGTTTCCCCTTTGTTTTGTTGGCACACTAAACACTTTGATACAAACTTTTGTACATCCCCTTGAGTCCTTCCCAAAAGAATTCTCTTTTTATTCTATGATATGTCTTCAAAACCCAAAGTGTCCTCCAACAGGTGAGGCATGTAGCTCTGCAAGAATCTTATGCTTCAACTCAAAATATTTACTCAAGTATAACCTATCCTTGTACCATAGGGCATTACCTTTCCACTCAAATTTTTTAGATGTCATAGATCCTTGCTTGATATTCTATATTAGAGATTGTGTATCCTTATCTTGATTCCATTCCAATCTTGCTTCATCCACCCAATCAGCCATCAACATGGACATTCCACATAGTAAGGTATCTGCAGATGTATCCCTTTTAGACAACGCATCAATTACTACATTTTCTTTATCCTTTTTGTATATGATTGCAAAATCATAACCCACCATTTCTTTTACCCACTTTTTTGTTCCTCAGGTGATAACCTTTTCTCCAAAAAAATATTTGAGACTATCATGATCGGTTTTACCTTGAAGTGTCTACCCATGAGATAAGGCCTCCATTGCTTGACCGCATGAAGAATAGCCATCATTTCTTTCTCATGACGAGGTTTGAGAAGATATTTTCCTTTGAATTGGAGACTCTCAAAAGTAATTGGTCTTCCTTCCTGCATTAGAACTGCTCTCAATCCCGATCCCGAAGCGTCACATTCAACAATGAAGGTTTTGAGAAGTTGGGACTAGCTAAAATAGGGGTGCTACACATGTCTTCCTTCACTACTCAAAGGATTTTGTGGATACATCTATCTAATGGAAGGCACCCTTCTTTAGGAATGTAGTGAGTGGGGTTGCTATTCTACCATATCCCCATATAAATCTTCTATAGTACCATGTTAGTCCTAGGAACCGACGAGGATTTTTGAGATTTTGGGCCTTGGCCATTCCACCATTGCTTTAATCTTATGAGGATCAACTTTGACACCTTCATGGGATACAATATGACCCAAGTACTCTACCACTTGTACACCAAAAGAACTTTTGGATGGCTTTACATACATAGTATGTTTCTCCAAAACTTCAACCACTTCATTTACATGTTGTAAGTGTTCTTCCCATGTCTTATTGCAAATCAATATGTCATCAAAGAAAACTAATACAAATTTCCTTAAAAATGGCCTAAAAATAATGTTCATCAAGATTTGAAAGGTTGAGGGTGCATTTTTAAGACAAAAGGAATTACCAATAGCTCATTATGGCCCTCATGAGTCTTGAAATCCATTTTATGAACATCTTCCTCTTTTATCCTAATTTGATGGTACCCCGAACGAAGATCTAATTTTGTGAAATAAACAACACCATACAATTCATCAAGTAAATAATCAATTACTGGAATAGGAAACTTATCTTTGATGGTGTACTTGTTGAGTTCTCGGTAATCTGGACACATCCTCCATGTTTCATCCTTCTTACGTATCATGACCACTGGTGAAGAATATGCACTCTGGCTATGCCTGATGATACCTGCCTTCAACATTTCCTCCACCATTTTCTCAATCTCACTTTTCTGGGAATATGGGTATCTATATGGTCTAATGTTAGGTGTTTGGCTCCCTGGAATCAACCGAATGGCATGATCATGATCCCTAACTGGTGGTAGTCCCTTTGGAATTGCATCAAAAATAGATGAGTGAGCATCCACAATCTTTTAAAGATCGGGTGGCATTGAAGACTCTATATTTTGTACTTCTATGGAAAATAACTTTGCTATAAATCCATCCACTCCTTTTATGAGAACCTTCTGCATCTAATGAGAGCTAATAATCTGTGGAGACTTAGCTACCATCCCATTCAATTGTATTGTCCTTCCATCTGAATGAAATCACATGAATAATTCTTGGAAATTCATCTCTATAAGACCTAAGGTTGTTAGCCATTAGACACCCAAAACAATATCCGCCCCTCCCAACGAAATAGCAAACATAGGTGAGTCTAACATGTAGTCTCCCATGGAAAGATTGATACTATGGCACTTTCCTATGCACTTGACTATCCCACCATCTGCAATCATAACTTGCATTTCTGGAGCTGGGTAAATAAAACAATTGAGGAGGGTAGCTAACTTACTATTTACGAAGTTATGAGTACTCCCCGAGTCAATCAACACCATCACCTTCTATTTTTTAAGATAGCCAATAACCTTGAGTGTTTGAGGAGTACTAATACCTAACAATGCATGGCAAGAAATTGTAGGTTGGTGATCCTCTACTTCATCTTCTATTGGTTCCTCAGCCTCTGCTATAATTTCAGCTTCCTCATCATCCTCATTACCTCCTCAATATAGAACAACTTCTTCTCAACAAATTTATGTCCCGGTCCATTTCTGCTATCACAGTTAGAACATAATCCTTTTGCTCTCTTTTCTTCCATTTGTTGAGGAGATAGTCTAATTGGCCTAGCAAATGAAGGGGAAGAGATACTATGGTCTCGGTGTTAATGAAAGGTGGCCTCCTACTGCAAATAACTTTTTCCTCTGCATGATGTGCCATGATAATAGAATCAAAAATCTTGAGTGGATTAAACCTACATACCTCATGCTCAATGTGGTCCTTAAAACCCCCAAGAAATAGGTCATTCAGATTCTCTTCTAGAATATTATCCACCCTTAAGGATAGGTTTTGGAATTGATGCACATAATCTTTGACTGATCTTGTTTTCCATAACTTTTTTAATTGACTAAAGTAGTTCTCTGAAACACTGGAACTATAGTGCACTTGCAACTAATCGGTAAAACCTGGCCCAAGTGACACCTAGACCATTCTTCGCCTCCGAGCACATACCCATCGATACTCTTTTTGCAAATCAACATCACCTCGATGTTGATCAAACTTCTAGTTTGACATCTTGTACATCCAAAGGTGATTGCACAACATCAATCCTCTCCCCAAGTGTGGGACTTGAAAAATGGGAAAGGAATCTCCAGATTAGAGGCTGGTTCCTCAACTCCTATAGTCGATGAGTCACTTTAAAGTTGCAGAGGTTTAAATTCCTAGTTCCTACTCTAAATTCCAAGGGGACAAAGATAGGGAATGCAAAAAAGCTGAAACTAGTGCTAATAAGGTGATGCACCAAAGGAATGGTGAGAATTTTTAACTTCTACAGATTGACAGCTCATAAAAATACAAAAACTTCATGCACAAATCGATAAGCGTAATGGAGGGTCGAAATGAATCAAACAACACAAACAGAGGATTAAAACTCATTCACAGAGCCTGTATTGTCATTTTAACATCAAAAACCACTTGCATTACTACACCTGAGAGGAAAAATAGGTTGCGCCTTGGAAAAGGTCTTATTTCTCCACAAAAATCATTTTCAAGGTGAAAGAGGGAGCCTGCAATACATAAAAATGTTCAACCCTTTGAAAATGAGCCAAATCTGCTTTTATAGTGCGAGGGACGAGCCTAGAGAGAGAAATGTAGGAAAACATGGGAGAGATTCAACCACTCGACCAAAATGCAATTAGAACAGCATGGTCATCCTTACAAGCCCATCCCCGACATTTTTAGCCATGCTGGGAGAGAATGCGAGCCATTCTTCATGAAAAATGGTGGTTGAAACGTCACTTCTATCCATGACCATGTGCGCAGAGAGGAATTTTTAAATTTTATCTCTCCAACATCCATCAAAATGAAAAAATGACCCCATAATATTGTAGATAATTTCACTAGCTTTCCATTGATATAAAGAACGTGAAAAACGAGCTCTGGATCGAAAGATATGGCCGTTTGAAATTTTAGGGCAAAACAGTACAAAATCGTATCAAGCGGGCGAAAAAATTTTGAATTTTTCACCTTTTTGCATTTGGAAAAATTTCCCAAAAATCCCCATGCTCCACCATTCTAGGTGCCACGTGGCATGTTCTGATTGGGCGCGGGCCCTCTACACTTCATTTTCCATTGTTTTGCCCTTTGGAAAATTATCAAAAATTCTCACGGGCCGATGATTTGAGGACACGTGGTGCATGTTGATTGGGTGTGGGCCTCGTCCTCCCAAATTTTCCGTCACTAATTGATCATTTTCCCCATTGGACACGTGGCAAAACCCCATTAGACACAGGATTTACCTCTCGAATTTTCCTTGCATGGGCTTGACTTGAGTTTTTGCCGCCACTGACACGTGGCGAGATTCTATTGGTTCGTGCTTGGGGGTGATTTTTCCTTTGAAATTTCCTTCTTTTTCCTTTGGGAAAATTTCCCAAATTCTCCCCACCTTTCCCGATCCAGAAAATGGCCTTTCTCGATTCACCGTGGACCCTCTGCAAACATTTTTCCTTTTGCAATCCCTTTGGGAAAAAATCCCAATCTCCTCCCACGCTCTGCCGATCTAGTGGACCGAGGACACGTGGCCTTGGCCGATTCGACGGGCAGCGGGCCAAAAATTTCCTTTTGAAAATTGGCAAAACACTTCGCCAAAATACTAACTTCTCCCTCTCACTCCAATCCGATGCCATAGGACACATGGCAAAACGTGATCGGGCGTGGGCCTTCTTCATTAAAATTTTCCTGCGCCAACACTTAGTCAAATTTTCAATTTTCTTCCCTATGGACACGTGGCACGATCTAATTCATTAGTGGGCTGCATGGGAAAATATTCCCTTTTGAAAAATTTTCCAAACACTTGGTAAAAGAAAAAGTCTTCCTCCGACCCCCTCGCCACTTCCTTGGACACGTGGCACCATTTCATCAATCACAGCCTTTCAGGGAAAATTTCCCAAAAACTCGACGAGCCATAACTTCAAAAATACATGGAGTTAGGAGGAAAAATTTACCTTTCTGGAAAGCTGAGAAAGAGCTCTATCCAATGGTGTCATTTCCAAAGTTTTGAGTGCCTGAAAATCAAAAAATTATGACTGAGGCACAAGAGAGGGAAGAATGAAAGGAGTTAGCCAAAAAATGAGCAAGGGGCACATTTTGGATAACAATTTTGGCGACTCATAGGGGTCATCTGCCTGACTGGATGAAGTTACTAGTTTCCTGAAGCAATCCATTGGGCATGGAGTCATTAAATTCTCTGTTTGGTACCCCAACTAACTAGAACACTGCAAGGAGGAAGGTGGAGGGTGGAACATCACCTGATGGAGCAAGGCCTACAAACACATTTCCAGAACAACAAGCTTGTGCCAAAGCACTTAGGGAAAGAAAAGCTAAACTACAACAAAACAATGTGCACAAGCACTTGGAGGAATGAAAACCTAAGCTAATATGTACAAGGTGGAGAATTCCCTTCAGTAGCAATGCTTTAGATGGATTCCATTGACTGGAATCTGTAGTTCTTCGCCATCCAATGAAGACAATTGGAAAGCATTGCTATCCTTACACTTTGTGACCATGTATGGGCCACTCCAGATGGCATCAAATTTTGAGTGCCTTCCCATTTTTCTCTATCTGCATCCCATTTTAACACTAGATCTCCAACTTGGAAGGATCTATTCTTGGCCTTTCTATCAAAGGTCTTCTTTATCAAAGCCCGATCCTTCTCCATTGCTTAGGATGCCTGATTTCTAATTTCTTGAGCTCCATCAAATCTACATATCTAACCTCCATGGGCTCAAAATCCAACAACTCCAATTGTTTCATGAGTTACAATGTTGGCAACTCAAGTGACATGGAGAATATTGCCTCTCTTCCATAAACAAGCTTGAATGGAGAGTTACCTATAGATCTCTTGGGATTTATCCTATCACCCATAAGGCTGATTTCAATTTGGTATGCCAAGACATCTGATTTTCATGAAGATTCCTCCTAATGATTCTCAACAAGTTATTGTTTGTAGATTCAGCCTGGCCATTACCCTGAGGGTAATAGTTTGATGAAGTACTTAGGTAGATCCCATTCTTGACAGCCCATTTAGTCACCTGGACCCAATGAATGCCAATGCATTATCTAATATTATTGTAGTAGGTATGCCAAATCTGGTTGTTATTCCCTCATAGAAGTCCAGGATGCTAGATTCATTTGCTTCCTTGAGTGCTACTACTTCAGTCCATTTGGTGAAGTAATCATGTTGTTAGGATTCATTTGTGCCCTTGGCTTGAATTGGGATTAATGACTCCAATGAAGTCTAAACCCCATTGCATGAATGGCTGGTCAACTAAAATTGGATGCAATGGAAGGGCAGCTAGCCTCTCTTTACTTGTGAAGAATGCACAATTCTTGCACCTCTTGATCCATGCATAACAATCACCGAAAATCTTTAGCCAATAATAGCCAGCCCTCATGATCTTTAGAGCTGTCACTCTTGGTGCAAAATGACCACTAGCTGATCCACCATGGAACTCTTCCAACACCCTATGAATTTGATTTGTACTAATGCATCTCAAAGAACACTCCATTCACATCCCTCTTGAAAAAACACCATCAACAAGGGCGTATGGGACAGCCTGCAATCAAGTGTCTTCTTTTGGTCTTGTTCATTTCTGGAGGGAATAGACTCATGCTTAGGATGTGCATTATGTCTTGGGTCCAGAAATGAGTGAGGAAACCATTATTTTCCTCTTGAGTGCTTCCTTGCTCATGGTGTCTTGCAATGCCAAAACAACCTCCTTCTCATTGCATGCTTCCTTGTGTTTGTTCAAGACCAGCTGCTCACACAACCCTTTTCCTCTCACCAACTTGGTGACTTTGATCTCAATGTCATACTCCATGACATGAGTAATCCAGCCTACCCTCTTTTCATTCAGTCTTTTTGAGGAGGAAGTCCTTAACTCCCACATGAGAAGCTAGCAATTGAACCTTGTTGTTTGAAACTAGATGCTTGAACTTATTCAAGCTCCCGATTATCGTAAGAACATACTTCTTAATGAAGGAATATCTCACCTCATAGTCCTCCGTGCTTTGGTGAAGAAAGCAATTGGTCAGCTCATCAATGTCTTTGTTTTGTTGTACCAAAATTGCGAGAAATAGTATCATCACCCCCAAATGCATAGAGGATGAAATCCTTGGAGAAATCCAGTTAATGAGATTTGGGGCTTGAGAGATGGATTCTTTGATTGCTTCAAAACTTTCCTTGCCATCTGATGTCCATTTGAAAGCCATGCTTTTCTTTAACATCTTGGTGATAGGCTTGACTAGGGCTGCAAAATTTGGGACAAACCTCCGAACGAAGTTTATTCTCCCCAAGAAACTTTGAAGGGCCTTCTTTGGCTTGGCAATGGTAGGGATCTTATGGCTTTAACCCTTTATGGATCAATTGCTAATCCTTCTTTGGAGACAATATGGCCAAGGAGCTTTCCTTCATGGGCTAGAAAATACACTTTTAGGATTCAAGGATACTCCAAATCTTGTGCACTTTTGGAACACTTGTCTCAAATGAAAGAGATGGTCTCGCTGCATATTTTGAAAAAATAGTGATATCATCAAGATATATCAGCACAATGTTGTTAATCAAATCCTTGAACGCCATGTCCATTGCTCTTTGGAAAGTAGCTCTAGCATTGGACAGCCCAAATGGCATTTTCTGTATGCATAAGTTCCCATTTGGTCAGAAGGCCATCTTGAACTGATCCTCTTCTTTCACCATTATCTGATTGTACCCCAAATAGCCATCAAGTAATGAAAACCTCTCGAGCCAAACAACTTGCAAAATCTGCTCCATAGAAGGAAGTGGATAATGATCCTTGAGAGATGCTCTATTCAAATCTCTCTCAAGTTAACACACAATTTGATTTCCCACTCTTCTTTATAACGGAACCAAGTTGGCCACTCAACTAGAATGCTTGATGGGGAATATGATTCTTGATTCTATCAACTTATTCAATTCCTTTCTCATGAGAGGCTCCATGTGTGGATTGACCGCCTTTATTTTTTCCTAATGGGTTTAGCACTTGGATCCAATTCAATGGTGTGTTGAGCTAACTTGGGATCAAACCTTTCAAATCTTCATACCTCCAAGAAAACACATCAAGGAATTCTTGATAGAGCCGTATGAACTCATATCTTTCTTGTTCATTTGTCATTTTACCAATTTGTAATGATTTGCCTTCTTCCACCAAGATGGACACTAAATCTTCTCCCTTGACTTAGATGTTTGCTTTCTCCTTCCTAAATTGATCATTAGGATTGAAGATCATGGACTCCAAAGTAATAAGTCCCTTTGGAATTTTGTTGGTTATTAGCTCTACCTCCCGGTCACCATACTACTGCTCCAACTTTTCCTGATTTTTAGCTGAGAACTCAGCCTCTTCTTGCAAGAAATGGATGATTTGTTGATCATTTTCAAACACTTGCCAACTTACATTGTTGTCTAGCACTGAGGGCCTTACAATCACATGGATGTTTGGCTGTACCTTGTCTTTTTGAATGCTTTCAACAACGTCAAAGGATATCCCAATCATGGCTGCAAGCCCACAAGAACTTGGTTCTCTTTTCTAGGAATGGATTTTATGCTAAAGCCCTCAAAATCTTCAATGAGGTCCCACACCCTATTTTTGTAGCACTTGAGTAGATCATTCTTGACAGCATGTTGCCCCTTAACTTGGTTGACAATCAACTCACTGTCACCAAAGACTTGCAAGTTCTTTATTCCTCTCTTGATTGACCAATGCAATCCTTGTATCAAAGCTTCATATTCAGCAGTGTTATTAGAGCATGTAAAATGAAATCTAAAAACTAAATAATACTTAACTTTGTGAGGTGAAAAAATCATAGCTCCCCTCCTACACCTTGTCTACTCCTTGATCCATAAAAACAACTCGCCATACTTCATTGTCATCCTTGTGGTTTGACTTGGTGATGTTAGGAATAGGCTGATTTTCTTCATGCATGCAATAGACTCCTAGCTCAGATTCTTCTATTTCTTGATAAGGATCAAAAACATGCACCTTATTTTCCCATTCATCAAGAGTTAGATCCGGGATGCTTCCAACCTTGATGTCGGTTTCATCGCTTCTTGGATAATCCTCTTGATCAAATGTTTGAACAATTGGTATTGATCTCGACTTGGAGTGTAAGGCTCAATGTGAAAGTTTGCAATAGGTTTAGATCCGATTGTGGCCTTGGTTCCATATCTTGTTCTAAACAACATGTGTGATCAATCGCCAGATAAGTAACCTCCAATCTTAGCAGTGAAATCCCTTGATGACATATAGGGAAAAGAGTGGTGGAAGGTCTATTATCGAGACATCTTGCAAAACAACCACGTTGGGGCATGCATGCAAAGTAAGACTCAAGTTTTTATCACTCCAATCTGTTATTCTTACCGCCGTCCCATCCAATTACACTACCCCTTTGGATATGACTTCATACTTGAATTCCCAACCGATCAGCTATTTGCTTGGGAATTACCAACTACTTGCCCCGGAATCAATCATGCAATTGTGTACTAATTGGTTTCCAATGATCAATGAAACATAAAATGGAGGGGGATTCAACACTTACCTTGTTGTCCTCCATGATTCCCCTCGGGATGGGCAGCATTTGTGAGCACCTTCTCTTGCATTTGGGGTTACTTGGTTTGAATTTGACCACCCTTCATGGCAGCTTGTAGCAAATCTCTTTGGCCTGGGATAGATAGTGATTCCCACATTGATATGTTTACATTTGTCTTCTTCATCTGATCAATGATGTTGAATGGAGATGAAGCATCTCTTTGCTGTCCCTTGGCCTGCACATTCATTCCTTGCATATGGGCAACAACAAATGGCATTTGAGTTGGTCTAAGAGTTGTTTTAGGCAACCCTTGTGTGTTTGGAACTGAATTTTGTTTGCCAATAATTTGTGGAGTGATAGAAGGTTGTGGATTGCTTGGAGCTAATGGTTGTTCTTCACCCAAATTTCTCCTTTTTGACCTTGTGTTGGCTGCAACACTTTGGGAAACTCGTTTGATTCATGCCACAAAAATCTTCTCGCCCGCCAGCTTTACAAGTATGGTATCATTTGGAGCTGATTGCTACTAGAATGTGTTTGGTTGTTGGTTATTTACTTGACTACCTTCACCCTCCACACCAGTAGTTATCACCATTAATGCTTGATTTAAGGCACCGTTGAAGCACAAACTAGTTGTGAGGTTCATTGCATGGGAAACACCAATCATACTCTTGAGCTATGTTGTTTTGCACTGGCACTAATGCCTTAGAGGCAGATATAGCATTGGGATTATAGGGCTGAAATGGTCTGATTGGCAGGAGGTCTTGCTTGGTTTAAATTTGCAGCTGGGTTGGGTGGTCTTTGAGGTTGGTACGGCTCCCTGTTAGGTTGAGCTTGAGGCTGAAGGGAGGTCTAAAACCTTGGGCTTACTATCTCTTGAGTGTAACCTCGCTCATTACCTAAATTTTGCAATTGCTTCATGACTTCTTGAAGTTCATTCGAGGCACTATAAGATGAAGTAGAAGCTTCACTTAAATTTTGATTTCTAGGAGTGGGAATAGGAGCTAAATTAGGCACTTGGCTAGTACTTGGGCTCTCTAAACTTGGAAACAATGGCATTGGAGGCCTAGGAGCTAGCTTGTCAGCTTGAATCAAAAAATTTCAGCTCTAATGGAAATGTTATAAGCAACAATGATAATTGTGCCTCCCATGGATTGAATTAACATAGAAATATAAGAATTTAATGCTTTAAGGTAATATAGAAAAGCACCTTCTCGCTGTTTTCCTTACACGCCACTAGAATTCTCTCCCAAGTCATTTGAAATATGAAGTTGAAGTTAGTTAGCTGCTCATTGGGAGCTCTCTTGATGGTTGTCACTGTTCCAAAAGGGAGAAGTTGTCTCCTTTTCCCCAAACTACTCATGGAGGGCTATGCATAGCTGGTTCCAATTTTGGATAGAACCTAAGGCAAGACTCTGAACCATTGTAAAGCCTTCCCTTTGAATGAAGATGCCAGCTTGACAAGAATTTACATCTCATTAATCTCCCGAATTACACAAATTTTAGCAATATCATTGACATGATCACCAGAGTGGTCCGATTCTCTCCAAGAAAGTATGGGATGTTCTTCAATGCCGCAACCGGGATTGGGTTTTGTGCATTGAGAGAAAGTGGGCTCAAGCTGCTAGTGAAATTGACATAGGGGTTGTTTTGTTCCATTTGATTGGCCTTAGAACCCTTGTTGACTCGAATGAAAGGCCTACCAGTGGAGGAGTTGATAGAGTTCTATTTCGTGGAGATGGAGACCTTTGAATTCTCCTCCCTCTTTTCCTTCTTCTTGGAGATAACTGCAGATATTCAAACAACACTTCTTCTTCTCTAGCTCTTGACCTTGTGGTGATTCTTCTCATGAGTTTTCAGGTCTGCACTGCTAAAACCAACCGATTCTTCTTCCTTGGAGTCACCAGATGTGTAATTTAGGCTCTTTTAAGTAAGAAACTTGCAACAAATGCACATCAATTTGTTGCAATGAAGATGAAGACCTCTAAGGTCCCACCGGGCATGCCAAAACTGTTGTTGTAAATCAGCAACACCCCTGGATGTTGATTAAACTTCTAGTTTGACATCTTGGACATCCAGTGTGATTGCACAACATTGAATCCTCTCCCCAAGTGTGGGACTTGAAAATGGGAAAGGAATCTCCGTGATTAGAGGTCTGGTTCCTCAACTCCTCTAGTCGATGAGTCACTTATAAGTTACAGAGGTTTAAATTCCTAGTTCCTACTCTAAATTCCAAGGGGACAAAGATAGGAAATGCAAAAAACTAAAACTAATGCTAATGAGGTGATGCACCAAAGGAATGGTGAGTAGTTTTTACTTCTCGCAGATTGACACAGCTTCATAAAAATGAAAAAAAACTTCATGCACAAACTGATAACTGTAATGGAGGGTCAGAAATGAATCAAACAACACAAACAGAGGATTAAAACTCATTCACAGATCCTGTATTGTCATTTTAACATCAAAAACCACTTGCATTACAACACCTAAGAGGAAAAATAGGTTGTAGTCTTGGAAAAGGTTTGATTTTTCCACAAAAATCACTTTCAAGGTGAAAGAGGGAGCTTGCAATACATAAAAATGTTCAACCCTTTGAAAATGAGCCAAATTTGGCTTTTACAAGGTGAGGATGAGCTCGGGAGAGAGAAACGTGGGAAAATGTGGGAGAGATTCAACCACCGACAAAAATGTAATCGTAACACCATGGTCATCCTTACAAGCCCATCCCCCTGACATTTTTAGCCATGCTTTGGGAGAGAATGCGAGCCATTCTTCATTAAAACGGTGGTTGAAACATCACTGGTCCATGACCATGTGCTGCAGGTGTTTTTCAATTTTCTCTCTCCAAAATCCATCAAAATGCAAAAATGACCTCGTAATCTTGTAGATAATTTCACCAGCTTTCCATTGATATAAAGAACGTGAAAACTAAGCTTTGGATCGAAAGATATGGCCGCTTGAAATTTTAGGGCAAAACAGGCCAAATCGGATTAGGCGGGCAAAATTTTTGAATTTTTCACCTTTTTGCATTTGGGAAAATTTCCTAAAAAATCTCTCAGACTCCACCTTTTGGGTGCCACGTGGCATGTTTTGATTGGTGCGCACCCTTTGTGCTTCATTTTCCATTGTTTTACCCTTTGGAAAATTTTCAAAAATTCCCGGGGGTGATGATCTCGAGGACACGTGGCGCGCATGTTGATTGGGCGCGGGCTGTCCTCCCAAAATTTCCATTGCTTTGTTTGATCATTTTCCCCATTAGACACGTGGTAAAACCCCATTGGATGCGGGTTTACCCCTTGAATTTTCCTTGCGGGATTGACTTGATTTTTTTTCCGCCACTGACACGTGGCGAGATTCCATTGGTTCGCGCGCTGGGGGATTTTTCCTTTGAAATTTCATTCTTTTTCCTTTGGGAAAATTTCCCAAATTCTCCCCTTACCTTCCGCTGGTCTAGGACATGTGGTCTGTTCGATTCGCCACGGACCCTCTCAGAAACATTTTTCCTTTTGTACAATCTCTTTGGGAAAAATTCCGATCTCCTCCCACGCTCCGCCTCCGGTCCGGGGACTAAGGACACGTGGCCTTTGTGACCCGGGTTGTGAGGCAGCGGGCCAAAACTTACCTTTTAAAACTTGCAAAACACTTCACCAAAATTCTAACTTCTCCTTTGTGCTCCGCCAGTCCGATGCCATAGGACACGTGGCAAAACGTGATTGGGCGCGGGCCTTCTTCATTAAAATTTTCCCTGCGCCAACACTTAGTCAAATTTTCAATTTTCTCCCCTATGGACACGTGGCATGATCCGATTCACCGGCGGGCCTGCAGGGAAAATATTCCCTTTTGAAAACTTTGCCAAACACTTGGTAAAAAAACCAAGTCTTCCTCCGACCCCGCCACTTCCTTGGACACGTGGCGCCATTTCATTGGCTATGGGCCTTTCAGGGGAAAATTTCCCACAAAAACTCCGCCGAGCCATAACTTCAAAAATACATGGAGTTAGGAGGAAAAATTTACCTTTCTGGAAATATGAGAAAGATCTCTATCCAATGGTGCCATTTCTAGAAAGTTTTGAGTGCCTGAAAAGAAAAAAATTATGACTAGAGGCACAAGAGAGGGAAGAATGAAAGGAGTTAGCCACAAAATGAGCAAGGGGCACATTTTGGATAACATGATACCAAACAAATTGGTCGAGTTCAAGATATAGGGATGTAAATGTCACCTTTTGTCCTAATGGTGTTTCATGTAACTCAAAGAAGTTCTCCTTTTGATTTATCCAATTCGGGATCCTTACCATCAAATTTGTGCATATCCACTTTCGGCATCATGTTACGTGCTACTGAGTAAGTTGAATTCTAATTAGACTAGAAAAGTGATCCAATATGGTTAGTTTGTCCATGATTTTGAGTGAAGGTCCTCCTTAGTTGATATGGGCCGGATTTGGGCCATATTGGTTACCCTTTATATGTTGCGTGATATCATCCAATCGATGATTGATTTGGGCTATGTCTCCTTTAGAGGCCATCTCAGATTGTTCATTTCACACTCACACTCAAGTTGGCTCACCTTATGATCAATCGAGGTAAACCTAGTGTTGAGGAATATGTATTTACCCCTTCTAACTACATATCTTCAATCACTACCCTATCTTTATATGGGGTTTTACCCGAGTAACTCGGATTCTTTTTTGTTCTTGTGGAAGGCCCCACCATGATGTCAAACCTTAGGGTTTAGGGTTTCAATATAATTTCAGCCGAACAAGAAAAAACATAGAGAAGATACTAATAATATTTTTTTGAGAGATTTCTGAAAATGAAAAGAACTTGAAATTTTTCCACAACTTGCACCCTAGGGAGATATTTTATGAAAAAACCTAAATTTGTAATAACTTTTGCAAATTAAATCAAAATAGGTGGAAACTTTTAGGGAACCTTACTGGAAATTTTTCACAACTCGTGAAAATATCTCCCACCAATTTTCTTCTGGTTCACAAAGATATGTAGTGGAAACAAAAATTAGGTTTTTCCCTAATTTTTGCCCGGATCGCAACTCGATACCACTTGCAATGAAATTACATATATAATTCAGAGTAAGAGAAACAATAGAAAACCAAATAACACAATATTTCAGAATAATGATCTCAAAATGCAATTAGAATAGCTTCACCACTTCGAGGGGGCAACCTCCAAACCATATAATAAGACTCAAATGCTCAAATGATAATGAAATACTACCTATAATCCCCTATATATACTATTCATATGCTATGGACATCACCAAGGCTGACCTATTAAGCATGAGAAAGTATAAATGATATAATAAAATGATATGGTAAGCCACAAGTCGGCTACTCATATCCTAATACAAGCAATAGGTTAAGGGCGTAGCATAAAACCCCCATGGCTTCTTCCTATTTGCTCTCATGGCTTCCTCCTCTCGCAACCCGCAATTTTAACAAAAGAAAATGAATCAAATAATAAGAATAGAATGAAAATAGGTTTTAATAGAATTTCATAAGGATTTTATGGCAAGGATGGAAACCCTAGGATCTAGTGGCTTATATGGATTTGATCCAATGGTGGAGGATTGACCTACCTTTATTAAGTACAAATGTAATTTAAATGTTTAATGTAAAATCCTTAAGGGTATGCGTAGATGGTTGAGTGGGGCCATTTAGTTACCTAGGGTGTGATGTTCCTTTTAACCCTTAATATGTGTAGAAACTTATTAAAGGATCCTTTAAGCTATTAAAGTAATGCATTTAATAATTTAGCATAAGGTTAACCTTGTTAGATTGAGCTTAATTTGGAAGAAGAAAATATCTAATTAAGTAAATTTAAACCTTTCTATTTTCCTATAGAAATATTGATTATTATACCCTAGAGATAATGGTTTAACACGTAACTCTTAACTCGACCTATTTCTTCAATCGTAAAACTTCGCTAAGTAGTGTAAGTAAATTAATGTACCCTCTATGCATCCTTGTATCATAACCTTCCCTTTTAACCTAAAAAAATTAGTCACATTTTCGGATAAGTGTTAGGTTGAAGCGAGTTCCTAGAACGTCATTTTTACTATGCGTTCTAACTAACAATGAAGGAGTATTAGATGTTGCGAACATGTCCACTTGGCATCTTTGTGTTCATGTGTAGTGTTATGCTTTCTTGGAGGTTCCCCATGGGAAGCGAAAACCTCATAAGTGACCAAGGGGTTTGAATATATTTTTAATTCCTTTATTTTTAATTGTGCATGTGATTTCTTTATTATAATGTATGCTCACTTCATTAGTACTTAAGAAATGTGCTTTTTTAAGCTAATTTATCATGTTGTTAATTTAAATTGAGATGTGACTATGTGGGCATTTAATGTGGTAGATAGTCATTATCTTATTAATGTTTGATGGATTCCATTTAATTTTGGTTTGTGTACTCAAACCCATCATTCAAATCTCAAAATTTGACTTTGGAGCCACTTTTAGAGGCTTGTGGGACAAGTTAAGCTTGTCCCATACCTCTTAAACTCACCCAAAAACTATACCTATGATGTGAGGGGTTAATTTTAGGCCTCATTATGTGTTTTGGAAGAGGAAATACTTGATTATTATCAGCCTAAAGTCTTCAAATAAAATTTTATGAATAATTAAGGAAGGATAACGCCATTTCCACCTCTAGTCAAGGCTCTAAGTCTAGGAATGAAACATTATGATATAATCTTATAGGAATGCTTAACTAACATGAATATAATTCAAAATCTAACTAAATATGTCTACTAATATGTTAAATTACCTAACATGGGCTTGTATTTATATTTTTCACCCGATGGGCCAAATATTGGATCAACCATGACCCCGTATAGAAAGAACCTAGAAAACTCATTCGAGCTTGTAAATAGGTCACAAAAGGATTCAATGATGTAGTGGTGGAGGATGAGAAAGATTAAACGAACCTATGTGAAAGAAATTACTTTTTCAAGCCATTTCCAGTGTCTTATATCCTTTTCTCGGCATTCAACTAAACTCAACAATGGAATAACAGGGGTCAAAAATGAAAGTGGAAGTGCCAAAGTGGAACCAAAAGCAAGAAAAAGAAAATGGTAAAGATTCGAGTCTTGAAAGTCGAAAAAATTCATGAAATATTCCAAAATCAGCTAAGTATGGAGGAGGCAAGGTGAAATAACCACGTGTCTAACGGTGATTCTTCAAAGTTGAATCCAAAAAGTAGAGCCCAAACTTCACACCAACCTCCACGTGAAATAGTCAAATAGAGTCAAAAGGCGGATAGGGTGGTCCTCAAAATTGGATAAGTATAAAATTCTAAGTGGAGAATGCCAAGTGTTAGTGTGGTGCATCTCTAATAGTTAGTCCAAAGGCGGAGACCCAAATGAGTGTGCATTTGCCACGTAGCTCAAATTCCTAAAAGGTAAGAAGGACCATCAAAAAGTCCATGGACCAGTGGAGGCCAACAAGTGTCAAATCACGCTCCTCCAAAGGAAAAATTTAAGCTAGGGTTTTAAAGAAAGTGTGCGGTGCCTCCATGTGTCTAATCTTAGAAAGGGACAGAGTCAGTTGAATAGTCAATGCATGGGGTAGGCCGACAAAGCTTCCAAGTGTCTAAATGGTGCTAATTCTAGGATTGAATGGAGAGAGTCTTTCTAAATGAGCACCAGACTAGCCGCATGTCCCGAGATCAAAATATATGCCCCGTAAAACAAAAGACTTAGCCAAAAAACACAAAATGGGCCGCAGCTCCACCTAAAGGAAAAAGTCAGCGTTTGAGCCCGAGTCAAAGCCAAAGTAGGAGTCGAAGGAAAAGGTGAAAATTTTCCTTTTGACAAAAAGGCACAGAGACAAAAGGTGAAGTGCATCCCCCCAACCAACCAAAGGGTGCCACGTATCCAAGCGGAGCTTCGGGGCCACGAGGGTTTTTCCGAGTTTTTGCATTTTTTGCAAAAAGGGGAAAAGATAAATTACGGACCTACAAACCTAATTTTTCCCTAATCTGGTTGCCACATGCCCCATATTAAAAGGAAACCCATTTTTCAAATTGTTTTCGCCCATTTGTACAGACCCGATACAAACTTTGAAGGGGCATATCTTTTGACTCAGGGCTTGAAATATTACAAATCTGACACCATTGGAAAGATCTCAGCCCCGTTTATGCCATGGAGATCTGAAACTTTAATTTTGCAAAGGTTAGGTAAAGGAAAATGGAGGAAACATATTTAGGGGCCATCAATGCGGGATTCATCCACCTCTATAACTAGATCGGATTCGATTTGTCCGCCGCATTTCTTCTCCTCTAAGGCACCAAACCAAAGGTTGAGGCAAGAAAGATAGATTTGGAGGAAGATTTTATTAGGGGCATTAACAACAAGGTGGTTGAGTTTCAACCTATTTCTCCCGCTTCTCTCTCTCTTTCTTCTCTCTGATTGAATCTATAAATACAGGGGCATGATTCATTGTAAAGGGTTGGACATTCTTTGTTTTGTAGGCTCCCTTTTCCTTCTAGCAAAGGAATTTGTGGAGTTTAGGCCTTCCATTAAAATTACAGTATGTTTCTTTCCTCATGTTGATGTTTTGTAATGCATTGTATCAATCTACAAAGCAATAAAACACATCTGTGATCGATCCTAGATCCTTTCTATCTCTTTTTCTCACATTTGGTCTTTCATTATCAATCTAGTTATCTGTGCTTGATTATTGTATGTTTTATTAGTTTGTGTCTATCAAAAACTAGTGTCCATCATTCATGTGGTGCATCACCTTGTAGTTTAGTTATTTCTTGTTTCTTATATCTCTTTTATCCATGTCTCCTTAGTAAATTTTATATTAGGTGTAGAAATAGATCCTCTGCAAGTCCTCACGTATGCACCCAAATAGAGGAATAGGAACTAGCCTTTAATCTGGAGAGCTTTCCCATCTTGCAAGGTCCCACTAGGGGAAAGTTCAATGTTATGTAATCACACCAAATGAATCTCGCCTTAAAAGGAAGATCTATAGAATCCATTTTGGGGGTGTTGTGATTCTACACTAACATTGATTTGGCATGATTCGTGGGACAAAGATGTCTCCATCTTATTATAGTATCTGCACTTTCTCTTATTCTAACTTTTAAGAAGTTGTTAAAATTATACATCTGGCGACTCCAAAAGAGACAAATCCACTAGTTTCAGCAGTCCAAGCAAGTTCATGAGAAGAATACAAACATGATCAAGAACCAGAGAAGAGGGATTATTTTTCTATCTAGACTTATCCCTAGACATAGGGAGGGGAGGAAGAAGAACCCAGAGGTCTCTATCCCCACCAAACAGAGCCTTATCGACACCTCCTCCCAGTAGGTCATTCTCTTAATCAAGAGGGGTGTTCAGATGATCCGATGGCTCAACCAAATCCTTATGTCAATTTCACTAGAAGCATCCCACTCGCTCTGAATGCACAAAATCCATTCCCTATAGCAACATTAAAGAACATCCCATATTTCACTGGGGAAAACTAGAATTCTCCTGGTGATCATGTCTAAGATATTGCAAATGTCTGTACAATCCATGAAATCCATGAGATGGACATTACAGTCAAGTTACTCACCTCTTCACTCAAAGGTAAAGCTTCACAATGGTTCAAGAGCCTTGAAGCAGGCTCTATCAAAATTGGAACTAGCTGTGCACAACTCTTCACAACCAGTTTGGAGAAAAGGGTGATAACTTATCTTTGTTGGAGCAACTAACAACAATCAAGAGAGCCCCAAATGAGTAGTTGATGAATTCAACCTCGATTCCAGCGGACCTAGGACATGAATTCCAACAACAATAAAGCCCATTAACGAAGGTGCATTATTATGCTTTCTTAGGGCTTTAAATTCTGATATTTCTTTGATGATTCAAATCTAATAGGGGCAAACCTTACCTGCAGCCTATAGCCTTTCATAGGGGCTGAGAACCATTTGATTCAAAGCTGGAAAAATATCTCTTAGGCCATCCATGCCTCTGTACCCTGAGTTAGGAAGCCCAGATACCAGCCAAACACCCACATTAGCCCCTGTACCCACCCCCAGGAGTCAAAGCTCAGTTGAAGCCTCCACTTCATCATCTAACACCTCTAAGGAACTCCAAGAAGTCATGAAAAGATTTAGAACCTAGGGAATGAGTTAGTAACCATCAAAAGGCAACAAGATCAAAGTCTAGTAAGCCATATCAGCCTCAGCTCAATATCAAGCTAGACCCTAGCATGAGAAAAAATAGACCACTATCTCGGCTATAAATTAGAGCCAAAAATAAGGACAAGATCAATTTGCTAGACCTTTCAGGTCATATGATCCAAACACAAATTCAACATTAAGGGAATTGGTTCCAACACAAAACAATATGGCATAGGAATATGATTGGTCACATAAGGATTCAATGATGGAGTGACAAAGGCTAAGAAATATTAAATGACAATATGTGAAAGAATTTTTTTTGTCGAGCCATTTCCATGTCTTAAATCCTTTCTCGACATTCAACTAGACTCAACAATGAAATAACATGGTCATAAAAGAAAGGGGTAGTGCCACAGAGGAACCAGGAGCAAGAAGGGGAAAAATGATGAAGATTCGGTATGGGGTAAAGGCCATGATCAAATCCGAGTCCATTTCTGATTATCATATTGAATCTTATGTGCCTAGCCCAATCAATGCCAAGTGCTTAGTTTTTGATCAAGAAGAATTCATAATCACTTGTGAAACATATACCAAAGTGGGATGTATCCCATACTTGACTCTCAATGAGTGGGCCAACAAAATTCACGCTTTTGACCCCTATAAGGAAATGGAATAATCTTAGCTAGGTGTATACTATCTGCATGAAGAGAATCGATCCTCTTCCTAACCTAATTAATCCGAATATAAGGATGAAAATGATGTATGGAAATTGTTATTTGATGGCTCAAGGAGTAGGAAAAGGAGCTGAAGGGCAGCTATGATTGTGTCCCCCAAAGGTATGAAATATTATTCATCTTTTAGATTTTAGTTTTACTACTTAAATAATACTACTAAATATGAGGCTTTGGTCTAAGGTATTCATTGGGAAAGAAAGCTAGGAATCAAGATCTTACAAGTGTTTGATGACAGTGAACTAGTTTCCAATGAATTCGAGGGCTTAATGCTATCAAGAATGACTTGTTCAAGAACTACAAGAGTAGGGTATGGGATTTCATGGAGGATTTCAAGGCCTTCAACATTGTGTCCATACCCAAGAAGGAGAATGAAGCTACTGATAGGCTTGCAGCAGTTGGAGCAACATTTGATGTGTTTGAAAGCATGAAAAGAGACAAAAAAAGCCACATATCCATGTGGTCATAAGGCAAGCAATTCAAGATAACAACACTTGGTGGTAGGTGTTCGAGAATGATCAACATATCATTAATTTTCTGCAAGAAGAAGATGAATTCTTAGCTAGAAATCAAAACAGATTAGAGCAGCAATACGGGAATCAAATAGTACAACTACATACAAACAAGCTTCCTAAAGGCTTTGTGACATTGGAGTCTATCTTCAACCCTAACCATCGCTTTAGAAAAGAGAAAGATAATATACATGTCAAAGGAGAAGATTAAGAGTCAATCCCGGTTGGAGAAGGAAAACACTTGAAATTGGCAAAGTGGCCACCGAGAAAGAAAGGTATGAATTCATACCACTTTGCTAAGAATTTCCGAAGTATTTTCTTGGAGCTATGAGACCTAAGAGGGTTTAATCTAAAGCTAGCACAACACACAATCGAACAAGATCTAGTTGCTCAACCCATCAGGAAAAAGTAAAGACAAGTCAACCCACACATTGAGCCTCTAATGAAGAAAGAGCTGAATAAGATGGTAGAGGTTAGTATCATATTCCCAATCAAACACTCAAGATGGGTTATAAACCTAGTCCCAAAAAGAAGAAAATGGAGAGATTAGGTTGTGTGTAGATTTTGAGATTTGACAGAGCCTCCTCAAAGATCACTACCCAATCCATTCAATAGAGAAAATCTTACAAGTAGTTTTAGGTCAAAGAGATTCTCCTCCTAATGGCTATTCAGTGGTACAACCAGATCATGGTGAAAGAAGATGAACAATTCAAAACAACTTTCACCACCAAATGGGGCACCTATGCCTATAGAAAAATTTCATTTGGATTGTCCAATGCCGAGCCACTTTTCAAAGGGAAATGGATATGGCATTCAAAGGACTGATCAAAAAAATAGTATTGATCTATCTGGATGACATTATGGTGTTTTCCAAAAATGTAGTAGACCACCTTTTCCACCTAAGGTAGGTGTTTCAAAGATGCAGGAGTTTTGGGGTATCATTGAACCCTAAAAAATGCATATTCTTGGCCCATGAGGGCAAGGCTTCTAGGCCATATTGTATCAAAGGAAGGATTGGAAATTGACTCAGAGAGAGTGGAAGCAATAAGAGCATTGCCATTTCCAAGCCACAAGAAATCTCTTCAAAGCTTCTTGGGAAAAATAAATTTTGTCCCAAGTTTATACTAAACTTTACCGCTCTTGTTAAGCCAATAACGTTGATGTAGAAGAAGAGTTTGGAATTGAGGTGGAAAACTAAAGGAAAGGTTATCTTTGAGGCCATCAAAGAAGATATATCACAAGCCCCAAATCTCATGAATCCAGATTTCTCTAAAGTATTCATATTGTATGCCTTTGGTGGCAGTGACACAATTTCTGCAATCTTGGTTAAGAAGAACAAAGAAAGTATAAAACAACCAATTACTTTCTTCAGTCAAGGTCTAGAAGACTATGAAGTGAGATACTCCTTTATCAAAAAGAAATTCTTAGCAGTAATTAGGGGATAAATAAGTTTAAGCATCTGGTTTCAAATAATAAAATCCAATTTTTGGTCTCCCATGCCGGAGTTAACGAATTCCTTCTCTTAGAAAGGACATGAGTGAAAAACGTGCAGGATGGATCACTCGTGTCATGGAATATACATTGAGATCAAGGCCACTAATCTTGTCCATGGGAAGTGGTTGTGTCAACAATTAGCCTCAAGTCAAAAATACGTAAAAAAAGTGAAAAGGAGGTTGTTTTTTGTTCTATAAGATAATTAAGAAGAAGGAAACGATGATATATCTACTCCTTGTTGGACCCAAGAAATGGTGCACTTACTTTAAATAGGCCTATGTCCTCATATATGAATAAATATAAAAGGATAAATTTCAAGCTCTAGGCCATCCCATATTTTCTTATTGATGGTGTCTTGTTCAAAAGAGACATCAATGACATTTTGCTGAGATGCATTGAGACAGATCAGGTTGAGAGAGTGTTACAAGAATTCCATGTTGAAGCAGATGAGGCCATTTTTCTCAATGGTGACAATACTCAAGATCATGAAAGTGGGTTATTATTGGCCCAAAGTGTTGAGCGCTACTATGCATGGATCAAAAGGTGCAAGAATTGTGCATTCTTCAAAGGCAAAGAAAAGATAGTAGCACTTCCATTGCACCCAATTTAAGTCAACCAACCTTTCATGAAATGGGGATTGGATTTCATTGGAGTCATCAATCCAAATTCAAGCCAAGGTCACAAATGGATTCTCGACAAAAAATATTATTTCACCAAGTGGATCGAGGTAGTGGCACTCAAGGAAGCTAACAAGTCTAGTATACTAGATTTCTATGAAGGGATGGTGAATAGATTTGGAGTGCCAACCACCATTGTTGACAATTTTTGCACTTCTACATAAATGGGAAACTTGAAACTTCTTCCTTACGATGAGATTCATGGGAGAAGTATACCTAAGCTAAAGAAGCTTTTGATGTTATTAATTACTATTGAATTAATTAATGATTAAATGAAATCTACATTTATGTGTTCTATTACAAAACATAATAGATCACATAGTCTGTAATTTCATGATACCTTTAGAAAAAGAACACAAAGGCCCCAAGGACAAGCCAGTGTTGTCTTGATGGAAAGACAATCGAATTACATAGTAGGTGAAGTGTTGAGTTTTGGGAAAACAAACATAAGTGTAGATTACAAAATCGAGTTCATTACTGGATGTTACGAGTTCTCATCAATGTTCTTTCCTTTGTGATTAAGGAATTCAATTATGTTACTGAGTTGTTTAGTTCATCATACACTCCATACAGAATCTTGAAATGTAGAAGGAAATACACAACTAATTTTCAGAATTCAATGTTTTATTCACAAGAAAGGTCAAATGTCTCCCACACAAGCTATGGGATGTGACTGAAAAGTAAAGTACATCTACTGAAGTAAGAGGTACACATCCATGAAATAGAAATCAAAGGAGTATGAGTGAACCCATCATTACCTTTGTATATTCTTCATTGTGTAGAACATCTCCTTGCCATCTCCTTTCATCCTCAAGGCATGGCACCTAAAAGAAAAATAAGGAAATCATCAATAAAGAGCTCAGGGTTAATCCATATTCCTACATTGTTCTAATTCATGCATATGGATCTCTAAACAATAGGAGATATAGATTTCTCAAATATCATACTGCATAGCTCACTCAAAAGAAGAGATAGAAAAGAAAAGAAGAAACATGGACACAAGAGAGGCCAAAAAGCCTAATTTTTCTAACTATTTTCTTAAAGTGTGTAGATACAGGTTGCAACCAAGAAGAAAGAATCATATACATGCTGAAAAAGGAGGACCAATGTAATTGAAACTCAAATATTTTCTAAAAATGGAAGAGGTTTACAGTACAGAACAAAGAAGATGCTTGCAGACAAGGTACATTTTCTAGATTTTAGTCAAAGGAAAGGAATTCTGGGAAAATTTTGACAGGGCTTCACCATGTAAAATGGATATTTACAACTTTTCCAATATCTATATCAAATTAAATTAAAGAAATGTAGTAAAAGTAATAGAACAAAGTATCTAAATCAAGGCTTATGCCTGATAATGGCATCAAAATAGATCAAGAATTGCTTAAAATTACTGTAGGTATCAAAGAGTAAATTTTAACAGGGCTTTGCCATGTAAAATGGATATTTACAACTTTTCCAATATCTATATCAAACTGAAATCAAAGAAATGTAGTAAAAGTAACATAACAAATTATCTGAATCAAGGCTTATGCCTAATAATGGCATAAAAAATATCAAGAATTGCTTAAAATTACTGCAGGTATCAAAGAGTATAAGTGCAACTATAGGTTATAAATAGGCATTTCAAAAGTGAACTGAAGGAAGAGATGTACAAGAAACCACTTCATTTACAGATTTTATCAACATCATTCAACCTTGCAAACTCACACATATCCAAGTCAAAGAAATGTTACAGTATTTTAGAGATTGTCATTTCCATTAAAATCATATTCAAGTTACATTATCAAAGTGTGTACAGATCCGACCATTGATAAAACATTAATAGGAATCATCAAGTTCAGAGAAAGAAGAGAAAGCTCATAATGAGGTTCAATTCGAAATAACCAAGGTGGAGCCCAAGATATACCGAGATAAAATATCAATGAAAAAATCTAGATCCAGGGATAGAAAATAAAAATATGGAATACCTAGAACGTAAACTATCTAGCAAACCCTCCATAGTCAGTTCAAATAAAGCTAACGTAATAACCAAGAAAGTTATGGTGACACAAGCTTATCAATATCAAGCAAAATAGAGTATTCATACTACTGAGCCATTCATAAAAAGGGTGAATCCAAAGTTACCTCTAGCGTGGTCAAGAAGTTCAATCAGTAATGACTGAATCCTTGAAATTAAAGGAGCCATGAATTCTAACTAGAGATTTCAAAAATGGTCAAGAACCAAAGCCATACAAGTATGTATTCATAGTTGCATAGAACCGAGCTCTAAGAGAATGACTATGGTGGCCAATAGACAAAAAGATCCCAAAAACAGAGAAGAATCGAGCTTCAGAACTCACCATGGAGGTCATTGCAAAGACCAAATATAATAGAGCTGGGTATTGAATAATCAACAATAGAACCCCATAAATTCTCAGAAGCTCTAAATAGATCAAACATATGAAAATACAAATCATGAGAACATTTAGAAACCATTTTGCAGAAGGAACCAAGCTCAAAATCTTCAAATAATGGCGTCAAGAAAAAATTTTGTCAGGGCTTCACCCGCATAGTGAAAAAACAAATGAAGTGATCATTATGGGCTCAAGTTACCTTAATGTATGAAAATCGAGAGATGAATTAGAAGAATTCAACCACAACTAAAAGATCAACGATAAAAATGACAAGTACATAGATCAAAGGCCAAAGATCAAGCTCTACGATCAATGAAAACCATGGTTAAAATACATTTATGACATGGTAAAAACCCTAAAATCATGCTTTATGGATCAACGATAAAAATCGACAAGTACAGAGATTGACGATCACAAATGAGTCATCAAAATTGAGGCAAAATTTATCAGGTTGGAATGGTGGTCGAACTTAGTCAATTTACCAAAATTTCAAATTGTCAAAATTTCATTCAGTAGGCCCGCAGTCCGAAGAAGAGTACATGTGGCACCATCACAGTAGAAGCAGAAATGGAGGTTGGGCCTCTTTTAAGTTTTCAAACTTTTAAAATGTAAAAGTTAAAAGTTTCAAAATTTCCTGCAAGCCCGAGCCTCCGCAAGGACAAAGTCAATATCAGGAGAAAAGTCAAAAATTGATTCCACATAGTATCGTGGAGCGGCGGGTTTTCTCAAAGTTTTGAGACTTTATGCAAATGTGGTTAAAATTTCAAGTTACCCCATAGGCCCATAATTCCCCTGAGTGGGAGATCAGAGTAAATGTTTACTTTAAGGCTCAAAGTAGAAGATTTTAAAATAACAAAGTTACCCAGCAGGCCCGAAAAACCCGCCAAGGGGCAAAAAAAGCCACAAAAGGTCCGAGAGTCTGCAAAGGACTTAAAATTTTGAAATTTTGCCCACATGCCCATAAAAGCAAATGGGGCCGACCAAATTATGCCATCAATAATCACCAAAAAGGTAAAATTTTAAACTATATTCTTTCAAATACAAAGGCCAACACACACACACACACACACACACACACACACATACACATATACACACACATATACACACACACACATATATATAGAGATATATATATATATGCATTTATCAAAGGTGGCAGAGACTAAAGTATTATGGCATGTATATTTGCTAAGTCCACAAGAATGGCCAAAACTCAGTTGAAGACAAGTGTATGAATCAGAAGTGGTCCCCACAGTGGCTGGATTATTTTGTAAATTTTGCAAGTGTTGTAATTATTTTCTCACAAACAGGAGTTATTTTTTGCATGCCTTCACAAAAGGACATAATAGAGATAGAAGACACGCATTATGTTCATGGAGAGAGACTTGCCTAGAAAGAAATCTTATTTTTAGAAAATTATTCATCCTTCTCTTTCTTAAAAATAGATCAGTCAAAATTTAGTTGACCAATTGTAATCAAGGCTATTAATGCCTATTTGTAATTACATGCTCTATTTTATTCCTTTATCTATTATTAAATAAAGGATAAAAATAGAATGCATGGGTGAGTACAAGCCTTAGGCTATTTTTAGGAAGAGGGTGAATTTTATTTTTGCTATATATTGTGTGCCTTTGCAAAGCACAAGGAGAACTACTGGAGGACTTTTTGGATATAGGAGTACTAAAGCAATTTTTGCTAGTTTTTCCTTCTGAGTGTGAAGAATTTCTACCTTACCAATTATTTGCAGTCTTGTGTATGTTTCTATTAGTCTTGTGAATGCAAATTCCCTGATCAATCATCTTACCCTGCTGCAAATTCAGTATTTTCTACATAATTTTAATGTGCATGTTAACTTATCAGTGTTGTTGTGATATTTTTCCCTCAGTAAAAAAAAGTGTTTGCCCTTAAATTTTGTAGAAAACTGTTGGCTCATGCATCAAAAATCCTTCACATATCAATTGTGCATATACTCAGTCAAATCCCTCATACAAATTTGGTGTATCACCTTAGTTATAATTATTTTACAGTCATCTTTTACCCTAAACCCCATAATCAATTTAGGATACATCAACAAGGAACCGGCCTTGATACCGGAGACTCACCTCAAAATAGGTATACCCATATACCTGAGGTGTTTCCATTGTATCTACGAAAGGAGAGATCAAATTCTGCAAGCTTAGAAAACTCTGAACCATCTCTCTACAGGGTGCACTTTCGAGAGATAACAAGATGGGTTGTTAAGTTATGGGACCTACTTGAGCACTTCATCAAATTATTACCCTCAAGGTAATGGCGAAGATGATTCCAAAAACAAGAACATGCTAAAGATCATCGAAGAACTCTTGATGAGAACCGAGAACCTAACACACAAAGCTAAAATTGGCCTTATAGGGTGATAGGATAAAACCCAAGAGATCTAGAGGTAGCTCCCCATTCAAAGTTGGAAACTCCAAAAGCTGATTTTAGACCAGTATTGCAACATGTTACATGCCTAAAGTGACTACAAGATCATCGGTAAGAGGAATTCCTCCTGAGTTTGTTTCTTTACCCTTGAATTTTGCTAGAAGGAGAAGAGTTGGTAATACTTTACCTTATAATAGACCTAGTTTTGATAACCCTCCTCCTAATATTCCTTCACCACGTATCAATTTCTCTATTAACATCCCACTTTTTCAAATGTCTTTTTCAACCACCAAGGAATTTTGTGACCTTTACTAATGGTAGTCCATTAGTAATCCCAGTTTACCATGACATTCCTAATGTTGCCATGAAAAGTTTTCCATCATTCACGGGTGAAAATTAGGTTACACTGGTGAACATATCAAGATGTTATAGCCCTATGTGTAGTCCATAATATCACTCATGAAGACGTAGCTTTAAGACTTTTAGCTGCATCTTTTAAAGGGTAGACCTTGCAATGGTATAGAAACCTAGAAATTGGAAGCATAAGAACTTGGGATAACTTAGGTGAAAAATTGCTGAAACAGTTCTAGGATAATTCATATAATTTGTCTCTCATTGAACAATTGTCCACTATTAAAAGAGCTCCCAATGAGTTTATGTCTAGTTTCAATATCCATTTTGCCAAAACCTGGGAAATAATTCCAGCAAGTGTCAAGCCTCAAGTTGATCATGCTTTCCTTTATTATCTTAGGGCATTAAACATTTGATGATATCTCAACTATGATTTAGTCAATGGGGAGAGACACTCCCAACAGCCTACGATATTGCTATTCGAGCTGAAAATAGTCTTATTCAAGTTGGAAAATTTGCACCAAGGCCTTCAATGCCTTTCTTTTTAGATTTAGCACCTATTCCTCAACCTATTACAATCATAGAACCTACTGTTGTAGCTCCATCAGATGATGTATTTAAATATTTACAAACTATGGGAAATAAATTGACTTCGATTGATAATAGAATTACATTATCTAGTAGACCCTATTAGGCTCCTTATCAGTAAAATCAACATAATCAACAAAACAGTAGCCTTATCAACAAAATCAAAATTATAGGCAGCCTTACCAACAAAGGCAATTTGACCCAAAGGCTCCTAGTTCATCTAACACTTTAGTCCTAGTTAATATGGCTATAGAAGAGTGGTGTCAACCTTACAATCAACCTCATTTAGCTATAACTTGCCCAAATGATTTTCTGAATCTGAATCTTGTTGCACAACCTCAATCTAAAACATTGTTCATGCCTTAAATGGAGGGTGGGTAGAATGAAACTCATGTTCGAAAAGTAACCGAACATAATTTAGTCTTAATGAGGAGGATTTCATTGCAGTCACTACTAGGGCTCAAGGGAAAGCTGCTGAAATTCAAAAACAACAAAATAGGCCTATACTACCTCCATCATCACCGATAAGATAAGACAACATCTACAATTCCAAAGTCAATCAACAACCTTGTTGTTCCTAAAAACAAGTATTCTAGTTGATAGAGGCCATCAAAGACAACTACATCTTGATCCAAGAAGACTATTTATACCTCAAATATCTAAGGCAACTGAAGTAGAATCATTTTTCGCTAAGGCCTACTCTAAGACAATTGAATCCGTCTCTAAAAAATTGCTTCTTTTAACATTGTTGATGTAATGAAAAATCATAATGTTAACATCTCAATGTGGGATGCTCTAAGTATTCTTGGATAGCAATATTTACTTTCTCATGAACTAGCTAAGCTATAGATTTCTTCAAATACAACAAAAAAAGAAGTTCAAAGGCGCATACATGGTCCTTGGAACATTTGAACAAGACCGCATTAAAGAAGTTAAGTGGATGGTTTAAAAGGTTCTGAATGCTCATGACATCAAGAAACCACCACCATTTTATTTATCACTGATTATTGGAGAACATCTAGTTCATAATTGCATGGTGGACAATGGTGCAAGTAGTAAAGTTATGCCAAAAGTGATTACAGAAAAATTAGGTTTGCGGTATGAGCCTACGAAAAGGAGTGTCTTATAGATCGATGGAATTGGACTAATATAGTTGGTATAATAAAAATTTAGAAGTGACGTTACATGCTTGCCCAAATGTTTCTATTCTGCAAGATGTTACTGTTGTGGATTTACCTCCATACTTTGCCTTATGCTTATCTAGAGATTTCACAAAAAAATAGGAGGTTATCTCTCTTCAGATTGGTCCTTATTTTTTTCACTACTCGTTATGGTACTAAAGTTACTATCAATTTAGAGCCATTGGCCAGATTTCACATTGAGCCTCACTCTTCAAATGTAGTGGCTAATTATTCATCCCTAGATTAGTCTAATTTTGATGAGGTAGCTCATGTTTCAGCATTAGATGGTGTTTCTAACATGTTTATGGATGAAAAGACAATGGAAGAACATGCTCATGATCCTTTTAAGGAAGTTGAAGAACACCTGTTTGGTGTGTATTGTATGCATGAAGAAAATACACCACTTCCCTTACTATCCAAAATAGAAGATTCAACAGAAGGGATTTGGAAGCTTCATTTTGATGGAGCTAAGAACAAGAAGGGACATGGAGTAGGTCTAATGCTCACTTCCCCAATGAATGAAAGGTATTTTTCATCTTTGAGTCTCCAATTTTCATGTACTTTAATGTAGCTGAATACGAAGCTTTAATTCATGGCTTGCTTTGGGCCAGAAAGAGAGGTATCAACATGCTACAAATTTTGGTGACTCTGAGTTGGTTATTAATCAAGTAAGAAATTTCAATGTTTGTAAGAATCCATTAATGAAGTCTTATAGACATAGAGTTTTAGACTTAATGGAAGATTTCAATGCTATTAACATTCAATCTATTCCTAGAGTTGAAAACAAGCATGCAGATAGACTTGTAGTAGTTGGGGCTAGTTTTGAAGTGTTAGAATAGATTGAAAATATCAAACTCCAGCCTAATATAAAGTTAATTGTCAAGCCCTTAATACCTGATAATGATTCAAATTGGCAAGTTTTTGAAAGTGATGATCAAATCTATAGGTTTTTGTAGCAAGAAGCTGAGTTTTCTGTAGTTAATCAAGATAAATTACAACACTTATATGGTGACCAGATTGTTCAATTGAAGACAAATAAACTACCTCGAGGTCTGGTCACATTGGAAGACATCTTCAACATTGACAATCAGTTGAGAAAGGTCAAGACTAAAATGTTAACTCACGTTGATAATTACAAAGAGATCTCGGTTGATGAAGGGAAAAAGCTATTTCTTAGAAAGGTATGTTCCTTAACTGAAAATTAGTCATTTATTAATATTTGAAAGGAGTTTAAAGATGTTTTTGCTTGAAAATACCAAGATCTAAAAGGATTTGATCCCATTTTAGCACAATATACAATTGAGTTGTAGCCAAATTCTAAACTTGTTAGATAGAAATAGAGGCCTGTGAATCCCAAAATAGAGCCTCTGATGAAGAAAGAATTATCCAAGTTGATTGAATCGTATTATCTTTCTAGTTAAGCATTCAAGTTGGGTAGCCAATCTTGTTCCTATTAGGAAGAAGAATGGTGAAATCAGACTATGTGTAGATTTCAAAGATCTTAATAAGGATTCATTAAAAAATCATTACCCACTCCCAAATATGGATCAGATTTTGAGAACAGTCTCAGATTTAGATAGACTATCTCTTCTAGATGGTTATAGTGGATATAATCAGATTTTAGTCTGGGAAGAAGATAGATATAAAACAACCTTTACCACCAAGTGGGGTACTTATGCTTACAAAAGAATGCCTTTTGGTATTTCAAATGTCGGTAATGTTTCAACGTGTAATGGACATGGATTTTCGCAACTTGTTACATAATTGCATCCTTTTTTATTTATATGATGTTACTTTATTTTTAAAAGATTCTAAAAAACATCTAATGTATTTAAGGCAGACTTTTCAGTTGTGTAGGCAATTTGGAATATCTTTGAATCAATGAAGTCTATCTTTTTCAGTACATCAAGGCAAGCTACTTGGTCATATTGTTTCTAAGTAAGGTTTAACAATTAATCCTTTCAGGATCGAATCCATATCACAACTATCATTATTCCATCATTAGAAGGAATTACAAAGTTTTCTTGAAAAATCAACTTTTTAGAAGATTTGTTCCAAACTCGCAACATTGGTTAAACCACTCACATCTATGTTAAAGAAAAAGAAAAATTCTCTTGGACCAATGAAGGGAGAGAAGGATTTGAATCAATCAAAGAAGCTATCTCTCAAGATCTTACTCTTACAAATCCAAATTTTGATAAAGATTTTACAATGTATGCACTCACGGAGTTGAAACAATCTAAGATATCTTGACTCGACCAATGATGAAAATATTGTATAGCCTATTGCTTTCTTTGGACAGAGCTTGCATGATTACGAAACAAGGTACACATTTCTTGAAAAACAAGTACTTTTAGTAGTCAGAGGACTAAAGAATTTCAAGTATATGCTTTCGAACAATAAAATCCATGTTATTTTTCTCATCGCAAGTGTGAAAGCATTCTTACTAAATAAGGAGTTAAATGAGAAAAGAGCAAAATGGATAACAAAGGTCATGGAGTATGATGTTGATATTCGTGTTGCTAAAATGGTTCACTGGAAAGGTTTATGTGAACATCTAATTGATGATATGGAAAAATAGAAAGTTACAAAACCAAATGATTGAAAATAACATGTTGAAATTACATATCAACAATCATAAATCATGGTTCAACTAGAAAATCAACATCCCGAGCTCACTCACGATATTTAGGAATCAAGATGGATGAATGATTTGGTTAATTATCTATAGCATGGCACCTATCCAGAATAATTCCATGAAGAACCTACATAGAGGTCACTTCTCAGCATTATGTACCACATCCTTAAAAATTATAAAAGCTGGTTACTATTGGCCTACCATATTTAAAGAATATTTTTAATGGATTAGAAAGTGTAAAAATGTGCTTTCTTTGTTGGAAAATAACATCTAGCTTTGATGCCCCCTTACGCCTATCTTACTTGATCAACCTTTTATGTAGTGGGGTCTTGAATTTATCGGAATGATAAACCCACCCTCATCACAAGGGCACAAGTGGATCTTAACTGCTATAAATTACTTTACACGATGGAAGGAAGCAATAGTTTTAAAGATGCTAATGAAGCTTCAATACTATCCTTTTATGAAGGTATAGTTTGCAGATTTGGTGTTCCAGCAACTATCATATCATATAATGCTTTAGCTTTTCTTGGTGCTAAGATAATAGATTGGGATGTCAAACATGGAATCTATCTAAGTTCTTCATCTAATTATTACCCACAAGGTAATGGATTAGCTGAGAGTACTAACAAGAATCTGTTAAGGATCATCAGAAGAACACTTAAAGATAATCAAAGAGCTTGGCATATGATGTTGAATTCAACACTTTGGGCTGACAAAGTGACTCCTAAAAGATCAGTTGGCAATTCACCATACAAACTTGTGTATGGAAAAGAAGTGAGAATTCCTATTTCAGTTGAGTTACCAACATTGGATTTGCTACACCAAATGGAGCTTCTTGAAAATGAACCATTGCAGGTTCGTTATGTAGAGTTAATGGAATTACAAGAGCTAAGAGATCAAGCTCATTTAAATATAGAGAAAAATAAAAAAAAAATGAAGAAGACTTTTGACAAGAAAGCCAAATTCAGAGTCTTCAATGAAGGAGATATTGTGTTAAAGTGGGATGTTGATCATGCAAAGCCAGGAAGACACTCAAAGTTTGATACACTCTAGAGTGGTCCTTACATGATTTCAGCTAGCAAGGAACACAATGCTTTTCAACTTTCGAAGTTGAATGGAGAGGAACTTCCCATTCTTGTGAATGGTATGTTTCTCAAACCACTATTATTAAATATCTTATAGTGATTCTTAGACTAGGATTTCCCTTTCAATAAGTGCGCTTTCTACACAAAGCATCATTTTTCAATTCAATAAGTGCATTGGTGCATGTGATCTAGTTTACTAGATATTTTCCTAGTTTTAGTTCCATTTTGAAGGGTTAGCTCTTTTCGGAAAAGGCATATATTGGTTATATGCTTTGGACTCCATGCCCAATGGACAAGAGCAAGGCACTAGTCTTTAAGCTAGCAAGCAACTTTCCCCGCAAGATCACTAGAAATGTTGACAATTTTTGCACTTGTGCAAAATTGGAAACTCAAAACTTTGTCGTTATGATGAGAGTAATGGGTGAATTATACCTAAGCTAAAGAAGTTATAATGTTATTAGTTATTGTTGTATTAATTAAAGATTAAGTGAAATATACGTTATGTGTTCTATTACAAATCATAATAGATCACATAGTTTATACTTTCATGATACCTTCAACAAAAAGAACACAAAGGCACCCAAGGACAACTGTGTTGTCTTGATGAAGACACCAATTACAGAGTAGGTGAAGTGTTGAGTTTTGGGACAGCAAACATAAGTGCAGATTATAGAAATCAGAGTTCATTACTGGATGTTACAGGTTCTCATCAATGTTATTTCCTTTGTGATTAAGGCATTCAATTATGTTACTGAGTTGTTTAGTTCATCATACACTCCATTCAGAAGCTTGAAATGCAGAAGGAAATACACAACTAATTTTTAGAATTCAATGTTTTATTCACAAGAAAGGTCAAATGTCTCCCACACAAGCCGTGGGATGTGACTGAAAAGTAAAGTACATCTACTGAAGTAAGAGGTACACATCCATGAAATAGAAAGCAAAGGAGTATGAGTGAACCCATCATTGCCTTTGTATATTCTTCGTTGTGTAGAGCATCTCCTTGCCAACTCCTTTCATCCTCAAGGCATGGCACTTGAAAAGAAAAATAAGGAAATCATCAATAAAGAGCTCAGGGTTAATCCATATTCCTACACTATTCTAATTCATGCATATGGATCTCTAAGCAACAGGAGATATAGCTTTCTTGAAGATCATACTACATAGCTCACTCAGAAAGAAGAGATAGAAAAGAAAAGAAGAAACATGGACATAAGAGAGGCCAAAAGCCTAATTTTTCTAACTATTTTCTTAAAGTGTGTAGATACAGGTTGCAACCAAGAAGAAAGAATCATATACATGCTGAAAAAGGAGGACCAATGTAACTAAAACTCAGATATTGTCTACAAATGGAAGAGGTTATAGTACAAAACAAAGAAGATGCTTGCAGATAAGGTACATTTTCTAAATTTCAGTCAAAGGAAAGGAATTCTGGGAAAATTTTGACAGGGCTTTCGCCATGTAAAATGGATATTTACAACTTTTCCAATATCTATATCAAACTGAAATCAAAGAAATGCAAAAGAAATATAAGAAAAAAGTATTTGAATCAAAGCTTATGCCCGATAATAACATCAAAACAGTTAAGAATTGCTTAAAATTACTGCAGCAGTATCAAAGAGTAAATTTTGACAGGGCTTCGCCATGTAAAATGGATATTTACAACTTTTCCAATATCTATATCAAACTGAAATCAAAGAAATGTAGTAAAAGTAATAGAAAAAAGTATCTGAATCAAGGCTTATGCCTGATAATGGCATCAAAATAGATCAAGAATTTCTTAAAATTACTACAGGTATCAAAGAGTATAAGTGCAACTATAGGTTACAAATAGGCATTTCAAAAGTGAACTGAAGGAAGAGATGTACAAGCAACCACTTCATTTACAAATTTTATCAACATCATTCAACCTTGCAAACTCACACATATCCAAGTCAAAGAAATGTTATAGTATTTCAGAGATTTTCATTTCCATTAAAATCATATTCAAGTTACATTATCAAGTTAAGACCATTGATAAAACATTAATAGGAATCATCAAGTTCAGATAAAGAAAAGAAAGCTAAGAATGAGGTTCAATTTGAAATAACCAAGGTAGACCCTAAGATATAAAAATAAAATCTTAATGAAAAAATCTAGATCCGTAGATAACATATAAAAATATGGAATACCTAGAATGTAAACTATCTAGCAAACCCTCCATAGTCGGTTTGAAGAAAGCTAATAGTAATAACCAAGAAAGTTATGGTGACACAAGCTTATCAATATCAAGCAAAATAGAGTATTCATACTACTGAGCCATTCATAAAAGGGTGAATCCAGAGTTACCTCTAACCATGGTCGGAAGAAGTTCAAACGGTAATGACCGAATCCTTGAAATTAAAGGAGCCACGAATTCTAACCAGATCTTTCAAAAATAGTCAAGAACCAAAGCCATACAAGTATGCATTAATAGTTGTAGATCTAAGCTCCAAGAGAATGACTATGGTGGTCACCAATAGACCACAGAGATCCCAAAATAGAGAAGAATCAAGCTTCAGAACTCACCATGGAGGCCATTGCAAAGACCAAATGTAACAGAGCTAGGTATTGAATAATCAATAATAGAACCCCATAAACACTCAGAATCTCTAAATAGATCAAACATATGAAAATACAGATCATGAGAGTTCAGGAAACCATTTTGTAGAAGGAACCAAGCTCAAAAGCTTCAAACAATGGCGTCAAAAAAAAAATTTCCTAGGGCTTCACCTGCATAGTGAAAAAACAAATGAAGTGATCATTATGGGCTCGAGTTACCTTAATGTATGCAAACTCAAGAGATGAATTAGAATAATTCAACTAGAGATAAAACATCAACGATAAAAATGACAAGTACAAATATCAAAGGCAAAAGATCAAACTCGCGATCAATGCAAACCATGGTTAAAATGCATTTATGACATGGCAAAAACCCTAAAATCATGCTTTATGGATCAACGATAAAAATTGAAAAGTATAGAGATTGACGATCACAAACGAGTTGACAAAATTGAGGAAAAAGTCGTTAGATTGGAATGGCGGTTGAACTTAGTCAATTTACCAAAATTTCAAATTGTCAATATTTCATTCAGAGCCCACGAGCCCAAAAGTGTACACTGGCACCATCATGGAGAGCAAGAGAAATGGAGGTCGGGCCCTCTTTAATTTTTCAAACTTTTAAAATGCAAAAGTTAAAAGTTTCAAAATTTCCCACAAGCCTGAGCCTCTACAAGGACAAAGTCAATATCGGGAGAAAAGTCAAAATTGATTCCACATAAGTATCGGCGAGCGACGAGGTTTTCTCAAAGTTTTGAGACTTTATGCAAATGTGGTTAAAATTTCAAGTTACCCCGTAGGCCCGTAATTCCCATGAGTGGGAGATCGAAGTAAATGTTGACTTTAAGGCTCAAAGATTTTAAAATGGAAGAAAAGCCACAAAAAGGTCACAAGGTCCGAGAGTCCACAAAGACTTAAAATTTTCAAAATTTTCCACGCATGCCCAAATTATGCCATCAAAATCAAAATGGGGCCAGCCAAATTATGCCATCAATAATCATCGAAAAGGTAAAATTTTAAACTATATTCTTTATATAAATACAAATATATAGTATATATACATATATACATACTGACACACACACACACACACACACACACACACACACACACACATATCTATGTATGTATGTATTTATCAAAGGTGGTGTGTGTGTGTGTGTGTGTGTGTGTGTGTGTGTGTGTGTGTGTGTGTGTGTGTGTGTTTAGAGAGACTAAAGTATTATGGCATGTATATTTGCTAAGTCCACAAGAATGGCCAAAAATCATTTGAAGACAAGTGTACGAATCAGAAGTGGTCCCCACAAAGTGGTTGGATTATTTTGTGAATTTTGTAAGTGTTGTAATTATTTTTCTCACAAACAAGGAGTTATATTTTTGCATGATTTCACAATAGACAGAATAAAGATGAAGACATAGTTACATGTTCATGGAGAGAGACCTACCTAGCAAGCAATCTTACTTTTAGCAAATTATTCATCCTTCTCTTTCTTAAAGATAGATCACCAAATTTCATTGACCAATTGTAATCAAGGCTATTAATGCCTATTTGTAATTGTATGCTCTATTTTTATTCCTTTATCTATTATTAAATAAAGGATAAAAATATAATGCAAGGGCGAGTATAAGCCTTAGGATATTTTTAGGAAGAAGAGGGTGAATTTTATTTTTGCTATATATTGTGTGCCTTTGCAAAGCACAAGGAGAACTACTGGAGGAGTTTTTGATATAGAGTATCAAGCAATTTTTGCCGCTTTTCCTTCTGAGTGTGAAGAACTTCTTCCTTACCAATTATTTGTAGTCTTGTTTATGTTTCCATTATTCTTGTGAATGCAAATTCCCTATCAATCATATTACCTCTTGTAAATTTAGTATTCTCTACATAATTTTAATGTGCATGTTAACTTATCAGTGTTGTTGTGATATTTTTCCCTTAGTACAACAAAGTGTTTTCCCTTAAATTCTATAGAAAATTGTTGGCTTGTGCATAAAAATCCTTCACATATCAATTGTGCATATACTCAGTCAAATCCCTCATACAAATTTGGTGTATCACCTTAGTTATAATTATTTTATAGTCATCTTTTACCCCTAAACCCCAGAATCAATTTAGGATACATCAAGAAAGAACCAACCTTGATACCAGAGACTCACCTCAAAATAGGTATACCCATAGACCTAAGGTGGTTCCATTGTATCTACGAAAGGGAGAGATCAAATTCTAGAAGCTTAGAAAACCCGGAGCCATCTCTCTGCATGGTGCACTTTTGAGAGAAAAAAACCCATTATATTATATAATGTATTGGCATTCATAGGTTCCAAGATCACAAGATGGGTTGTTAAGAATGGGACCTACTTGAGTACTTCATAAAACTATTACCCTCAAGGTAATGGCTAAGATGAGTCCACAAACAAGAACCTAATAAATATCATCGAAGAAATCTTGATGAGAACCATAGAGCCTAGCACACAAAGTTCAAATTGGCCTTATAGACTGATAGGATAACACCCAAGAGATCTACAGTAGCTCCCCATTTAAATTTGTCAATGGGAAAGAGGTAGTGTTGCGTATATCACTTGAGTTGCTAGCATTAGAGCTCGTGAAGTAGCTAGAGATGTCTAAATTTGAACTAATGGAGGCCAGGTATGTGGATCTGATAGAATTGGAAGAAACTAGAGAGCATGCACTCCAAGAAATAGAGAAGAATTAGGCCTCACTCAAGAAATGCTTTGACAAGAAGTCAAAATCAAGGATCTTCTAGGAAGGAGACCTAGTTTTAAAATGGGATGTAGATCGGGAAAACTTGAAGGCATTCCAAGTTTTATGCCATTTGAAGTGGCCCTTACATGGTCACAAGATGTAAAAGTAGCAATGATTTCCAATTGTCTACGTTGGATGGTGAGGAAGTGCAAATACTAGTAAATGGAATGTATCTTAAACACTACTACTAAAGGGAAGTTCTCACCATGTATATATTAGTTTAGTTTCTCTTTCCTCTAAGTGCTTGTGCACATTGTCTTATCTGTAGTGTAGGTTGCTTTTCTCCTAAGTGCTTTGCACGCTCTGCATGTTCTATTTGGAGCATGTATGATTTCAAATTTTGTATATAGTTTTGGTGCTGTTTTGTTTCTCTTGTGCAGTCCATTCAGAGAGACAGATGAAGCCCCAGGTCAAAACAATTTTCTACTCTCAGAAACCTTCATTTTGAGATTTCTTATGAAAATTGAGAATGCAAATGGCTAGGCTCATGAATCGAGGTAGAATCAATATCGATGATCAATCTCAACTCCATGCCCAATGGATATGAAAATGCAATTGGTATTTTCACCTAGCAATAAAAATACCCCTATGAGTCACGAAATTTTTTGTCCATATTTCACCCCTCAGGCCAAATATTGGACCAGCCACAACCTCGCATAGAAAGAACCTAAGAAAACTCATTTAGAGCTTGTAAATAGGTCACAAAAGGATTTAATGATGTAGTGGTGGAGGATGAGAAAGATTAAATGACCCTATGCGAAAGAAATGACTCTGTCGAGCCATGTCCAGGTCTTAAATCCTTTTCTCGGCATTCAGCTAGACTCAACAATGGAATAACGTGATCAGAAAAGAAAGGGGTAGTGTTGTACAGGAACCAGGAGCAAGAAGGGGAAAAATGGTGAAGACTCGAGTCTTTAGACTCAAACACTTTAGGAAAGAGTCCAAAATCAACTAAGTATGGAGGAGGCAGCGGAAAGAACCATGTATCCTAATGACGCTTCTCCAAATTTGAATCCAAAAAGGAGAGCCCAAACTTGCGCTAGCCCTCCACGTAGAAAATAGTCAAATTGAAAATTCAAACGGCGGACAAAGTGGGTCTCAAAATTGGCTAAGAATAAAAGTGTAAGTGGAAAATGCCAAGTGTAAGTGTGGTACATCTCTAATAATTAGTCCAAAGGAAGAGACTCAAATGAGCGAGAGCTCACCATGTACCTCAAAGTCCCAAAAGGTAAGAAGGACCGTCAAAAATTCCATGGACCAAGAGAGGCCTAAAAGTGTCAACTCGATGCTCCTCCAAAGGAAAACTATGAGCCGATTTCAAGCAAGCGCGGTACCTCCACGTGTCCAATCTTAGAAAGGGACAGAGTCAATTGAATAGTCAATGCATGGGGTAGGCCAACGTGTAAGATGCCAAGTGTCTAAATGGTGCTAGTTCAAGGATTGAATGGAGAGAGTCTTTACATTGTAATTATGGGAGGAAGACATAGTTCTAACATCCCCATGTGAAAATTTTGTTGTAACATTTCCCACTTGAAGTGGATGGTCTTTATATTATTGTGTTGGAAAGAATACTCTTTTTAGCTATGAAAGTTGTAATTGAATATGAAAGAATATATCTATTATTCAATTTTGTGAACAGAAAGGAAATATATGCATTTGGTATGTTGTATTTTGAAAATAAATGGGAAAGAAGTTGTAATAGATACCTTTGAATTAATAGAAGTATTTTGCCTTGTTCATATGATATTATTTCCATTAGAAATCTATATTGGATATACAGTAGGAAATCTCTTTTGTAAAAGTGAAAAGGAAGCACGTATGAAGAAATATTGCCGTTATTATCTCATTTAAATGTTTAAATTTTAAAAAAATAAAAATAGAAGTTGCATTCTTGTCTCTATCAGTTGATTGAAGGAAAGAAAACTATTTAAAACTAGCATGGAATAAATTCAATGTTTTTATTGCATGACAAAAGAGATAGTTTGATCTCTATTCTTGAAGTGTACAAACCTCATTTCTACTTCACTGTATACTTCACAAATTTATTTTTATCAAATGTCCAAAATAACCCTACAAGTTTATAAGAGACAAATGAAATATTCATTTGGACTTAATGAGATCAGAATGATCCCCAAACTAAACTAAAACACTAAAGAAATTTTTAAGAACCTTTTAAATCAAATCAATGCATGGAAGCAGCCGACAAAGCTACCAAGTGTCTAAATGGCCCTAGTTCAAGGATTGAATGGAGAGAGTCTTTCCAAACGAGCACCAAGCTGCCATGTGTCCTAGATCAAAAGATATGCCCCTGCTAAACAAAAGACTTAGCCAAAAACACAAAGTGGGCCGCATCTCTAAAAGGAAAAGTCAACGTTTGAGCCCAAGTCAAAGCCAAAGCAAGGAGTCGGAGGAAAATCTGAAAATTTTCCTTTTGACAAAAGGACGCAGAGCAAAAGGTGAAGCGCATCTCCCACCAACCGGGTGCCCCGTATCCAAGTGGAGCTTCGGGGCCGCGGAGGTTTTTTTTTAATTTTTGAGTTTTTGGAAAAAGGGGAAAAAGATAAATCACGAGACTCCATAAACCTAAAATTTTCCCTAATATGGTTGACACATGCACCATATTAAAAGGAACCCCATTTTTCAAAACTATTTTCCCATGTATTTGTACGTACCCAATACAAACTTTGAAGGGGCATATCTTTCGACTTAGGACTTGAAATATTGTAAATCTCATCGCTGAAAGATCTCAGCCATTTCTACACCATGGAGATTTGAAAATTTAATTTTGCAAAGGTTAGGTAAAGGAAAATGGAGGAAACATTTGTAGGGGCCATCAATGCGGATTCATCCGCCTCTACAACCGGATCGGATTCGATTTGTTCTTCCATTTCTTCTCCCTCCAAAGCACCAAACCAACCGGTGGTTGAGGCAGAAGATGGATTTGGGGGAAGATTTTGTTAGGGCATTAACGACAATGGTTGAGTTTTGACCTTTTTCTCCTCCTTCTCTCTCTCTTTCTTATCTATGATTGAATCTATAAATACAGGGGTAGGATTCATTATAAAGGGTTGGATATTCTTTGTTTTTTAGATCCCTTTTTCTTCTAGCAAAGGAATTTGTGGAGTTCAGGCCTTCCATTAAAATTGCAGTATGTTTCTTGCCTCTTGGCTATTTTGTAATGCATTGTATCAATTTGCAGAGAAATAAAACATGTTTTTGATCTATTCTAGATCCTTTCTATCTCTTTTTCTCACATCTGGTCTTTCATTATCAATCTGGTTATCTGTGCTTGATTATTGCATGTATTTTATTGGTTTGTGTCTATCAGCAAAACTAGTGTCCATCATTCCTATGGTGCATCACCTTGTAGTTTAGTTATTTCTTATTTCTTATATCTCTTTTATCCCTGTCTCCTTGGCAAATTTTAGATTAGGTATAGAAATAGATCCTCTGCAAGTCCTCATGTATGCACCCAAATAGAGGAATAGGAACCAACCTTTAATCTGGAGAGCTTTCCCATCTTGCAAGGTCCCACACCTTGGGGAAAGTTCAATGTTATGCAATCACACCAAATGACTCTACCTTAGAAAAGCAGATCTATAGAATTCATTTGGGGGTGCTGTGATTCTCGCACTAATGGGCCTAAGTGACCTAAGAGGGAAATTAAATTGGGTTGGTTCCTACTAAAAATAATGGTGAAATGACCTTTCCAAATGACTTGTTAATTCATTTTAGATATTCATCTACTAACCTTGTTGAAGGTTTTAGGCAAGGATTTTGTTTGACTTATAGGTCATATGCATTATATGAGGTTACTAATCAAAGCATGGTGTAAAATTGGAAGGTAGTACTTTAGTCTTATTTATAGTTTTTCCTTGAGGAAAACTTACATCTTGTGCATGTGGGACTAAAAGTACAAAGAATATTTTGAATCACTAATCATGATTAAGCTTTGCTAATCATATTTAGTTAATTACCAAGTGATTAAGAGGTGTGGAACCTTAATCAACCATTCAGTGGTCAACTAGAAGGCTAGAATAAGCTTTTAAAGCTCACTTGAGTTGTTGTGGAGAGAAGTGGGTGATTTCAAGTGGTTGGAAGAGGGATTAATCTAATATTAGGTATATTGACCAAAACAAGGAAAAACACACTTAATTAACTAATAATCGATAATTGTCTATTTTGAAGATGATTTTGACTTACAAATCATCGTAAAGTGGCATCATGAATGTGAAAAGGGTTATGCAATCAATAGTGTGGTGTTAATTGCATAAATTTGTAAGAAACTTTAGTTAATTAGTGAAAACAACTAATTATAATAGATATGGAAAGAATTAGAGTGATTTTTCATGTATTTGGCAATAAGATGTAAAAAGTAGAATTTAGGTGTCTACATTTGCCTCTCGTTTGAGGTGAAGTAAGTGAATTCAATTCAAATAGTAGACAAGTATAACTAAGTAAATTTTTGAAGAAAAATTAGTGGAATGAAGGATTCCACCTCGAGTGTCGAGTGGGTGATAAAGAAGTGAATAGATGATCAAAATTGATTGAAATGGATTAAAAAAGGGTTAGAATGGGCAAAGAAACCCTCATGTATTGAGAAGGAATAAGAATATTGATAAACGTGGTTGTTTATTTCCCGGGTTGTTTTTTAAATAAAAATTAGTAATGGTAATAAATAATAATGGAGAAGAAATGATTAATGGATAAATATAAGAAAACAAACCTTTACATCTAGCCTTTCAATAAGTAACCTATTTATATAAGTTTTCCCTTAGTCTACATCATCACCTTTATTTAAATAAACAAAGTTAAAGATAACATGAAAAGCTAAATTAATAACAATTGTTTATTGCTAAAAATACGTAACTACTTGAAACATACATTATGTAATGCAATGTGAAAACTTAAAATGAGATATAGATCCATGAAACATAAAACATTCAATGCAATACGAGAAAGTAAACTAGCTAACCTAACAGAGAAACTAGTACAATCACATGTACTTAAAAATAACATTTAAGAAATTTGCACCAATATTTTTTTATCGAGTTATAGTTCCCAAATGTTCGTGTTGTAATGAAAAGGGTTAAAAATGGTGCCCCAAGAAATGATACATGTGAGGGGAATAACAGAGGACACAAGTAGTCCCATGGAAAATATTTTGTGCACTATGACATAGTCTCTGCAACTCATTGTTGCACATGAGTAATGATGTAGCATGTAATCAAGATTTTGTTAATGGAGATAGATCAAAATGATTCACAAGTTGTTTGTGATCAAGGGATCAATTTAAATTTCAAATGTTCCATAATATTCCATAAAACATGCTAGTGTAGTAGAGCCTTCAAAGATCTTTCCGATGACTATAAGAACAAAAATAGACACTCTGAGTTCAATATAGGTCCAGTCAAAGTTTAGTCAAATGGAAGGTCAATGTTTGTCAACAGGTCCAAGGCATGTGTATGTGTGCACAATTGGCCTAGTGACTAAATTGTTTGTGGACAAGTGCTAAAGGAGAAATGAAAAAAATGAAGTATTGATTTGCAACCTCGCTTTCTTCATCAAAGCAAAAAGTTGTTCATTGAAACAAGAGGCTCAACTTTTGTTACGGAAGGGATCCTAGTGGCCATGAGGACTTATATATTGATCACTAACATGGTGGGTCCTCAAGACACCACGTGGGTTGCTACCTATCTTTATTTCCCCCAATTGGCCTATCGAGGATCGATAAGTGGTTTTTATAGCCATATTTCATTTTTGAATATCATAGTATTATATGGTCAAATTTTATATTACATTTGTAATTATTCACCATATTACTATGTTATTTCAAGTTGCAATGTTTTGGAATTGAATGAGTTTATTATTAACTCTACTCAGTATTATTTCCACCTATCACGGAGGCATTTATGCCATCCACCTCCTTATTTCTCCATATTGGCCAATTAAGCTATTATGCCCCATGTATTTCATGTATTTGCACACCTTATATGCTACATGCCACACATTTTATTCTAAGCAATTTCATTATATGTTAAACCTCCTCCAAGTGCCAACTAATCAAATTCCATGGTACATTGTGGTTATCCTTCCCACCAAAATGGTGCTAAGCCACTTAAAAATAACCAATCCTTTCTATTTTAACCTCCACCATGATTCACACATAAGGGATATGGGATAAATCCCATAGGAGGCATCATAGGTAGTGGGGATAGGGGATTTAAACCCCTATCCTCCTTGGTAAAAGTTGACCGCTAATGTAAACACTATAAAATGAGCTTGCTGCAACTTGAATAGGACAAGTGCTAGGTTTTTTCATAGGTAAAATAGGGGTACTTGGAGAAAAATGCTATTTTGAGGCTTTTCCATTCTAAACCATATTTCAAGTTATATGTTAAAATTTTCATAATTTTGAGATGATCACGATGTTATGATCATATTCCCATTTTAGAGATTTTATGACAATTTTTTTCACCGTTGAAATCACATAAGGCATAAAACCAAAGAGAAACACATCTGCAAGTGGATTAGGAAGGTAAAGGATAGGTTATGAGCTCCATTAAACTTCTTTGAAGGTCTGATATCACATATTTTAAGGTTTTTGATTCATTATTGGTTAATGTAAAGGTTATGGTATTTACAATTTTAATATTATTATGGATCGGATCACCACTAACCTCGGGGCGTAGGCATTCCAAACCTCGTAAATAATTTGGGTGTTGTGTTCTGATTTTCATTTTTTAGTTTATGATTTATTTCATTTAATTAAGTTCATAATATGAATATGGAGGAACCATTAATGAACGTTACAAAATTTAGAGAAATCAAGTAAATCGGTTTAACTCGAAATAGTGATTTTTGGTCTTTGATCAACCAGTGAAATTTTAAGTAAATCACAAGCTTTAATTTCAGTTTTAATAATCATTCTAAATCATATTTTAATCAATATTTTAGAGTAATAAGACCTTGAAAGTTATTTAAAATAATTATCCTTTGAAACGGTTAAAAGTGTTAGTTTCAAGCACCCGTTTTTGGATCAAGTTTTGGTATTAGAGCAGTTAGATTGTCGGATTAGCTTCTAATTGTGTTTGAAAATTTGGCATTAGTTTTAGAGTTTTAGACATTTTGCACTTACTTTATATTGTAATAATTCAGTCGTGTGGAAGGAAATTTGTGTTTGTAGGAATAAGGAAATCATGGGAAATCTATCTAAGCAAGAGAATCTTGATGATCTGGAAGCCATTAACCGTAAACTCTAGGAAGAAAACTCTTTCCTAAGAGCTAATTTTTATTCCTTAGAAGAGGAAATAGTATGATTAAAATATGAACCACAATCCTCTACAACCAAGAAATAGGAGTATGTCAACGAGATGTTTGCACAGAGCGAGCATTTGATGGGATTTGTTAAAGAGTTGTAGGAAGAAATAATGACAAAGGATGCCCTCTTGGAAAAGCTAAAAATATGATCACACATGAAGGAAATGCCTTCTAAATCAGATGCAAGTACTATGACAGAATGCATTGTAAGTGTTTCACATTTTAATTCTTCCTCTCATTTAGTTTTAGATATTCTTTTGGGTCACTTTGAAAAAAACACTAAGGAATTGGGTCTAAATTAATGGTTAAGATGGGATTTAATGGAAAGGTCCTTGGTAAAAGTAGATAAGGTGATGTTGACCCAATAAAGGTATAATCAACCTTGGTTTGTAGGTTTGGGTTATTCTAGTGGGAAAATGGAAATTAGAGAAAGTTCTAAAGAAGTTGAAGGAAGACAAGATTCCAATGGCCAAGTGTCTATGCCACTAGAATTGTGGGATTCCTCCATCAAGAGGAAAAATGATAGGTGTAAGAAACTAGGTAAACGAGGTAATGAAATTGAACCTCCTCCCACTTACACTAAAAATAACACCAAGGGAAAAATAATCGTGAAACTTCTAAAACTCTCTTTCATCGAACAATATAGATTTGGTAGACAAAAGTATGTGTTTCCTTGCACATTTTGTGAAGGTACTAATCATTCTACACCATATTTTTGGAAGGGGAAAATATGATAAAGAAGTTAATTCCTTTTATGAATGATAAGGTAGGTGTTAAACACCAATCTCTCCTTGTAAGGAGAGAAAAGGAAAAAGGTTACCTCTGCTAAACTTATGAATCATTCTCCTTGACAAAGTTTAGGGAATGGAAAAATGGGTAAGACTCCTAAAAATAGGGAAGATAAATTTTGTTCCCATTGTAAAAGGAATGGTCATGATGTTAAGATGTGTTGGTATGTTCCTTCAGTGCAACATTGGAAATTTGTTAAAAAGGAAAATAATTTCAAACCAACAGTTGTTGATCTAACTCATGTAGATACTCATTTTGGTACTGAGGAAAAACCACCTAAATGGAAAAATCCAAGTAATTGGATGGGTAAAATATTCCTCAACTTTATGTTTGCATTGTAGTAACTGGTGATAGTATGCAAACATTTTCAGAGCTATATTTTAGGGATTTTTCCTATGTTGATATTTAGCTTTGAAAATTTTAATGGAAACAACTAGAAAATATTTGAGTGATAGGTTCATCATACTCATATTGTCTTCTCACATTTTGGTTGGAAATTACATTGCTGACAGCAGTATGTAGGGATATGGGCATCAACAACATGTCTAATTTTGAAACTTGCAGTTTTATAATGTTGTCATTTGTGCAAATTTATGGATGCTTATAAGACCCATTCGGGCACCTTGTTTGATATTGTAATAAATAGAAAATTTTTGTATCCACATGTGTTATTTGCACTAATTTTTAAGACCCTCATTTTTGGGAAAATTTGATTTTTGTAACTATAAGATGTGGTTACAATTAGGGTGTAAATTTATTACACTAAAAACTAGTTTGTAAAATTACACCGGATGATTAGTATTACAGATTACTTCACTCACCGATTTGGGTAAGCATACAATTTGTTATCTATCCTTTTACAGTTTCGGTGTATAGGTAGAATTGGAAGATTCACGTGGATTCAGTTTGTTGACTATAGCTATTTTGGGTGTTGATAGTCTAATTTATTCTAGATAGTGAATATTTGTAGTTGTTATAGTTTCAGATGGACAGTGGGCACTAGCCTAATTGTGGGCAGTTTAGATGTCTAGTATATTGATATGTGTTTATGAAATTGTAATTTTTGGTAATCAGCTATATCAAAAGTGACATTTGAACACTAGATTTCTATATTAGAATGGGTGTTATTATCTAGTCACTTATTTGTGATGGCATTATAGTGGGGTATGAAATTTCATAGCTATGTGTAGAGTTATGTGATTATAGTGTTTCAGTTGAACACTAGCTTAATTAGGTGTTATTATCTAATCAGTTATGTAATTATCTAATCAACTATTTGAATTTTATCAACCTATAATGTTATTTCAAGTTCTTGTATGTGTTTTTGCAATGCAAGAAGAGATAACATGTTTTGTGGGTTGATACATAAATTTTTGTAGACAAAACTCCTTCTCAGTAGGGAGGAGTGATCGGGGATCAATTTCAATGTCAAATGTTACCTAAACTTTTGAAACCATGCCAATTTAATAGATCCTTTAGAGAGCTTTCCAATGACTATTGAAGAATCAGTCCAGATTTACACATGAAACTAACACAATAATATTATATCTTCTATGTTATATCTCAAACATCCGCAACATACAAATATATAGGAAAGGTATTCCTATAATTATGGAGATTGTTTAACCAACAAATCTCTTAACAAAGTGTATTGTTACTCACGTAACAATATACTATCTAATCACTATGAGTTGTTTTAACAACTCATTTACAATTACATTACATTATATTTACTTCATATAATTACTCACGTAATTACTCACACTATAATGTAAGCACTAACATAATGATTCCTAACATTCCCCCCCTTAGTGCGAACATGGGAGAACAACAATTGCACTTCCTTCTGCAGCGTGCCGCCCGTGCGTGCTCATGATCTGGATGGTTTTTCAGGACAGCCAACAACCTCAACATGGATGGTTTTATAGGACAGCCAACAACCTCAACATGGGATGGTTTTAAAGGACAACCAACAACCTCAACATGGGATGGTTTTACAGGACAACCAACAACCTCAATATCATGATGCTGCTTTTCTTTTGTGCTTTCATCTGTCCACAATGCTTTTCCTTCAGGGAATTATGTAGGAAATATTGCTCACTGATAACAAATATGAAAAAGAGAAAATGGAACATTGAGACCATGTTCCCCCCCTCAATGTGAACATTTCACTTATTCAAGCCATAACAGGAACACTGAAAAAGAATCATGCTGCACACAACTGAAATCAATTGCAACTCTGAAATAAAAAACAAACTCACACACACTTGTCGTCACTATAGCTTTGTGCGCCCCATCGTTGGTGATTGATGAGAGGTCGTTGAATGACCTCCAGCCTCCTGTGCCTCCATCCTCTAATAGATGCATTCTTTTAGTAGAGAAAGTCTTCTTCACTATCTTGAGCAGCAACTTCTCTATCATGTGAATGGTTGGATCCTGCTTCCCAATCACTTTCTTCTTCTCTATTTTCAGAAATAAAAGCTTTATTATTCAATTTACCATCCAACAGATCCCTAGCTCGTTGTTTACAAAACATTATTCCATGTCCAGACACATTACAATAGTGACAAATAAGCCTTTTCTTTGGATCCTGGGAGGTTGAACCTTGCTTGAAAGAATGACTGTATCTCTTTTTACCATGTGTTCCATATAATGATTTTTCTTCTGTTTCAATTTTATTTGTTCTATTTTCATCCTCTATCAAAGAAGAAATCAAGTCTTCCAGACTTGGATTGATTTTGCTCAAAGTGAAGACCATATTAGAATAGCTAGGAGGCATGCTATTAAGTAAAACTACTTTTGCATCATCATCGGGAACATCTACTTTGATTCCAGCTAATTGATTCAATACAAAACGAAACTTACTTATGTGTTCCACCATGTTGTCACCTTCCTCCATTTTGAGTCCGAACAACTTTTGTTTTAGTGATACTCATATTCCCTTTGCTCCAAATAGTTTGTTTAGTGTAGTCCAAATTGTATTTGAGGATTTTGACAAATCTATATGATGCAAATATGCATCAGATAATCCCAATCCAATGATTGCTATGGCTTTTCGATCTTTGATGTCCCATATTGCCGATTCCTCTGCATCTCTTGGTTTCTTTGCTTTGCCATCCACAATCTCCCACAAATCTTTGTTGATTAACAACAACTGAGTTTTCACCTGCCATGTGTAAAAATCTTTGCCTTCGAATTTTTCCATTCGATTCAACTTAGCCATGTTAAAAAAAATGGACGTCGGTTTCAACCGAAAAAATGCATCCGAAGACAATATGACAACTAGACTAAAAAAATTTAAAAAGTAATAAACTGAGATTACTTTTTAAATGAAAAATGACTATATAATAAATAAAGACAAACAATACACCTTTGTTTGGACTTCACTGCATGCCTTTTCAGTTTCTACCAAATTGATGCGATGAGACAATGCTGCCAGGTGTCAGTTCGGTGCATGCAAAATTAATGGCTCAATTCCATCCACATGCGCAGAGCAGAAATGAGATCAAATGTTTACTCATCCAATACCATTCGAATGCATGATTCCTTCACTGCGAGTGCTTGGACGCTTGATCATAGTTGGCTTTGATGCAACCGAGCTCAAGACAAATGCCACTTCAAGATGCCAATGCTCCAAAAGAAGATCAGGCCTCTGAATTAGAACTATATGCACAAAAAACTCTTCCACGTATAGTTGTCCTTCATGATTTGATAGAAATATGACGCTGGATTATAGGAGGCGCTGAAATGCCAGATTTTTTTGTGGTTACGTAGATCCAGGCACAGTCGTGTTGAGTGTAGCTTTCCACATGTGTGCGTAGAGATCTATTCGCCAGATAGCTCAGGTTCTTGTTATGTCGTTGCTGGAATATTTCTACGCAAGAAATTGATCTAGTGCCCACATTTTGAGCTGAGTAACTGAAGATCCCGTGTGCATTCCCAAATATCTACCAAACATGTCCGTAAGAATTAAGACCGAGTTCTTAGATCTGAAAACCCACGCCAAGATAAATAGGACATAACTCACAAATACAAAATGTGATATGATGCAGAGCTAATAGCAAAAGCCAAAACAACAATTCATTTTAATCAAATACAAAATCCATAATTGCATCCTTATCTCCTTTTGTTTTTGCACCAGAGAATTGTCTCATCTATACAGAAGTCGATTTGAGACTGCATGCACTGAGGCTCAAGGCTTGCACAAGACTCTCATACGGAGACCTGCTCTGAAACCATATGAAGAATCAGGTCCAGATTTACACAGGAAACTAACACAATAATATTATATCTTCTATGTTATATCTCAAACATCCGCAGCATACAAATATATAGGAAAGGTATTCCTATAATTATGGAGATTGTTTAACCAACAAATCTCTTAACAAAGTGTATTGTTACTCACGTAACAATATACTATCTAATCACTATGAGTTGTTTTAACAACTCATTTACAATTACATTACATTATATTTATTTCATATAATTACTCACGTAATTACTCACACTATAATGTAAGCACTAACATAATGATTCCTAACAACTATAAGAATGTAAAACCAAACACTTCAAGGTTAAGATAGGTCTAGTCAAAGTTCGGTCAACTAGAAGGTCAATGTTGGTCAACAAGTACAAGTCAACGATACGTGTGCACAATTGGCCAAGTGGCTCAAGGCATCGGACAAGTTAAAAATGAGAAAGGACAAAAATAAGTATTGTTTTGTGACCTCCAATCTGCATCGGAGTAAAAGTCGCATTCGCTTAAACAAGAGACTCGAACTTTTGTTACTGGAAGGTAGCCCACCGCCGTGATGACTTATATATTGATCATCGACGTGGTGGGTCCTCAACCCACCATGTAGCTTTACACCACAAGTTTGATTTCACCCGAGTGGCCTATCGAGGATCAACAAGTGGTTTTTATAGCCATATTTCATTTTTGAATATCATAGTATTATATGGTCGATTTTATATTACATTTGTAATTATTCACTATCTTATTATGTTATTTCAAGTTGTAATTTTTGGAATTGGCCAAGTTTTCTATTAACTCTACTTGATATTATTTCCACCTAGCTTAGAGGAATTTATGCTAGCCACCTTTTTCTTTCTCCATGTTGGCAGCTTAAGCTATCATCCCCCACGTATTTCATGTATTTGCCACACAATTTATTCTAACCAATCGCATTATATGCTAAACCTTGTCCAAGTGCCAACTAATCAAATACCATGGTCTTGTGGTTATCTTTCCCACCAAAATGGTGCCAAGCCACTTAAAAATTAGTACTCGATTTGTATTTTAACCTCCACCATGATTCATGCACAAGGGATATGGGATAAATCCCATGGGAGGTGATATAGGGAGTGAGGACAGGGATTCAACCCCTATCCTCCTTGGTAAAATTTAATGTCTTGAAACTATGCCAAGACCTATGTAGACACTATAAAATGAGCTCAGCTATGACTTAAATAGGAAAAGTGTTAGGTCCATGTATAGGTAGAATAGGGGTACTTAGAGAAAAATGCATTTTTGAGGAACATCCAGTCAAACCCAGACTTTGAGTTATATATGAAAATTATTTAGAATTTTGAGATGATCGTGATGGTGTGATTATTATCCCAATTTTCCTCGCCTAGAAAAATTGGTCAAACATGACCTTGCATAAGAAAATCGGAAGGGTTGATCACCAGTCAGGTGGGCTCACAATTGATCCCAAATCTAAGGATCAAGGTCATAAGGAGGAAAACAATGTTAAAGGAGTCTAGAGCTTGGACAGGAGGAAAAAATGGAAAGGCTCAAAGTTTTCGAGACTTCTTCACATATGATATGACTTGGGGAAAAGCAATGAGACTTGTGGGAGGTGCCACGTGTCAGCTCGGCACAATTCCAAAGGGCACATCAAAACAAAGACCCCAAATGTGCATAGGTCCTCCACATGTCCACATCTTGAGACAGAGCCAACCATTGAAAATTCCAAGCGCTAGTAGAAGCCTCCACATGCCTCATCGTGAGCAACACCAAGGCTGGGTCCAAAGAGTGGGTTCCCAAATGAGCACGGGCTCGCCACGTTGTCGAGTAAAAAGAGGATAGAGCCCACTTGTTGAATCGGATAGCTATAGAAGGGCCCAAGACGGTGCACATGTCTCATCACCACATCTCCAAAGGTCACGCCCAAAAGCAGGTCCTAACAAGCTCTAGCTTGCCAAGTAGTCGTGGTCTAAAGAGGTCTCATCAGCCGTTGAAAAGTCACAGACCCATGGAGGGTGCCACGTGCCTCATCGATAGAATTTCAAAGGCATAGCCTAAAGAGATACCCTAAACTAGCACCATCCCTCCACGTGTACCAGTCCTTATCACCGCCATTGAAAATTCCAAGCGTTACAGAACCTCCACTTGTCTCTTCGGCATAAATTTAATGGTAAAATCCAGAGGCAGTACCAAATATGGCTGATAGCCTCCATGTGTCCTGGGTTAGACATATGGCCCCACCAAACAAAAGGAATTAGCCAAAACACAAAGAAAGAGAGAAATCCATAAGAAGACCACGTGTCTCTTTGGTACTCTTTCAAGAGGTGAATCTAAAAGTGGTCCCCAAACATGTGCCACTCTCCACATGTTTTAAGTCGCATATTGTCTTTACCAACGGGAGGGACTCGTGAAAACACAAAGGAAACAAGTAGGCTCATGGATGACGCCACATGTCGGGCTTCAGCACAACTTCAAGAGTAAGAAGGAAGGGACTAAATCTTCAAAACACGCAGGCTGCCACGCAATCCCTATATGGAAAGACTCTTTTAAATATTGAGAGTCCATGTTAAATTCTTGACCTTGACCTTTAGACGGCCATAAATTTTGAATGAGAGATTGGATTTGAGTAGGAGAGTACTTTTGGAATGCTCTTGGCGCTCTTACTACACCCGCCATCATTAATGATCCAGTCCACCATTTTCAAGGTTGTCAAGTCTCCCACCTACCACCATGATGAAGAATGGGCCTCCTTTCTTTCCCAACAAGGAACAACACATGGAGGCATGGGTTTTGTAGTGAATCCCATCATTGTTGCAAGTGATTTTAATGCTTTTTGGGGTGGTTAGAGTAGGTGGATTCAATGCTCTTGTAGGGGTGGTTGAAGTAGGATTCGAATTTTCCCTCTCTCCTTCTCTTATTCTTCTATATATTGTAAAGGAGGGGCATATTTCAAAAGGTTGGTCATCTTTTCTCTTCTACCCCCTCTCTCTTTCTTCCTTAGGGTAGAATGTGGAGTCTAAGCCTCCTCTCTTAGCTCTGTAATGGCATTTTCTTTCTTTCCCACGATCATGTAATGTATGGACTCTTGGAGCAATAAAATCTGTTTTTTATTTATTTTGTCCATCCTTTTCTTATTTTATTATCTCTTCTCACCTCTCATCGTTACGTAGGGTATATTATGCATACTTCTGATGTCTATTACAGGTTTTGAGAGTTGTGTTTAATGGGTTGAAGTGGTGTTCTGTGTGAAATTTAGCTTTGGTGTCTCGATGCATCATCCATCCTCTCCATTGCTCATGTCTCTCCATTTCAAGTATTTGGATTTGTGATCATCCACTTTCTTTTCTGGTGTATCACCGCTTTAGTGTAGGTTATATTTCCATGTATTTTCTCTCTCCCTATCTCCTTGGATGGTTATATTAGGATAGATATGTTTTTTCGGTACTAGAGTAGATTGTGGCAGGTAGTTTAGGAACAAGAACCATCTTTCTCTCAAGGTACATCTCAAGTTCACAAGTCCCACAGCTTGAGAGATGGTCCAATGTTTGCAAATCACACCAAATGCCCCATTTCAAACTCAGGCCATTCAAGGGTGTTGTGATTTCGCATCAACAGTGATCACTTTCCCATTTTGGAGATTTTGTAATAAAGTTTTTTTTTTTGTTGAAGTCACATGTAGGCATTGATCCAAAGGGAGACACAACTACAAGCTGATCAGGAAGGTAAAGGATAGGTTATTAGCTCCATTAAAGTTATTTGAAGGTATGATAACACATATTTTCATGTTTTTAATTCATTATTGGTTATTGTAAATGTTATTGTATTTACATTTTAAAATTATTAATGGATCACTTCATTATGAATCTAGGGACATGAATTTCGAACCCCATAAACAATTTGGGTGGTGTGTTATTATTTTAAGTTATTAGTTTTTTATTTCTTGCGATTAATTAAGTTCATGATATGAATATGGAGGAACCATTAATCAACATTGCACAATTATGAGAAATCAAGTAAATCATTTTAACTCAAACAATGATATTTGGGCTTTGATCAAACAATGAAATTTTGAGTAAATTAAGAGCTTAATTTCAGTTTTAAAATCAGTCCTAAATAAAATTGTAATCAATATTTTGGAGTATTAAGACCTTGAAAGGTGATTAAATTTAATGATCCTTTGAAATGGTTTAAAGTGTTAGTGTTAAGCACCTGCTTTGGATCAGTTTGAGACAAAAAACAATTAAGAATGTTAGAAAGATGGTTTTGTAGGACCAATTTAGATGTTTGAGGATGATGTAAGTGATACCAAATTTCAACCGTATGCATTGCTTTTTACCAAATTTTGAATTTTTATAATTTTTTGGATTTTTAATGATTTTATTAATTTTTTTGAATTTTTTTATTGTTTTAATTTATTTTATTTTTATGAAATAACATATTATAGAAGAGATAACAAAGTCACGATAAAACACTAAAAGTGACAAGGCAAAAATATGCCCCATGTAGTAGAAAAGGTCATTGGGAAGCAAAAATATGCCCTAACGTAGCGAAAATGTGTCAAAAATAATTATTTATTAAAAATAATCATCGTGGCAAGTGTTATAATACTTTTAGAATAAATATGATGGTTTCGTAGAACTTTGGGAGAGAGAAACTCGTCATGGATGAAAAGGAGCTTACACGCAACTAGTAAAACAAATGTAGGGGTGCTAGGCGCCTATGCACAACCGCAACGATGCCTCTGTTGGTAAGCATTTTTTTAATTTTTGACTACAACATGGGTGCTTGGGCACCTATGTTGGCATGCATTTTACATTTTTATTTTTTTTCATTGTAGCATGGGTGCTTGGGAGCCTATGTTGTCGTGGATTTTACATTTTTGACTCGCAAGATGGGTATTTGGGTGCTATGATGGTATGCATTTTGCATTTTTGATTTTTTTACTGCAATATGGGCACTTGGGTGCCTATGTTGGCATAGATTTTACATTTTTTTTTGACTACATCATGGGCTCTTAGCGCTTATGTTTGTATTCAAGGGCGTCTGGGTGCTTGTTCTGCCTGGAAGGGGGCCTATGCAACACCGAGTGCACTACCTACCTTCTGGAGGCAATAATTTTTCTCCTAACCTTGAAATGAATTTATTTTTTGAGTTGAAAGATATTGAATCAAAATATACAATTGATAAATTTTGGGTTTTTAATTTTTTACCAATTTTTTTGGGTTTTTGATTTTTATTTGGATGTTTTAACTTTTCCAACTAAAATTTTGAATGTTTTTGGGAGTTTTGAAACATATTTTATTTTTTTAAAATTTTGAGAAGCTTTCTAAAGCTATGTATAGGAAGACAAAGAAACATGGATACCCCTAACGACAAATGAGATGTACAAGCGTAGAATGCAACACGCATGCACAAGAAAGTGAAGATGTGAAAATTCCCTTGCATTAGTTGGGAATATACAAATGAAAAATATTCACTCAAAGAATATGCATCAACACCAATATGGATAAGTTCAACACGATGATGAATTTAACCCAATGATGTGCTAGTAATGAGTAAGGATGCCCCCATCATAAGTGGCTAAGAAGCACATGATAGAATGAAGTGGAATATTATTCTGAGAAAGGGGACAAAGGTGCCCACAAACATGGAAAAAAGGCAATATTATATACACATGGATGTTCTGAACAAAGTAGAAGAAAAACGTAAATTTTGTGAATGTATCTTAGAAGCCTCGTGATGAAGAAACAATTAGCTAAAGGCACAAATCATGAGACAAGATATGGACTAGAGTAAGAGTCCGAACAAGGTCCATACAAAGACACTTGGTAACATATTAATCATGTTTTTGCATAGACATATAGTGTATGCACGTGGAAATTTATTACCTTTCTAGGAGGGAATATTTGATAGACAACAAGTGAAGACACCCTAGCCAATGTGTAGGAATGATTTATTTTTTCAAAGTTGATTTTTTTAGTGAATGGATTTGTTGAAGGAGAGCCATACATTACTACACTTCCATTCAGGTGTTCATAGCCATAATGGAGATGCATTTTATTCTAATAGAAAAATTTATATACTTCTAACGTGAACCCATAGCCCTAGTAGATATTATTATAAATACTATAAGAGAGTTATTTATCAATTTGCTTTTGCTTTTTACATTTGCTTTAAAATTTGTGCTTTTTATTTGATTGATTCTTTTGCTTTCTAAAAAATTATTTCAGCTCTCTTGTTTGACAAGGGGTTAAAACCAATGATGGCTTGATGGAACAGAGCAAAAGTGCTTTGATGATGACATTTGATAGTGTCAACAAATATGTCCAAAATTTCTTCACAACAAGTTTATTATATGTATATTGAGATATAATCTCTATGAGGTCTACATTATTTAATCTACCAAGGTGATGAAAGACCAAGGAAAATGGATACCATAGAAATAAATGTCGCAAAGTGTGTGTGAAGTGGCTAACCAAAATATCACCAAGGAATGAAAATGGTCGGGAATAATTTCAAAGAAGAGAAAGAAAGGGAAGAAAGAACATCCATGTATATGCAATACTTGATTGCAATGTTTGATCTTTGTACCTTTGATATATGTGTGTGTGTGTGTGTGTGTGTGTGTGTGTGTGTGTGTGTGTGTGTGTGTGTGTGTGTGTGTGTGTGTGTGTGTGTGTGTGTCTATATATATATATATTTGAAATGTTTCCTCATTTTTTTGTATTTTGTCTTTTTGAAAGGTGGACCGACAAGGTCAATTAGTGTGATAAGATCCAATAAAAATGTTAGCAATTTCCTTGTTAAGGAAGACTATGCATGCTTTCTTATTAAGAGTAATATTATCCCCATTATCAATGATCATGGTGAGATCATACTCAATAGATGAATGCATTTTAACATGAAACATGGATTTTGTAAGCATGAGATTAAGTTCCCTATCTAGAGGTTTATGTACTTTCCAAACATACTTGATTGTTGCGTTGATGTACATTTTTGAATCATGTTTGATTCTACACTTTAATATTGTTTAAATTATTGTGATTTTATGAGATCTTGGAATTTTTAATCGTAGTTGATGAAGGAACTATTGGGCTTCTTATAAGTTGATATGTGACTTGTTCGATCCCGAGAAGTGGGAGAAGGAGGTGGAAGAATAGAATTGATGTAAGGAATGATGTGGGATAGCCACAATCATTGATAAAATGATAGTGTGATGGATGCAAAAGGTATGGTCCAATAATTAAAGAGGATGGGCTATTAGATGGTGTCCCATAGAATGAAAGTAAATGAATTCCGTGATGTGGCCCAAAGATTGAAGATAAAGGATTTTATAGAGGTATCCCATAGATATAAGATGATGGGATACTAGTAAGTGGCCCAAGAATCGAAGATGAGGGGATTTTAAGATGTGCCCTCATTATAGATGAAAATGGGATGGTAGGAGGTGAACCACATATAGAAGAGTATACATTACCGTGGAGTTGTTCCATAGACTAAAGAGGAAGTAATACTAGGAGGTGTCCCATATATAGAAGAATATGAGCTACTAGGACATGACCCAAGAATAAATGAAGATGTGCTACTAAGAGGTGAGCCACATATAGATGATGTGAGGAAACTTGGAGGTGGCCCACATATAGAAGAAGACGATGGGCTACTAGGTGGTGACCCAAGGTAAGATTATGATGGATGAATCTTGATAGATAAAGAAATATTAGGTAATGAGAAGATAGGCCATGGATAAATGCTAGACCTAGGAATTTGATCACCCAATGAAGAATGTAAATATGGAAGAATAAGAGGAGGATCATTTTCGATGATCTTAGGTCTTTGTATTTTTTTTTGACAAAGGGCATTAATATCTTCTTCCTAATATGCGATGTGATATTAGGGTCTTCCTCTATTTTTTAAAAAAAGGCATCAATCTCTTCTTTAATACGTAGACGTATCAAGATTTAAAGAGGTTTCTTGCTCACAAAATTCTAGAGGAATGCATTCATGTAACCTAAAAATCTCTAATTGCTTCTTCATTCTTAAATGAATCAATCGATTTGGGTTTAAATTTAACCAATAGAGGTTGATTAGATGAATATGACATGGAAGTCAACTTGGATGATTGATTATAAAGACTTTTAATTGGAGATATCTTCAAAAAAAAGGAGGGGTCAATGAGGAAAATGAGAAATGGGGCCTGCAAACACAGATAAGACCGTGACTTAGTAGTCATATTAGAGGAATAATTTGGATTGGAATCTTCTGAAGAATCAAAATAATTAGAATCATTGAGATTGGAATCTTTGGGAGAATCAAAGAATAAGGATCATACCACTTACCATGAGTTGGGGGAAGATGGGGAATGGGTTCTTTAGCGTGAAGAATCAAATGAGGTCTAGTTGTGATAGGCATCATTTAAGAGGAATGCTAAAACCTAAGTTCCTTACTATCATAAGCATGTGGAACTACATGATAATTAGTATTTTTAGCACATACATAGATAGTAAAGGGGATATCACAGGGTTATTGTGTTAACATGTTAAAAATATGTATCAACTCAACCAATTAGAACATCAAAATGATTCTCCTCTTTAGACACATAATTAGCATTCTTTTCTTGATTACGTTTAGGAAAAGTCTTCATATTGGGGGATTTTTTAGATTGGATTAATCCATCTCTACATTGCCACATTCAATTAATTCCTAGATCTAATGCTTGTAATTTCAAACATTTATATGTTTTGTGACCTTTAACTCAAAGTGGAATTGGTAATATTCATTATCTCTAAACCATGATGGCTTAGCCTCATCATCCTAATAAGGCATAGTTTCAGGATATCTAACCATATTAACCACCCCTAGCTATTTTAGTATCAAGACATTGAGCCTTGAAGGAGGAGTGAAAGCATGACATTTATACTCCGTAGGTGGAGCTCCCTTTGCGATATTCAAAGATGCATGGTTTTGAACGATTTGTACTCTTTTATTATCAACTATTCCATCAATAACAATTTTTTTCTTATTAGGAACAAAATTTGGCTTTTTGGTTTTCTTGGAATTGTTATGATCTCTTAAAAATGGCTTTAGGGTCCCTCTATTTAACAATTCTTTTAATATTTGTGTCCCTTTTTCAATTACCTCTTCAAATTTGTTGCCATAATCCATTTGCAAGTGGAACGTGATGTCATGGTGGAGGTTGAGAATGAATATACTTATTAACTATTATTTAGGTATGGAGCAAGGGAAGCAACTAGCTAGTTGTCTCCACTTTGTTGTAGGAATGTAGAAAAGTTTTTGTTATTTCTTTGTTTCACATTGTAGAGATATAATATGATGACATCGCTCTCAATATTGAATGAGAAGTGGAACAAAAAATGCTCCACTAGTTTTGGCCATGTGGATAAAGATCCCTTGAGAATGTGTAAGAACCATTCTAATGCCATTCCTCCTAAGCTCCATGGGAAGAGGTGTATAATATGAAACCTCTTGGCATGCCATATAAAAGTCTTTTACATGGTCACGAGGGTCACCTTTTCCTTTATACTTTTCCAAAATTTCGAAAATCAAAATGTCTAGGGAAAGGTACCTGGAGCATGGCCCTATCAAATAGATAATAGCACAACTCGTTCAACTAGTATTTCTTACTATTACCAGCTTTACCTTCTTGTAATGCTAGAAGGTGTTCTTCATCATTGCCTACTATTGATTGAAAGTGGATCTTGTGTGGGTGGCATAGGCCTATATGTGGAATTAAATCTAGGTGTATTCCCACCCTTATTTGTTGTGATAATCTCTTCATAAGGATCAATTTGTGCCTCTCATCAAGGAGTGTTTATTGGGAACTCGTAAAACATAGATTTTGGTATAGCTTGTGTTAAATAAATTGTGTTGTTCCTTATGTATACGTGATTCCAAACTTTCCGATTGGTGAGTGAGGGTTTGTACTGTTTTCTAATGACACCTCTTTAATAGGTATTTCACGACATTATTCTTTAGGAGGAGGTTGCGCATGATGAACATGGTCTTCATGATCTTCACAATGAACCCTAACTATAGGTATGTGATAGTCCCCATTATTTTCAAAAGGCACCTCCTCATTATTCTATCATCTAGAAGTAGAAGCATGACCTGGGTTTAATATCTCGTTAAGAGTGTGACAAGAGGATGTATAGTTATTCTTCTATCCAAACCATGTCGATGATAAGAGAAGAGTCTACTGTGGAAGGTAACTTTGCCCCTAGTTCCACAACATGAATAAGAACTTCATTTTTTTTTGTGAAAAATGTAATCATCAAAATGGATGAAATAAAGCTCTGCATTCGCATGATGATAATCCTTCTCTCCATCACTCTTGTTGACCATGAGATTATCTTCTAAAAGAGGGTTATCACCTCTAAATATATTGGCATTACTTGGAATAGAGGTACAACGTGAAAGATTTCCACTAAGGTTTGTTAACAAGTGACCCTAGTCAAATTTGTGTAGTGTAACGACCCTAAGTCAGCAAAAACAATGGTGACTATAAAATAGCCTTGAGTTCATAGGTCAATGTGAACCTAAGACCTAAAGAATAAGTTCCCTAACAAGGTAATGTATGACACAAGTTTTTCTAGAACAATAAAATGATGTATAATACTCAAAATTTAGTCACAACAAATAGTATACTCCCTAACATTTATCTAGATAGGTTTGACACCAAATAGTTACAACACAATATCACAAGTTAGGTCAAGATTGAAACAAATAAGGCCTACATGTTAAGAGAATGTTAACGCGAGCTTCTAACAAGATATATTAAAAACTAGTTTCTAAACATTAGAAAAGTCTAAGTTTTATAAAATGGATGATACAAATATGATCAATGTAACAAAGCTATTTGGACACGTAATCAAGATTTGTAAAAAGTAATATCTTAGTATCAAACCTGGCATTATAGTAATGTTGACAAAGTAATCTCAACACTTACAAAATTCACTATAATGCTAGGATGTAAAAACTATGTCTAAGTATAAAAAGGAATTATTAAGCATGTGAATAACGTAGCAATACAATATAGAGATTTAGGCCAATTTTCAAAATGGAAACAAAACGTAAATGTCTCAATTATATGGCTATAATGTGGGAAACATAACAGCTCTAGATAATACAATGATAATTAAACCTAGCTAATATGATAGTAAGTCTTAATATGGGTATGAGATAAGGGGCCTACTAGGACATGATCACATACCTTCACACTTTCAATCCTTACATTGCGACATCGCAACCTAGTTATGCAAGTAGACTACAAAAATGGTGGGCATATTATTCCGAGCAAGTATCCATGTATGTGATTTAATCTTTTGTCCCAAAATGGGAAATATGAGAACAAAGGGGTAGACCAAATGAGGGTGAAACAAAATAAGTATACTTTTCCAAAGTTTCACCTTGTCTTAAGGTAAATGAAAAATTAGAGAAAAGTAACACGTTGTAAGTTTCATGATGAAATGATGTCTGTTAACATAAAGATACGTAAGATTTATTTTATAGAATTAGGAGAGTTTGTTTCTTGTTTATTCCATTATTCTCTCATAGATAATAATCTCTCCTTACATTGTGGAGAGTATTGTTAGCTATCCTTCCTATAAATATTGTATCCACTTCTTGAATAAGATAGAATAATAATAGATAACTAATCTATATTCTCTCTCCTCTATTTCTGCCTCAAAGTTTGGTATCACAGCATCAAAGACTCTGACCTGTGTGTGTGCGTTTGAAGAATTAGACCACTCAACGTGGAAGGAGGCTGCGTGAAGGAAGACTTGCATGCAACCTGCGTGAATACATTTGGTGCTAGAAGAAGGGCAACCTGGACATACAAATCTGCGTGAAGGAGTAAATAGCGTGGAGTTTGGAAGGGTGCCAAGGTGATGCGTGGAATTCCTCAAAGTCTACGTAGAGCTTAGCATTATCTTCAACACACGTGAAGAAAAGGTTAGCGCCCAATAATTGAAATAAAATATATTATTTTCTTCTCCGTTCAATCTTCTATCAGACGTAGCATCATAAAGGTGACCTGTAGATGCAAGGATTCCTGCGTGAAAATTACAGATGAATAAAGAAAACATGGAATTGATTAAAGTATTCATACTGCGTGGTGGAGGGATTGATATACTGAGTGGTAATATTGTTGCGTGAAGGAAGAATATTAGTCTAACTACTGCGTGGAAGAATCCACTTCTCCTCTGGTGATAGCCTGGAAAAATACAGCCTCCCCTTGAATGCATGTAGTACAATGCACAGTTTTTAGTGTGAAGAAGTGTGGAATCATTAGCCACATCCTATAAAACATTTGTGGGCTCACCCACTGAATGGTGTATCTCATTTTGGCAAACATAATTGTTCTCTGCAGGCTCCTGGTGATCGCAGTTCCTATAGGCATAGAGCAGCTGCTTCTGCTCCTTGCCATCCTTCGGTACAAAATATTATTGCATTCTCTGCAAAATTTCATTGTACTCATGATTGCAACTTGTTGGTGTTAATATCCTCTGCGAGAATAGTGTATGCACGTTTTAGTTTTGAATTTTGGAGCTCGGTCATGTGTTGGAAACCTGCGTGTAAAATTGCCACAACCAATCTGCAAATGGCCTGCATATAATTGTGTGGAGAAAAGAAGGTGGATCTTGGCACACCTCCGTGGAAATTGGAAGCGACCAGACTGAAGTTGCGTGAGTGTTTGATACTAGTGCGTGAAGACAGGAAGAAGCTCAGAGAAAGAAATTTTCTTCTCTTTCTGCGTGAAAAAGGAAGCTCAAAAAGAGGAGAACTGCATGAAGAGGTAGAGAAACACGAGGAGAGGTAAATTTGGCTTCGTATAGCCTGAAAGTATCAATTATTATTTTATTTCCTGATTAAAAAAATGACTATATTGCCTGGCAAAGAATCCTCTATAACTGCATCGAAGCATCTCTCTAATAGACAACTGAAATCCGTAACATCAACTCACAAGTCAGAAGAACACCATGAAGAAGCTCCTGAGAGCTCCAAGTTCTACTTTTCTTTTCTAAACGAGCTTTGGAATAGTGGAAATCTAGTCTTTGATGAGCTAGTTTGATGAGGACTTCTTGAATATTTCCTTTTCGATGTTAGCTGCCAAGCAAAGTGAGTTTGGGAAAAGCTAGAAGTCGGGTACGATGCTAATTGTAAATACAAAGAAGAACGCCCACCAAGCATCGTCATCTCTCAGCACGCGAGTATCGAGAGCATCTACGTGCTAGTACTTCACATCAGTGAGTCATATTTGTAATATCTCTTAAAATAAATAAATAAATTAAAATATATATATATTATTATATTTTATTAAAAATTTCTGCTCCAAAGTTGCTTCTCTTCGATGCTCAGTTACTTAAAGGGCCCAATTTTGTGGCCTAGAAAAAAATGAGGACAATCCTTCAGTTTGAAGGATTATGGGGCATCGTGACCGGATATATGACCATTCCCACTACCCTTGATGAATTAATAAAGTATGAAATGGCTAGTGCCAAAGCCTTGATGCTGATAATGCTCAGTATCAGTGATGATGTGCAAATGCATGTTTAGAATGTGGAGAAACCAAAGGAGGCCTGGGACAAGCTGGCAACAATTTATGAAGCCAAAAATCAGACTAAGATCCTCCATCTTCAGTCAAAGCTACACACCCTCTCTATGGGGTCAGATGAGAAATTTGAGGAGTTCTTACATCACGTGGTTGAGCTGATCAAAGTTATTAGTGCTCGTGAAATGGTGGACAACAAACTTCTTATATCGATCACCTTGAGAGCACTCCCTTCTCAATTCTAAGTGTTCGTTATGACACTTGAATGTATCTAAACAAACAATGGCATTCAAAGAACTTGTGAATTTGTCAGTAGCAGGAAGAGGCCATCAATTCATCCCAAGAGGAGACTCAGGATAAATCCTTGTTCTCAAAGCCATACCATGGCCAAAAGAATCAAAAGGGTCCCCTAGAGAAGCCAAATCAAGTGCAACCAAAACAACAACAAAAAGATCAAAATTCAAAGAGGTGGTGTCACATTTACAAAACCAACACTCATGACAATTGATCACTGCTGGTATAATAGCTTGAAACAAGGGTCTTCAAGTCAAACAAGCACATCAAGGCATGAAGATTTTCAAAATTCCAAATGACGTCCCCACTTGGAGAAAGCACAAGGGACATCTCGCATCCAAATAAGATAATGAATTTGATGAGGAGACCTCAGAAGGAGCCCATTTTGTTAAGAACCTTGTGCTCATCTCTCAGACTTCACAACCCACGAAGAGAGTCTGGTGATAGACTCTAGTGCAAGTAAGCACATGTTAGGTGAAAAGGATCTATTTGATTCATTCGGCGAATAACCCACTGGAGATCTCGTTTGGATAATAGATGATAAAGAGTACATTGTAGAAGGAATAGGTAGAGTCACCATCCCTCTGGGGGACCACGAAAATGTATGCTTACAAAGGTACTATATGTTCCTGGATTGACTAACAACCTCTTGTCAGTAACTCAACTATTGAATCATCACCTGAAGGTAGAATTTCTTGTCCAAAATGGCATCAAATCATGTTTGATCTCGCGACAAGGTAAGATTATTTCTAGAGCATTTCTAAAAGATAAGTTATTTGCTTTAGATATTGTTTCATCTTCTGCAATAGCTTTATTTACATCAACAATACAATCTATTGCACTCTGGCATTTTAGATATGGACACTTGTTGGCTAGTTCATTACATCAAATGAGTTCAAAAGAAATGGTTCATGGACTACCCAAATTGTCTAGTTCCTTGCCTATGTTCCTTGGTTGTCTTGCAGAAAAAAACATAGGGATCTGTTTCAGGAAAGCACCTTCCATGCCAAGAAGCATCTGGAGGTAGTTCATACCGATCTAAATGGCCCTCTGCCTACTTCATTTTCAGGATACAAGTACTTCCAATTGTTCATGGATGACCACTCCCGCAAGATGTGGGTTTTTCCTAAGAAGAAAAGTGAGGCTCTTCAACATTTCCAGAACTTCTATCATCATGTTGTGAAAGAGACTAGACAACCACTTCTTCTACTTCACTCAGATCGAGGGGGGGAATTCACATCAAACAAGTTTTTAGCATTCTTGAACCAACAAGGCATAAAGAATAACTTGAATTCTCCCTACACACCCCAACAGAAATGGCATTGTTGAGCATCGCAATCACACAGTGATGGAGATGGCTCACTACATGCTATCAATAGAAAATCTAGAAGAACACTATTAGGCTGAAGCAAGCATGGACAATAATTGTATATCTTCTTAACATAGGAATCTAACAAAGATTCTACAAAATAAAACACCAAAAGAGGTATGGAGTGGTAGAAAGCCATCAATTTCTCATTTACGAGTATTTGGTTGCACAACATATATACATGTCCCATCTCAGAAGAGAAATAAGGTTGAGCTAAAGACACTTCTATGTATCCTACTTGGCTACAACACTACCTCGAAGGCATATCATCTCATGGATCCTAAGACAAAGAAAATATATGAGAGTCGGGACGTGGTTTGTGATGAGTCATCCTTTGACTCAGTAGTGACAATAAAAGAACCATTACCAACCACCTCTCACCGACTAGTCTCCGAATCAGATGATCAGTTAGAGGAGACAACTCAGAGAAAAGAAATGCTATCAAGAGAGCTATTTGTTGACCTTGAAGAACTAGAGAATGTGACTCCACATCAATCCACATGGAAATGACATAGTTCTTCTCAAAAGCAGCCAAGTTCTCATCCAAAGTGGGTACAAAGCACCATCAAGGACTCACATTTACAACAACTCCCAAATACATCATCAGACTCAAAAAATAAATGAGGTAAAATTTACACTCATGAGTTCACTGATTAATAGCTTTGAGCAAAAAATGTTTTGAAGCACTCACTCAACCTTAGTGGAAGGAAGCCATGGATATAGAATGTGACTCACTCATGAAAATCAGACATGGGAACTTGTCGATCTTCCTATAGGAAAGAAACCCATAGGATGCAAATGGGTTTTTAAGACAAAATATAAGGTAGATGGATCCATCAAAAACATAAAGCACATCTTGTAACAAAAGGATATGCTTAGAAAGAGGGCATCGACTATGAAGAAACCTTTTCACCCACTACGAAGATCAAGACCATCAGAGTTGTTTGTGCACTGGCAGCACAAAAAGGATGGAGACTTCAACAAATGGATGTCAAGAGTGATTTCCTAAATGGTGATCTAAAAGAAGAAGTGTACATGACCCAACCTGAAGGATTTGTTGATGAAGAACATCCTAATAAGGTATGTCATCTCATCAAATCACTGTATGGAATGAAACAAGCTCCAAGGGCATGGTATATCAAGATCAATGATCACCTTTTACAGCATGGGTTCACTTGTAGCCCCTCGATTCAAATTTGTATATAAAGAAGGTAGGAAAAGAAATTTTCATTCTTGTTGTGTATGTAGATGATCTTGTGATCACTGGTAGTTTAGAAGATCAGGTTGATATTGTGAAGAATGATCTCAAAAGAACCTTTGACATGATAGATTTGGGGCTACTACATTACTATCTTGGCTTGGAAATATGGAAAAAGGAGCATCACATTTTTTTCTCCCAGATAAAGTATGCCAAGACACTCCTGGAAAAGTATAGAATGTCTAGATTGTAAACCTATATCCACTCCCATGGAGAAAGGCTTACAACTTTCAAGATTCCAGATTCACCTCAAGTAGATGCTACTCTCTATAGGAAATTTTTTGGAGGACTCATCTACTTGACATATACCAGACCAAATTTATGCTATGATGTTAGCTATCTTTCCATATTCATGCAGGAACCGAAGAAATGTCACTGAATGCAACAAAGCATGTTTTGAGGTATGTCTCGAGGTACAATTGATTATGGTCTAGAATATAAGAAGAATGATCAATTCTTCTTATAGGGATACGTGGACTCGAGACGATGCCAAATCATTGATAAAAGGAACTCAACTACAAGATACATATTTCATCTCGGATCTAGACCTATCTCATGGATATGCAAGAAGCATAATGTTGTTTCTATCTCATCCATAGAGACAGAATATCGCACCGCATGAGGAGATGTGTGTGAGGTGATATGGTTATGTCACATTTTGATGACCTGGGAATTCCTGAAAAATAGTCACCTATTCTCTATTACGATAACTAGAGTGTGTTGAAGCTCGTAAAATACATTTTTAAATGAATGAACAAAGAATATTGAGATTGATTGTCATTTCATTCGAGAGCACATCTTGAACCATCACATTCAACTCTAATACTCGGGTAAGTGCACAAAGTTGGGGGCCAAAAAGTGGACAAAAACCTGAAAATAGATGAAACACGTATGCATTTTGCTAAAACACACTCGCGTTTTAATTTTTTTGGCTCGGTAATCATCAACCTATAATGCGTACATGTTTCAAAGAAGTGAAAATGTGTACACGTTTATAACACATACGCTTTTTGTGTAGTATGGACCATGCATATGTGTTTTGGTGGTTTATACTTACAAAAACAAATTTCTTATTTATTATTTCTTTAAATTTATTTTTCTTATACTAAATATAAGAAATTTAGGATCACTCTGCACCTTATGGAAGTTGTCTCGCATCTCCAACATTTATAATCTAGAAGATAGTTTTTAAAATCTAATTTAGTCAAGACTTACTCATTTTCAGGATTTTAAGCAAATGACCTAAAACATTCAGGGGCATATATATTGTAGTTGGTCCATGTTTTGGGAAAGTATATAGTCATTTTATAAGGTTTTCTGACTTTTTAAAATGGATTTTGGCCCTACCATTGCTACGTGAATTGGTACTAATTGTTAAATTTGGTCCATAATTTACTTTAGTGACCATGAATTAACTCTATGATGTTTTTCTACTTCTTACTCCAAAGAGATCCTCACTTTTTAGATAGAGGATTATTCCTTGAATAGGATTCGTGTCCTATGGCCAAAATGAGGTGATTGTAATGTGCCTCCTCCTTAATGTGTGATAACACTACTAGTGTTGAATGAGTTGTTACGAATAGTACCAAGTGAATTACATCAAGTGAACTCAAATGATTGCTCATTCTTAGAAACATGGTAATCCATATAAAGATCATCCCCTCATATTTCCTAGCTTAAAATCATCCTTTCATGGAATCAAATTCATGATTCTCATACATGCTTTTGATCATATGTCTCTTATGGTGACAAATGATGCCTTAATACTTCACAAATAATGGTCCTTGATAACTCGGTGACACGAATAGCTCATTTTAGCTTGTTATGAAGGGTGTTCAATTAACTAAAAAATGGCAAAAATGTATTTTTAGGCCTTAAAAGGAAGTAGTCTCTCATAATAACTAAATGAGTCGATCGATCTCCTAAAACACAATTCCCTACAAACTGAAAACAAGTTGAATGATATTTTTAGACTTTCCTTTGGGTGAGGGTTTATGATTTAAAGGGTTTAGAGGGTTTAGGACTAAGGGTTTAGGTTTCAAGGTTTGGAGTTTAGGGTTTAAGGCTCATAGTTCAGATTTTAGGGTTTAGGGTTTATGGCTCAATGCTTAGGATTCATGGTTTAGGGTTTATGAGTTTAGGGTTTAGAGTTTAGGGTTTATGGTTCAGGGGTCGAGGGGTTGAGGTTTTAGGCTTTATAGATCAAGGTTCAAGGTTTAAGGTTTAGGGGTCAAGGTTGAGGGTTTAGGGTTTATGGCTCAACGTTGAGGGTTTAGGGTTTAGGGTTGAGAGTGTTTAGGGTTTAGGATCAAGGTTTATTTTTTAGATTTTAAGGTTTTGTTTTATGAGGTTTTCTATTTTTGAGGGTTCAAAGTTTAGTGTTTTGGCTTAGGGCTTATGGCTTAGGGCCTAGGATTCAGGGCATAGGGTTTAGGTTTAGGGGGTCAAGGTTCGGGGTTTAGGGGTCAAGGGTTTAGGGGTCAAGGTTTAGGTTTTAGGGTTTAGGGTTTAGGATTTAGGGCTTAGAGTTTAGGGTTTAGGGATTAGGGTTTATGGTATAGGTTTTAGGGTTTAGGGCTCAGGGTTTAAGGTTTAGGGTTTACGGTTTAGGGTTTAGGAGTTAGGGTTTAAGGTTTAGGGTTAAGGATTTAGGGTTTACGGTTTCAGGGTTTAGGAGTTAGGGTTTAAGGTTTAAAGGTCAGGGTTCAGGGTTTAGGGAAAAGGGTTCAGGGTTTAGGGTTTAGGGATCATGTTTAGGGTTTAGAGTTTAGGGTTCATGGTTTAGGGCTTAGGTTTTAGTTTTTTTAGGGTTTAGGATTGAGGGTTTATGTTTAACGGTTCAAGGTTTAACGGGTTTTGGCTTAGGGCTTATGGCTTAGTGCCTAGGGTTCATAGCTTAGGGTTTAACATTTAGGGATCAAGGTTTAGGGTCTAGGGGCCGGGCTCAAGGGTTTAGGTTTTAGGGTTTAGGGTTTAGGATTTAGGGATTAGAATTTAGGGTTTAGGGCTTAGGGTTTATGGTATAGGGTTTAGGGTTTAGGGTGTATGGTTTAAGGTTTAGGGTTTAGGATTTAGGGTTTAGGGTTTAGGGTTTAGGAGTTAGGGTGTAAGGTTTAAAGGTCAAGTTTTAAGATTTAGGGAAAAGAGTTCATGCTTTAGGGTTTAAGGCTCGAGGTTATGCACATCAAACAATTTAGGGTTTAGGTTTTAGGGCTAAGGGTTTTGGCCGCAGAGTTCGGGTTTAGGGTTTAGTGTTTAGGGCTTAGGGTATAGGGTTTAGGGTTTAACACTTAGGGCTTAGGGTTTAGGGTTTAGGGTTTAGGATTTAGTGCTTTAGGTTTAGATTTTAGCGTTTAGGGTTTGGGTTTAGGGATTATGATTTATTTTTTAGTGTTTAGGTTTTATAGTTTAGGGCTTAGGGCTCGTAGTTTGGGGTTTAGGGTTTAGGGTTTAGGGTTTAGGGACCTTTAGGACTTAACATTTAGGCCTTAAGGTTTAGGGTATGCGGTTTAGGGCTCAGGCCTTAGGGTTTAGGGTTTAGGGTTAGGGTGCATGGTTTAAGCTTTAAGCTACGACTTAGGGTTCGAGGTTCTGGTTTAGAGTTAAAGGTTTAAGGATTAGGGGTTATTTACGGGTTTAACATTTAGGGATTAGAAATTAGGGCTCTAGATTTATGGTTTAGGTCTTAGGGGTTAAGGTTTATGGTTTAGGGCTCAAGGATTAGGGTGTATGGTTCAAGGTTTAAGGTTTATGGTTTATAGTTTAGGTATTAGGGTTTAGGGTTCATGTTTCATGGTTTATTGATTAAGGTTCGGGGTTCAAAGTTACTTGTTTAAGGTTTGGAGCTTAGAGCTTGGGACTCTGGATTTGGTATTTAGGGTTTAGGGCTTAGGGCTTAGGGTTTAGGATCTAGGGTCAAGCGTTTAGGGTTATGGGTTATGGATTTAGGGTTTAGGTTTTAGGGTTTAGTATTTATTGTTTAGGGTTTAGGATTTATTATTTTGTTTTAGGTTTAGGTCTCATGGTTGAGGGTTAAGGGTTTAGGTCACACGTTTGAGGTTCATCGATCATTTGTAGGGATAACATTCAAAGAGAGTCATCAAAATTTGATGTTTTTCATGTGTTGATATTTGGAGGGAAATTTCATATTCCCGACTATCCAATCCTTCCAAATATCCCAAAGTATTCCTCAATCCTTTTATGTCCTTGGAGACACTATTACTTGGCTTCTATTTATAATGATAGAGATATTTGTAAATTCATGTTATGACCTCTAAATCTATATGAGTTTTTCGAAGTTGCTTGAAATAACATCATACCCTTCACTATGATTGATGACTACCCCTATCTTTTCTTTCAATGTATTTTGAAAACATCCATGGGTTTATCATATAAGGAATTATCAACGAATGGATGGTCACTAAGTCATAGGCCAGCTAACTCCCATTTAGAACTAAATAACAAATAATTACTAGGTCATTGATAACCCCTTAGTGTTCTCACCATTCCCTATTTCTATGCTATTTTTAACACTTTAGGAAGTTCTATCAAATTTACTATTCATTCCAATGAGAGAAAACTTGAACTTTATCTTTCTTTGGAGAGAGGATACTACAGAAATTCAATTATGATCCTACACCTCTACATTGATATATTCTCTATGTTTCTTTTGTTTCCTTTAAGATTAATTTTTTGTTGTGATGGTTATTTTTTCAGCTTCCAATGGTCATCCTAGCTTGCATAATACCATACATGGAAATATAATAAATGTGAAATTTGTTTTAGAGTGTGAATAAATTTACATTCAAAAGCACAAGTATATGTGGGGAGAAACAAGTTTGGAAGAGATGTGTAATATATGCATTATAAGGCACAAGGTAGATTTCATATATATTTAGACACTTGTCCCACCTCTCATAAACAAGGTTGTTCTATGCGGACTCACTCAATGATGGTTCTAGGTGAGAGACAAGGAAATATTGATGAAATATGGTTTGGGGTTTAGGGTTTAGGGTTTAGGGCTCATGGTTCAGGGTTTAAGGTTTAGGGTTTAGGGTTCAGGGTTCAAGGTTCAGGGTTATGGTTTAGGATTTAGGTTTTAGGTTTAGGGTTTAGGGTTTAGTGTTTATGGTTAGGGTTTATAGATCGAGGTTAAGGATTTAGGGTTTAAGGTTTAGTGTTTATGTTTTAAGGGTTAGGTTTTAGATTTTCAGGTTAAGGATTTCGTGTTTAGGGATAAGGGTTTATGGTTTATGGTTCGGGTTTTATGGTTTATGGTTCAGGTTCGTGGTTTAGGATTTAATGTTTATGGTTTATGGTTTAGGGCCTAGGGTTTATGGTTTACGGTTTAGGGTTTATGGTTTACGGTTTAGGGCTTAGGGCTTAGGATATATGGTCTAGGGTTTATGGTTTAGATTTTAGGTCGCTTAGGGCATAAGGGTGTAGGGTTCAAGGCTTAGGGTTTAGGGTTTAGGATTCGTGTTTAAGGTTTAGGGTTTAGGGGTCAACATTTAGGTTTAGCATTTAGGGCTCATGGTTCATGGTTTAGGGTTTAGGGTTTAGGGCTTATGGCTTAGGGTTTAGGGCTTAAGGCTTAGGGTTTAGGGCTCACGGGTAAGGGTTGAATGTTTAAGGTTTAGGGTTTAGGTTTAGGTTTTAGGTCTAGGGATCATGGTTAAAGGTTTAGGGTTTAGGGCTCAAGGTTTACACTTTAGTGTTTAGGTTTATGGCTTATGGTTTAGGATTTTGATTGTAGAAGTTAAACGCTAAAAGATTTAGGCTGAATGCTGAAATCCTAAAAAATTACCTATGTATTGACCAAATTATACTTTAAAAAACTATCTCCTAAACCATGACTCATGGAGTTGTGAGACTAATTCCATAAGGTGCAGAGTGACCCTACTTTATTATTTCTTATACTTAAACATTTATTTATGTAAATAGAAACATGTCAAAAGCATACATAATGTTTATAATACAAAGAACACGTACATGTTATGTTTATACTACACAACGAACACGTACATTATAACATGTACACATACGCATTTAGCATTTTATCTTTTCCCAAGCCATGCCTCAAGGCTTGGGATCTGGTTTGATCCCCAGAGCCGAGGCATGGACCGACACAAACATAACAAACAACGTATTTTAGAAGAAAATGTAAAAATGCCACGTCCTCTATGATAAATAAATAAAACAATTGATCCATTTTAAAAATAATATACTGGGACGTAGAGAAGATTCTCTTCTTTCTAAAAATTTAATTTTTCAAAATTTCTCGACTAATATAAGGTTTCTATATTATTTATTTTCTAACTATACCTTTTTATAGCTATTTTTTGAAGTGTAAATATGTCTATCTTTCATGGTGTATCTTTTTTTGGGTGATCAAAATTTTAAATAAATTATACTAGCCCAAACTAGGCATAATTCTATACATATTCAAAAAAATAATCTAATTTTTGATATTTTTGAGGTAATTTGGGGGCGGGCATGGTCGGAGCTTGATTATTTTTCAAAACATAAAATTTTGGTACTAGAAAAATCATAAATAAAAAATATTCGTTAAAAATTCTAAAACAAAATGGAGCCCAAACTAGATGCTCCTAGATATCTTTCTACAAAAGGGTTTTAAAAATACTAAATGGTGGGGGACATACGAAAGTCACTCTATTAAATCTTTTGTCTCGTTTTTTTTTTTAACAAAAAAGGAGCATCTGTTGGTATTTTAGTTGTTTGACCAACTTAAATTTATCCATTTTAAATAAAATACAATATCTTAGAAACTAGACTCAAAATGCTATGATTCATATTTGTACAACATCTTCCAATTTTGAGTGTAACTATTTCAAAAAAATCATACAAGTTGAATTTTTTTTTCAAAAATATACATCTACTTAAGACCCCCTTGGGCCCCCAACTTTGTGCACTTACCCTACTATCCTGTGAAGCACAAGTTGTTGACATTCTCACAAAATCTCTTGGAAAAGTGAAATTTGAACTTTTCAGGGGTCACATTTGTAAGAATAATGTAATAAGGGGGAATGTTAGCATAAAGATACGTAGGATTTATTTTATATAATTAGGAGAGTTTGTTTCTTGTTTATTCCATTATTCTCTTGTAGATAATAATATCCCCTTACATTGTGGAGAGTATTGTTAGCTATCCTTCCTATAAATATTGTATCCGCTTCTTGAATAAGATAGAATAATAAGAGATAACTAATCTCTATTCTCTCTCCTCTATTTCTGCCTCACAATGTCACGTGGCACCAAATTTAAAAGATTTTTTCTCTTGTTTGAATAAAAGAGTTAAAATCTAATAAAGTAGAAACTTTGTGAGAGCTCTCAAGTATACTATCCCAGACAAAATTAGCTCGAAGATGAAAATATTCCTAATGGGTCTCTCACCTAGGTTGTCACAAGATATCTAGAGTGAGGTAAATTTACCCAAAGGGTCACACATTGAAGATTAGTTTGGGGATATCCAGATTTAATTTACCCACTTCTAAAAAATATAATGAGCACCAAACCGCATTTAGTTATACTTTCACTTTGGGTCATGATATGGATATTTTTGACTCTAAAATTTCAAGGAGTATTAATAAATTTGGTATTTAGAGCAAACTCTGTTTCATTTGCAAGGTTCCCTCTTATGTGAACTACTTTAGGGTTCCTAGAACCACCCCTCTTATGAGCTTAAGGCTTATGCCAAAGAGGTTATGTTCTAGTTGAATGGATGAGCTTTAGCTCTTAACCATCCTGTAAATCAAGTGTTTTCTATAGTGGTGTATTTTTTAATTTTTTGGATTAAGCAATGTGATTTTATCCATCTTTGGAAACCTACAAATCACATATCTAGCTAGAAAAATTGTTTAGGTCCTCCTTTATTTGTCTAACGTTTAGGCCCTTCACACAAATGGCTTAGTAGTTCCAAATAGATTCACAATATCATAGGAAAATAATAATGAAAACTGCTTGTAAATCAACTAACTACCATAAAAAAATTCAAAAATGAGGTTTATTCCCAATTAATCCAAGTGCTTCTTAATGAAACTAAAATTTACTTTGATTTCCAAGATCACACTAGGTGCAATGGAAGAGCATACATAATTTTTAGCCTTGATATATTTATTAAGTGAAAAAATACCTGAAACTAAATGATCAAGCATATGCCAAAAATGAAGGTTTATACTCTTAAGCACAAAATGAATGATGATTATTCCTACTTACTCCCAAGAATAAAAAAGTGGTTTCAAGGTTCTTTTGATTCTCAAGATCACACTAGGTATAAGAGAAGAGCATACACAACTCTATTCCAAACTCAATCAAAGTATGAAAACATAATCATTCCTTAAACACTAACCCAATTTACTCAAAAATACCTTATCAAATAAAAAAATTGACAAAAGCAACATCTAAAAACCCTTAAAACTTGATAGATATCCTAAAATTAGAATTCTAAAAGTTGAGAAATTTCTCCCTTGATGTATGGGGACCCCTCTTAGTGCATGGATGCTCATATTTATACACATGACCTCATAGTGATGCATAAGTGTGCAAAGTGATGCACATGCACTCCTCATAACTTTTTCATTGAGTCAAGTATTGCATGGGCACTTCTAGTGTAGCACATGCGCCTTTCTACGTGCACAACTCTATTTTTCACTTCATAAGAGGAAAAATGTAATGTTGTAAGGGTGCTCATACATTCACAGGAACTAAGAGTCATGCACAGTACTCCTCTAAATACACATGCGCTCCTTTAGATGGACAAGCACTCCTCTTTATATAGGTGCTCAAACTATATTCTGGAGGCCATAACTTTATCTCCCCAGCTCGTAACGGATCCTTTTTTTTGTGTTGGAAAGGTATTAAAGTGAAATTTTTAGTGCCAACATAAATTTGGAGAAAAACTTTACCAAGCATTTAGGGTATTCATCTTTTGAAAACTAGACCTTTTCTAACATATCTAAATGCTTTAATGAATGTTGTTTTGAGAATATTTCTTGAAAATGTCCAATATTTGGTATTTTGAGGGAATTTTGACAAGGATTCACCTCCTTATATCCTAAAAAAACATGCAAACACAACTTATACTAATAATCTAGTTGAAATAACTACCTAGATACAAAATAATGATAGACAAAACTTTAAAAACTACTCTAAAAAGTTTGAAAACTTTTAAATTAATCTAGGAACTTTGAAATTACTCTAGAAAAACTTGAATCTAATCTAGGAATTTTAATTTAATCTAAGAAAAACTTGAAATGTAAAAATTTTAAAAATCTATGTTAAAAATATTGAGAAACTAATATAAAAATCTTGAAAGTACTCTAGAAAGCTTGAAAGTAAACTAGAAAACTTGAAACTAATATAGAAAAATGGAAACTAATCTAGGAAACTTGAAACTAATCTAAAAATTGAAATGAAAAACTTTGAAACTAAGTTAAAAACTTTGAAACTAAGTTAAATAACTTTAAAAATTGAATATAATAGGGTATGATCCCATCAGTGCATTCCAAATGTGATCACCCTAAACTCTTCAAAGAAAATTGCATGACTAACTAAGGAAGGTTAACACCATTTCCACCTCTAGTCAAGGTTCTTAGTCTAGGTTAAAACATTAAGATAGAAGCTTAAAGGAATGCTCAACTAACATGAATATGACTCAAAATCTAACTAAACATGCCTACTAATATGGTTAATTACCTAACATGGGCCTTAATAGACCTAAGAGGGAAATCAAATTGGGTTGGTTGCTACTCCAAACAATGGTGAAATGTCCTTTTTAAATGACATATTAATTCATTTTAGATATTCATCTACTAACCTTGTTGAAGGTATTAGGAAAAGATTGAGATTGGCTTATAGATCATATGTATTATATGAGGCTACTAATCAAAGCATGATGTAAAATTGGAAGGTAGTACTTAGTTTTATTTATAGTTTTATTTTGAGGAAAACTTGCACCTTGGAAGGTAGTACTTAGTTTTATTTATAGTTTTTATTTTGAGGAAAACTTGCACTTGGTGCATATGGGACTAAAAGTACAAATAAGATTTAGAATTTCTGATCATGATTAAGATTTGTTAATCATATTTAGTGAATTACCAAGTGATTAAGAGGTGTGGAGCCTAAATTAACCACTTACGGTCAACTAGAAGGCTAGAATAAGAGTTTGAAGCTTACTAAGATGTTATGCGAGAGAAGTGGGGTGATTTTGAGTGGTTTGAAGAGAGCTTTAAGAAAATAGTAGGGTATATTGACCAAAACAAGGGAAAAATAGGATTAATTAGAAAATAATCGATAATTGTCTGTTTTGAAGAGGATTTTGACTTACAATTCATCATAACATGGAATCCTAAATGCAAAAGGGGTTATACAATCAAGAGCATGTTGTTAATTGGATAAATTGGTAAGGAACGTTAATTAATTAGTGAAAAAAACTAATTATAATGGATTTAAAAATAATTAGAGTGATTTGTGTGCATTTGGAAATAAGATTGCAAAAGCAGAATTTAAGTGTCTAAAACAATTAATTGCCCTTTCTTACAAATTATTTTAATGGTGTCCTTTGAAGTATGGAGTAGTGGTTTGTGTGTGGAAGGAAACTTGTCATATCCTCACCCACCCATTTATGAGCTTTGGTCTTTTTGTTTGACTTGGTGAGGTGGATTGGAGGAGAAGTGATGTGGCATCCTACATGGAGCCACATCAACACCCTATCCTCATTTTTTTAATTCATGTGAGTTATTTTGGAGTTTTGGGGGTTACTTGGTTTCATTATACACTTGCATATTTTTGGAATTTTCTTGAGTTACTTGTTGGGAGATTGGGATCTTGTTTTGGGATTTGGGCTTGGACTTGGAATAGCTTGAAGATTAATTCTTGAGGATTAAGGGTGCTGGAATGGAAAGGTAGGGTCTATACCTAAGACTTTATTTTATTGTTTGTATGTTGCATTAAAAAGGCGAATGGATGTATGTGTTATTGCATAGGATTGGGTAAATTTTGACATTAAGAATGATGCAAGAGATAGAAAATGAGACATTGGGGAGGGAAAAGGAATTTTTAGGGATACATTGTTGAGGGAGTGTGATTAGCGTGTTTTACCTATGGGAGAGAAAATAAAACTATTACTACACTTTGTATATTTTGAACTAGGGAGAGATAAGGATATTTGAGTGTTTTGTGATGTGCACATGGAGGTTTTAAGGTGGAACCCCTATCTCAGGTTAGGAGGTAAACAAAGGTTTTTCCCATATTTCTCTTCTCCTTTGGCTTGTTTTAAGCCTATGTGTTATGGGAAAATTTTAAATCTTGTTATTGTGTTGATTTGAATGTATTGCAAATTTTTGGATTGTGGGTTTTACGGAATACTTTGTAAAGTTTCCATGGCTACATTGCATCCATTATTTCTCTATTGTTGGGTCTCATGGGCCAACGAGGAGGATGAATTCTCCTCCTCACTCGAATATGGTTGGGAGGTGAGTGTTGTCTATGCTCCCTTATATGTTGTTGTGATTTGGAGATGAAGGAGAAAAGATATTGAGTTGTAAGTTGATCAAGGATGAAGTTATATGTTTTGAGAGAAAAAGAAACAATCCTATTTTTTTAAATTTTACCATGTTGTTTCCACATTTGAGTGGAAGGCTTGTATATACTTGTATTTTAAAGTGAGTTCTTGTAAATTGATTTTCAAACTATGTATTGCAATGGTTGAAAGAAGAAGTTGTAAGTTGTATTAAAATGGACTTCTTGTAAATGAAAATTTTAAGCCATGTATTGTATTAGTTGAAAGAAGGAATTTTGGAGTTGTAATATAGTGGAAATGTAGCTCTTTTCAAATCTAGAATTTAATTAAAAATTTTCATTGTATTTTCATTTTGAAAACGGTTCTCCTTGCATTGAAAATATATGGAAAATATGTTTGTTTCCCTTGAGTATTCTTGTCAATTTTGGTTGTAAAAGGAAAATGAATTTTCATTGAGTTATGTTATACTTTTATCTCTTTCAAATAAGTATGGAAAATGATAGTATCTTAGTATGTTTGTTTTAAGTTTCACTACATTGCAAAAACAAAATAAGGGATACAACTAGCTCATTTTAAATCACAATTTTTTTATTCCCTCTACCTTTTTATTTATTTTAAATAAAAATATATATATTATTGCAAGTAACTTCTCATATATATATATATATATCAAAAAAAAAATCATTATAATATGGATGGAATATAGTGGTTTGGTTGTTTAAGCCATGTTGGATAAAGTTTATAAAATTAAAAAAAACACAATTTGAATTGTTTTGGGTGGGAGCCAAACCCCACCACATATTGAAAATTTTATTAAAAAGGAAAGAAAGGGGGTGGGTGACCATGGCTGACCCACCCCACCATATATATATAGGGGATGAGTAAGCCATGCGGCCGCCCACTCCAAAACCCAAATAAAAAACATTTGTTTCTGGGTGCAAGTGCGGTTTGCCATAATCCCATAGTTCCTTAAGGGAATAAAATAAACCACACACATAATATACATATATATATATATATATATATATATATATATATATATATATATATATATATATATAATATAAAATCCACCTTATATGAATACCTTGCTCTATTTCTTCAAGTTTTCTTTGAAGTATGGAGCCTTATGTAAAACAAATACAAAACAAATGCATATGTATATTGATAGATATTGTACAATATTTGACACAATAAAAATAATTTTTGTATTCAATTCATATAGTTCTTCATAGTACATAATTTATAGGACATTTTGTCATCTCAATATTAGGATATATCCCGAATATTATCGCTTACAAATCAATATGAAGAGTTGTTAAAACAACCCTTTCTAATAAAAAAATATTAAGTGGTTTGTTGTAACAAATCACTATAAAACAAATAAGTAAGTTACTAACAACTAAGAATAATTAATCTCGTGACCAATACACATGAGGAGAACTAATAGAATTCCTAACATTTCCCCCTTAGTGTGAACATGGGAAAAACCTCCATACTACACTCCCCCGATTTAGCGATCATGTATTTTCCTTTAGATGATCAAAAAAAAAAAAAAGTTGGTTTTCCATCGAGTTAACCAAAAACGTAGAGTGACGTGGTTATATAGTGGTTGACTACAAACCAAAAAGGGTTAGAGGTTTTCAAATTATTTACCTAGAACCATATTGTAATGTGTCGGTGCATCCTTTAGCTCTCATCATATTTTCTCTTCGGGAGAGTACATATTGGAATCCATCATAGTGCAAACATATCAACCAATTTTACTATGTTGTTTCCACCTTTGAAACATTGTGTCATTTCCCCCTGTATGTGAAATGTCTATAACACAATATTCTAAAAATGTCACACTAAAATAAACACACACGTCACCATGATAGAAGTGGCCCCATCGTTTGTGGAGTTGATGAGAGGATGCTGATTTTCCTCCATTATTTTGTGCCTCGATTCCTCCGGTTTCATCTTTCTTGGAGTTTAGCTTGATGTGATTATTGAGCTGAAATTTACATATTAGATGTCACGTTCTAACAATAATGTATCCATAAGGTAGTTTTTTATTTATTTTATGGACTTTTATAATGACTCATGACTATTAACATGAAAATACTTTACAATTTAACAAAACATCATAAATGACGGAAAAATGAGACAAAATAATTACGATATGAATTTGGACTAACAATAAACACAATTTCGATTATTAAGAAAAATATATGGTAGAAAAAATTAATGTATTAATGAAACTCAAAGTGAATTTACTAATTATCAATAATTATATAAAATGAATGAAAATGAAACTCTTATACTAACAACTCGACTACATACATTAACTTCCTAATGTATTTAAATCACCATGATGTGTAACTTTAACTTACCAAATAAGGTTAAATGAATAACATGAGATTGAAATGCAACAATATGCATGGAAATAAGGGTATGAAAAAGAAAAGGGAAAAAATGTGGCATAAATATAATCACTTTCAAATGGAGATAAATTAGGTACTTTACGTGAGAGGTGGGAACATGGAGTTACATATAGGAATTTCATTCTCTGCTAATACAAATGCAAAAACTTATTAACGTTGTACTTGAAATCAGAATTACATCCAATAAAAATTCAATCCTTTAGATCAACCCAACATCCCACCAGCTCTTGGTCCTCTGCCACAAATATCAAGTGTCACCTTGTTTTAAATTGATGTTATAACAATCATGCGGTGATATCCCGATGGAAACCTCGATTCATTGTCATCAAGAATCCACATCAATACATATGTCAATCGATCGAGATGGCTAGAAGAACATGTCTCAATGTAGATTTGTATAATAACTCAAGTTTAATAATCACATCAGATTATATCTAATCTTGAGAATATAGACATGAAAATAGCAACAATAGCTCTATGCGAATGGTAAAATAATCTCAAAATTAATGTTTTAAACTTAAATCAAACTAGATTGACCCGAATTGAATGTCATAACGAGAGATAAGGAGAAAATTCAAACAAAAATTCCCTATCATATTTTTCAAATTTCTCCAAATCCCATATGTTGGTTCAACTGAAATTTGGACAGTATTTACCACATATTCAAACCTTAAAACCAATTAAAAAATATATATACCCAAATTACAAAATGAAATCTATAATGTATTTTTAGACAGGAAAAAATAAGACTCTTTCTCAATCATGGAAAATCAATTTTCAAGTTTCCGTAACTCCTCTAATACCAGCGATAGATATCGTACGATCTTTAACACAATAATAATACTTTCCGTATTCAATTCATATGGTTCAAGTACATAATTTATAGGATATTTATTTTCCTCAAAATTAGGAGAGGACCCATAATATTCTCCCTTACAAATCAATAAGAAGAGTTGTTAAAATAACCCTTTCTTATCAAACAATAGTAAGTGATTTGATGTAACAAATCACTATAAAAACACTAACCAACTTACTAACAACTAAGAATAATAACTCTCGTGACCAATACACATGAAGATAACTATATATATATATATATCCCTCTCCTACGTTTTTCCATTCATATTATTTGCTATTTGTATTTAGTGGAGGATTTATCCTATTCAGGGTTATGGGCATTATCTACCCCTTTTTATATTTGGTTATAATGAGATATATTCATGAGTTTAGGGTGTGTGTGTGTGTGTCTAGACACACACACATACAAGAATACATGTATGTATGTATGTATGTATGTGTACATATATATGTGCATGTGTTATATATATGTATATATGTATTCTTGTATGTGTGTGTGTGCAGACACACACACACACACATCCTAAACTCATGAATATATCTCATTATAACCAAATATAAAAAGAGGGCAATAATGCCCATAATAACCTGAATAGATAAATCCTCCACTAAATACAAATAGCAAATATATGAATGGAAAACGTAGGAAGAGGATATATCCTCTCCTACGTTTTTCCATTCATATTATTTGCTATTTGTATTTAGTGGAGGATTTATCCTATTCAGGTTATGGGCATTATCTTCCCTTTTTATATTTGGTTATAATGAGATATATTCATGAGTTTAGGGTGTGTGTGTGTGTGTCTAGACACACACACATACAAAATACATATATACATATATATAACACATGCACATATATATGTACACACACATACATACATACATACATACACACACACACACACACACACACACACACACACACACACACACACACACACACACAGAGAGATATATATATAAACCACACACACACATATATATATGTATGTATGTATGTATATATGTATATGTATATGTATATGTATATGTATATATATCTACATATATATATATACATACACACAAAAACCCTAACCCATGAATGTATCTCATTATAACCAAAAATAAAAAGGGGTAGATAATTCCTATAACCTATATAGGGTAAATACTCCACTAAATAAAAATAAAAATAATATGTATGCAAAATCGTAGGAGAGGGATGAAAAATAAACAATCACCCAAATTTGTGTGTATATCCTTCCAAAATAGGGAAGACTTCCACAACTCCTTGCAAGCTTCATGGCTTCCATCCTTCTTCTTTCCCAAACCTGCAAAAGTGCAAATGAAAAGAAATTAGGCAAAAAGTGCATAAAATAATCCCATAAGGATTTTTAGGGCTTGTTGGGTCAAACCTAGATCTAAGGGCCCTAATAGATCTAATCCAATGGTTGAGAATTGTCCCTACAATTTGAAGTTGTTGACATTTTTATGGGAATGGGTTTTAAATAAAAGGTGTGGGTATTAAATGAACGGGGCCACTTAGTGTGTTAGAATAAGTTGCAACCCATTTTAGTATGGATCAATAACTAATTAAATGAGATTTGAATATAGGGATTTATTTAAATAAATGATATTATGCATGGGTAATTAGATAATGATTTAAAAGGATTAAATTAATTAGAATTAAAATGTATAGTTAAATAACTATATGATGGAAATGGATGTTAGGTTTAAACCAATTAGGAGATGACCCTTTTATAACTTAAGAGGATTTTATTTAAACGGGTAAAATAATGGGATTGATTAACCAATATTATAAAATAAATATTAATAGAGCCCTTAGAAGAGGATTGGATTCGAAATGAATTTAGAATTATATTAATAATATTTAATTATTAATTTAATTCTAATTACCTTATGAATGTGTAGAGTTAATTAAACATAATTAAAGTGTATTGACTTGGTAACTTAAAAAAAAAAATTGTAATTTTCAAAAGTAATTAATGATGTTGGACATGGTTTTAGTGCATAAAAAATTGTGGGTGTTACACTTGGTATAAGAGTCATGGGTTCAACACTTGGACCTTGGGCCAACACGAAACACAACAAGTAAACCTAGCACAACCTACACCTAGAACACACAACATTGCTTGATATTTTAAAATGTAGAAAATTTAGTAAACCAAAACAAACCTAGATGATGATGAACTAACTCTTGACTTGGTACATGTGTAGGAGGTGTGAGACCAAATGATTGTTCTTACATATGGAGTTAAAGTACCACCCCTAGAGTAGGAAGTCACATCTTTATTGCCATATATACTATAGACATAATAAGAGGTCAATGCCGCTATACGCGGAGGTTCTATTGAGGAATGACCTATCCATCGGGATAGAGATAGCTAACATGAGGCTATAGACCATTCATGACACAACGAGGAGTATAGGGTGAAAAAATCCCATGTGGAGCTAGCTAGACTAGATTCACTTCATAGAGGACTTGGAGATAGGGTGTGGGACATATGGAGTTATGCGGGAGTCCTAGATAGTTAGATGGCCATGAGGAGAGACTTAGAGGCACGAAGGAAACAATAGTTGATCATATATGAGATATATTGAATCTTCATCTACACCACTATGATGGTGATACATAAGGATTTTAGGAAGAGGCTTGGTTAGTTAGCTTAAGTGGATGTTTTAAGCTATGCCTATGTTCTAGCAACACAATGACTCATGTGGCTTTCCATTTACTAAGAGATGGGGACGGTGTTTTGTGGAGGACATATAAGTAGAAGCTCCACTTGGATTCAAAGTCAGTGACATGGGAGATATTTAAGGAGTGATTTAGGTGAAGGTATATCTCTAGATGATTCATCCAACATCAGATCGATTAGTTCCATGATTTGCGATAGGAATCTATGACAATGGTTGAGTATGAGAGAAAGTTCTTGGATTTTCTTGAGTATGTGGATTACATGCGGGATGGCTAGGTTAGAGTGCACAAGTTCATTAGGGGCTTGAACCTGGATTTGAGAGGGGTAGTGCATATTCATTATCCACAGACTTTATCGAGGTTGTGTAGAAGGCCTACATTTTAGAGGAGAACAGGGGTAAGACACAACATGATAGAGATAAAGTGAGGAGCTGCATTAAGTAGATGTAATAGATTCATTGAAGGGGTTAACTTATTCTCATCATGGCAAGCATGAATCCACATAGTACTCCTTCCAACCATATTAGCAGAAACATACCCATCCACCTTTCCGGCCTCCACAAAGAGATGATGTACAGAGAGGGAGGACTATGGGGGCTTCTCTTAGAGGACCCATTAGGACAAAATAAATACCTATATCTCGATCATTTAGATATCATCTGCATCACCCATATTGGTTTATGGTAGGATCATTGGGGACTATAGCATAGACTAATGGAGAATTAATAGGAATCTTATTTCATTGGATGGGACTAGGTAGTTTCTTTGGATGTGATGTTAAGGGGAATCACTAGAGATATTTTCCACGAACCCACGATAACAAGGGCAAGGGTCCCATTTCGAGCCTACGAGCTTGGTGACATGGCACAAAGCCATATGATTTATGAAGTGGTCGAGAAGCTGTTAAGAAGAGCATTAGAGAAAAATGATTGAGATAGTAGGTAGCATCGATGGTATTTCTACCTCTATCTTTTTTATTCATGTTCTTCTAATTATTTTATTTCTCCATCCCGTAGAGTGATGCGGGCTCTTGGTAGTTAGGTAGGGCTGTAGTTGGGATGTTGAGATGTCTTTTGTAGCCAAGTCTCGGTGGAATCCTTGGTCAAGGAGTATATAGTTGACCTAGGACTCTTCACCACAACCTTGGATCTTTGCATCCTCCTTTCGGGTTCGATGGAGTCATTTTTACTATAGATTGGCTAACTACACACATGGCTAGAGTGGATTATTAGAGTACAATGATATCTTATACATATGATTTAGAGTTGATTCAGTGATAGTTGGGGTTAGGAGACCCATTTCTATTCACACTATATCCATTATGCGATTAAAGTAGTGTGTGCGATGGGGTTGTCAATTTTATGCTATCACATTTAGTGACAAGTTAGAGGATGAGACTAGTGGGCCTTCACTCAATGATCATCCCATTTTGTAGGATTTTTCAGATGTTTTTCCTAATGAGTTACCTAGCCTACCTCCCCCACATGAGATATATTTTCATATATATTTGGTTCCTCAAGTAGAACCCATCTCACATGTGCCATATAGGATGACTACCCCGAGATTTGTCGAGCTAAAGAATCAGCTTGAGGGATTTCTTGAGAAGGGCATAATCCATCCTAGTGTATCTCCTTGGGTGCACTTGTATTTTTTTGAAGAAGGATAGATCCACCGAGATTGTGTATTGATTACAGATAACTATGCTAAAGTAACAATCAAGAATAATTACATCTTCCACACATAGATAATTTGTTTGATCGGATGAAGGGGTCTATTATGTTTTCCAAGATATACCTTAAGTGGGGATATCATCGATTGAGGATTGCGAGGTAGTTATTCATAAGACAAACTTTCGCATGAGATATGGCCACTACGATATCACAGGTTGTGTCATATTCTTTGAAGAATTCCCCCATAATATTCATGAGTTTGATGAATGAGGTATTTAGGACATTCTTAGACTACTTCATGCTCATATTTCTAGATGATATATTTATATAATCATACATGCGTGAGTAACATGAGGAGTACCTTTGATAGCATTTGCAATGTCTTTGAGAGAAACAAATGTTTGAGAACTCTAGATGAGTGTCATTGTTTTAGACAAAGGTTTAGTATCTAGGTCACATCATATCTAGGGAAGGTATCATCAATCCTTTTAAGTTTAGCGTTGTCATTGATTGGCTAGTGCCGACTAGTGTGACTGAGGTATGTAGATTTATGGGATTATTAGGGTACTATAGGATATTTTTTTAAGACTTCTCACACATTTCTTATCACATCACTTCCCTTTATCTGAAATGGAAGAATTTTATTTGGTTAGATAAATGTGAGCATGCCTTTAGGACTATGAAGGAGTGCCTTACTACAGTTCATATTTTAGTAGTCCTAGACCCATAGAGGGACTTATTTGTTTGCATAGATGATTTGTTTCTAGGGATAGGAGTTTCATGTAGAATGGCCTTGTTTTTTCCTTTGAGTCTTGCAAACTCAAGGATTTTGATCTCAATTATCCAACTCATGACCTTGAGCTTTTAACGGTAGTTCATGCCTTCATTTGATGGTGACATTTTTTGATATGTAGGAGGTACACACTTAGCTTAGATAATTTGAGCCTACAACACCTCTTCACACATCCCAATCTCAATATGTAAAATGATGTTGAATGGAGATGTTATGTGAGTATGACGTGGAGATAGAGTATGTAAAGGGGAAGGAGAATTTGGTGGCAAGTGATTTGAGTCATTCGAGGCATTTGGTTATGGCTACTTTAGTGGATACAGATTTGATGAGCACGATATTGTAGTAGATTCCATATGACGACATCTACCATCCAACTAGAGCAAATATTGAGTCTCGAGACCCCTTGAGGGGAAGTTTTAGGGATTTTCACTAGATCCGGATGGAATTCTCGACATAGGGTTACATATATGTGCCTAGGGATGGAGATATAAGATATGAAATTCTAGAAGAGGCACATCATGTACCTTATTCACCCATCTAAGGGTCAAGAAGATGCACGTTGGATTAAGACAACTATTTTATTGGAGAGGGATTAAGAGGGATATAGATCGATTTATGTCTCGATTTTTGGAGTGTTAGAAGGTGAAGGCCAAGATTCCACATCCATATGTCCTTATTTACCCAAATGTTATACTGGAGTGGAAATGGGACACCATTTCCATGGATTTAATAGTGGGGCTACCTACGTCGAGATACCACCACGCACGATCATGGTCATGGTGGAAATATTGAAGAAAATGGATCATTTTTCTTTGATGGAGATGACCTATATAACTAGTACAATGACACGAGTATACTTGGATGAGATAGTAATACTTCATGGGATTATGCAGAGGATTATTTATGACCACAAGATTTTATACACCTCACATTTTTGTACTACCATGCTACATGTTCTTGGGAAAATGATTAATTTAAGTACCACTTATCACCTAGAGATAGATGGTTAGACTTAGCAAGTTAATTAGAAATTAGAGGATATGTTTTGCATATACGTCATATATCATTTGTTGCGTTGGGAGGAGTATATTTATCTTGTGGATTTTCCTATAACAAAAGTTTTCAGAGTTCCATCAGCATGACACCATTTTGGGCATTATATGGTAGGAAGTGTAGGACTCCATTTAATTGGGAAAGAATAGAGGATAGGGTATCTTTTAGGCCAACCATGTTACAGGATTTTGAGCATCAGGTCATCTTGACCTAAAAAATATTTCAAGAGGCACATGATAGGTAGAAGAAATATGCTGACCAAAGGAGAGTTGAACACATTTTTAAGGTTGGCATGAAGGTGTTTCTTTTTTTAGACCTCATAAGAGACCCATTCATTATGAAAAAGGCTCTAAGTTAGCTCTTAGATTTGTGAGTCCATTTGAGATCTTGGAGAAGATCGATCCTATAGCCTACCGTTTAGCTTTGCCACCTAGCTTGTCTTTCACCCATCATGTGTTCCATGTTTATGTTCATAGAAGATATATATTGGATCCATATCATATATTGGATTAGAACACATTGTAGGTGCAGGAGTAGGGACAATTGATGTTGGAGCTCATGCACATTTTAGAGCATAGGACCCTAGACCTTTGAGGCCATGAGATTGATCAAGTGCACATCTAGTGGACATGTATAATGAGACATTAGCTAAATGGGAGGATGTCACACCATTGAGATCACATTTTTCGCACTTATTCCATTGACTTCCAGGGGAAGTCAAGTCTAACAAGAGGGGGATGTAGTTCCCACTCCTCTTTGACATTTATCTTGCTATGATATTCATTATTATTATATTTTGATTAGCAAACATTGATAGATGGACATTATTAGTATGTTGTGACTTATATTATAGATGGTATGGACTATTAGTAGACATTGATAGATGATGATCTAGTATTGTTTCATTGTATACTGATGCTCTGGATTTTGATGATGATGATTATATTTGGATGTTGGACTAACCTTATGATGTTACTAATGATATGACTTATCAAAAATTGAGATTTTCTGTGATTTCAAGTAATTGATAGAAATTCCTAAATTTGATGATGATGACATAACTTCGTATATGATGTGGTTGGATGATATGTATGTGTGTTTTATTTTGTTATGTATTTGATGTGGCATTGAGGCTGAAGGGGTATTGTTTAAGTGGATGGAGGAAATTATATCACAATAAAAAGAAGGGGCTAGGAGACTAACAATGAAGGAATATTGGATGTTGCAACATGGTCACCTTGGAAACTTTGTGTTCATGTGTATTTTTATTTTTCTTGGAGGTTCCCCTTGGGAAGGGGTAACCTCATAAGTGACTAACGAGTTTGAAAGTTTGTTTTAATTCCTTTATTTTTATTTGTTTAGTTGTGCATGTGATTTATTTATTGTAATGTATGCTCACTTTATTAGTACTTAAGTAATGTGCTTTGTTTAACTAATTAATCATATGGTTAAGTTAAATTGAGATGTGACTATATGGTCATTTAATGTGGTAGATAGTAGTTGTTATCTTATTAATTTTTTATGGATTCTATTTAATTTTGAGTTGTGTACTCAACCCCATCCTTTAAATCTTAAATTTTGACTTTGGAGCCACAATTGAGGCTCTCGGAAAAAGTTAAGCTTGTCCCATACCTCTTAAACACACCAACCAAATATTTCTATAATGTGAGAGGTTAATTAGTAAAGAGATAAGAGTAAAGAGATAATTAGTTACACTTTCTTACAAACTCCTTTAATTGTGTCCTTTGAAGTACGAAGTAGTGGTTTGTGTGTGGAAGGAAACTTTTCAAATCCTCACCCACCCATTTATGAGCTTTGGTTTTTATGTTTGAATTGGTGAGGTGGATTGGATGAGAAGTGATGTGGCATCCTATATGGAGCCACATCACCACCCTATCCTTATTTTTCTATTTATGTGATTTATTTTAGAGTTTTGAGGGTTACTTGGTTTCATTATACACTTCCATATTTTGGGAAGGTTCTTTAGTTAATTTTTGGGATCTTTGGAGCTTTCTTTTGGATTTGGTATTGGACTTGGAAAATCTTGGAGATTTTTCTTTAGGATTGAAGGTGTTTCAATGGCAAGGTAGGGTCTATACCTTGCATTTTATTTTCTTGTTGTGTGTTGTGTTAAAATGTGAATGGATGTATGTGTTCTTGCATGGGATTGGGTATATTTTGACCTTAAGAATGGTGTGGGAGATGGAAAATGGGACCATTGGGGAGGGAAAATGGAGTTGTGAGGCATGCATTGTGGAGGGAGTGTGATAAGGGTGTTATACCTATGGGAGGAAAAGGAAAATAGTGCTACATTTTTATAGTTTGAAATGGGGAGAGATAAGGATATTTGAGTGTTTTGTGATGTGAACATGAAGGTTTTGGGTGGAACCCTATTTCACTTGGGAGGTAAAAGGAGGTGATTCTCACATTTCTCTTCTCCTTTGGCTTGTTGTTAAGCCTATGTGCTTTGTGAAAATTTATAAATCTTGTTATTGTGTTTATTTGAATGTGTTGTAAATGTTTGGATTGTATGTTTTGCGGAAGCCTTTGTAAAGTTTCCATGGTTGTATTACATCCCTTATTGATCTATTGTTGGGGTACAAGGGACAATGAGGAGAGAGATGAGTGTTTCCTTTGCTCCCTTCCTTGTTGTTATTATTTGGAGATGAAGGAGAAAAGCTTTGGAGTTGAAAATTGATCAAGGTATGAATATATATGTGTTAAGACCAGAAGAAAGAATCCTGCTATTGTAAATTTTACCATTTTCCACCTTTTATTGGAAATCTTGTATATTCTTATATATAATTGTATTCTAGAGTGAGTTCTTGTAAATTGATTATCAAACTATGTATTGCAATAGATGAAAGAAGAAGTTTCAAGTTGTATTAAAATGAACTTTTTGTAAATGAAAATTTTAAGACATGTATTGTATTAGTTGAAAGAAGGAATTATGGAGTAGTAATATAGAGGAAATGTAGCTCTTTTTAAATATAGAATTTAATTAAAATTTTGCATTGTACTTTCATTTTGAAAATTGTTCTCCTTGTATTGAAAATATATGGAAAATATGCTTGTTTCCTTGAGTATTCTTGTCAATTTTGGTTGTAAAAAGGAAAATGAATTTTCATTGAGTTATGTTATAATTTTATCTCTTTCAAATAAGTATGGCAAATGATATAATCTTAGTATGTTTGTTTTAAGTTTCACTACATTGCAAAAAACAAAATAAGGGATACAACTAGGGATATTATTGCAAGTAACATCTCATATATATATATATATATATATATATATATATAAACTAGTTATTCAAATGACATACAAATAGACCTATGAAAACTTATTGTTTTAATAGACAAAACTATAAAAAATTAAATGTGTGTGTGTGTGTGTGTGTATATATATATATATATATATATATATGTATATATATACACACACATATATGTATATATGTGTATCAAATATGGCTTACATACATATAGATGTGTGTGTGTGTGTGTGTGTGTATAACATATAACTATATGTTATTTTATTAAACAAAATTATTAATGGAATATAGTGGTTCAATGTGTAAGCCATATTCGATAAAATTTACAAAATTTAAAAAACAAATTGAATTGTTTTGGGTGGGGGTTGTAAACCCCACCACACACACACATTTTATTAAAAAGGAAAACATGGGGGTTAGCGACAATGGCTGACCCACATTACCAAATATAAACCCCAAACAATAAACATGGGTCGGCCATGGCCGCCCACATCAAAACAAAACAATAATAAACATTGTACAATATGATCATCCTCCTTATACAAATACCCGAACACATTTCCTCAAGAAACCTTATATAAATATGGTTTTCAAAACAAAATACACACACACACACACACACGCACACACACACACACACACCTTAAATCCATGAATATATCTAATTATAACCAAAAATTAAAAGTGGAAGAAAATCCTCATAACCGAAATGGGTAAATCCTATACTAAATACAAATAGTAAATAATATGCATGGAAAAGGAGAGGGATGTAAATAAAACAATCACCCAAATTGTTTTGTATATCTTTCAAAAATAAGCAAGACTTTCATAGCTCCTGCAAGCTCCATGGCTTTCATCTTACTTCTTTCCCAAACCTGCAAAAGTGCAAATGAAAAGAAATTAGGCAAAAAGTGCATAAAATAATCCCATAAGGATTTTTAGGGCTTGCTGGGTAAAACCTAGATCTAAGGACCCTAATACATCTAATCCAATGGTTGAGAATTGTTCTTACAATTTTAAGTTGTTGACATTTTTATGGGAATGAGTTTTAAATAAAAGGTATGGGTATTAAGTGAATGGGGCCACTTAGTGGGTTAGAATAAGTTCAACCCCTTTTACTATGGATCAATAAATAATTCTATGAGATTTATTTAAATAAATGATATTGTGCAAAGGTAGTTAGATAATGATTTAAAATGATTTATAATTAAAAGATATAGTTAAATAAATATATGATGGAAATGGATGTTAGGTTTAAACCAACAAGGAGATGATGCTTTTATAACTCAAGAGGATTTTCTTTAAACGGGTAAAATAATGGGATTAATTAGCCAATATTATAAAATAAAGATTAATGGAACCCTTAGAAGAGGGTTGGATTCCTAAATGCATTTAGAATTAAATTAATAATATTTAATTATTAATTTAATTTTGATTACCTTATGAATGTGTAGAGTTAATGAAATGTAATTAAAGTGTATTAACTTGGTAACTTAAAAAAAAAAACATCCAATAATTTTCCTAAGTAATTAATGAGGTTGGATACATTTTTAGTGTGTTGAAAATTGTAGGCATTACAGAATGAAGGTCCCCATACAACTGTTAAATGAAGGTCCGCATACAACAATTAAATGGAGGTCCAAGTAATGAAAGGGAAATTAGTGCATTGAAGATAATGGTGAATATCCTCATAAATATTTAGACATAGTAGTCCATAGACCATGTCATGTTTTATTTAATAACTCAATTTTCTTATTCTAGTCACTTGGGTCAAGAATAATTCCAAAGAGATAGGGAATTATATCATGCAAACTATAGTGATCATGCATCCCTTTTCTCCAAGACATAGTTAAGTGAATTTAGCTAGATAATAATAATGATGTAATTCATTACCAAAAATCATGATGAAATCCCACAATAGAAATTTATATTATATTATGATTATAATATCTAAACATACAATGGAAATTTAAATTTTATTTCATATACTATCTTTCAAGAATTTAAAATCATCTCTAATGAATATATATCATGAACACTAACACTTTAAACAAAAATGACACGTTAAAAGGAGATTCCCATCATTAAGGATGTATCCTAAAAATTTCTTGTTCTTGAAAATTTAAACTCCTCGTTATGTGCCTTACAAATAATTTACATCTCTTGGGTTAAGGATATTTTGGTTTGACACTATTTATCAACATATGCAATTACTTATCAATTTCCACTATAACTCTCAAACTATGTAATAGAAAATAGACAACGTCATTGTAAGTGAAATGGTTATGTGTCATTCCTATCATACAACAACCAAATAGGGTTTTACTCTCCTCATGAATATCTACCACCTTCTAAATAGTATCTTGTTTGTGATCAATTCCACTACCTTCTAAATACCGACAATATCGACACATAGGTATGCATGTAAATAGGTATAACATTGACATAAGTAATACCACCACAAGGTGTAGGAAATAGATTTCAACGTGAAATGCATGACCGAACTAGGAATATAAAGAAAATGTTTAGTAATTAGAAAAGATAGAATTACTTTCTATTTTTCTATAAAAATCTAGAAAACTTGATTTCTTCTTGTAATGCCCCAATTTATTGCACTAAAATACACCTTAAAACTAATAAAAATTCAGGCAATTTTTTTCTTCTTTTTTTGAACGTGTTCAAAATCTATCTCACCTTCTCATCTTATCATTGCTGGGTTAAGTTACAACCTTAATTCGTATAAATTTTATTGAACAAATTTATTAATGCCCAAAGCACTATTTTATCTTTCCAAAATTATTTAGTTCAATCTCTTCCAAAATTACTATTGTTTTTCCCTTAATAAATAAAAAGAAGTTACTTTATTTCAAATATTCCTTAACAAATTAAGGATACTCTTTTAAAATATACCAATGGGGTAATTTCAAAACAACTAAGGATATGCACATTATTTTAAAAGTTTTCCCTAATATCTTTCCATATGTTTAACCATCTCAAAGTAATAAAATCACCCATGAAATACTCATCCATACCCATTTAATTATTTTATCCATTCCCACTTAAATCCCATAACTAAAGGAAAAGTCTCGGGATCATTCTTAGCCCTTGGATCAATTAAATAAAAGTCATCATAGGGAACTTAGAGATGCTCTAATCCTCATATTTTTGATTCCTTATTTCTTTCTTTTGTTTTATTTACCTCCATTTTGTTTTCTTTTCCTTTCATTTGTCTATAAGTTTATTTTTTTTGTAGGAAGAAGAATAAATGGAGGAAGAAGCCAAGAGAGCCCTATGGAAGTTCCATTTCCATTCTTATTAAACTTTTAATGGGGAGAAAAAAATTCATTTATATATATTTCAGATTTGTTCCATATTTCTTTTATTTTTTTATTTTTGGCCTCCTTTGATTTTTATTTCTATTAGATAAATATGGTTGTGGGTATTTATTTTAACCCTTTCTAGTTGAATATATTTGAATTTATGGAGTACATGTTTTTAACATTATAAAACCTGTGATTAAACTATGTAGAGTTTTCTTTTATAAGATGCGGCCATTGTATATACCAGGGCACAAAGGGTTTAGTGTGGGACATTTTATACTTATGTGGCGTAGGGGTGGTGTGGCTTCGGGCACACCACTATATAAAGCACACAGGGGAAGGGGTGTGGTAAGCCGTAGCCTGTCCCAACGCCTATCCATTTTTTATTTAAATAAAATAAAACTATGCTAATTATAACACTTTGTCATGGTATTCAAGTTTTTTTAAAAATAGTTATTACTTCTAAACTCATAACCATGAGTTTTACCAGGTTCACAACTTACACATGCGATATATATATATATATATATATATATATATATATATATATATATTGTGGTAAGGGGAAACTAAATAAAATTAAATTCTTAAACCATACTCCTATTTTTTTTTAAAAATACCATTCTTTTAAAATGAAACAATCCATATTTACTTTCAAGATTAAAATATGGAGAGAAAAAGTATTGGTAAAAAAAAGTTCATCCAATATAAGGCAAAACTTGGCCACAATTCACACCATCAAACTAAGAATTTTAAACAAAATCTGGTCTCTTAAGGGTATGTAGCTCCTGTGAACAACACTGTATTTAAAGAACCATAATGACCTAAAACATAGTATGAACTTATTCTCTTACTAGCACATGTGATAGATGCATCCTATTACCCTCCATATAATTTTATTTCATTAACATTTCTTTATATTAGAAGTAAAATACAAGCTTACATATCACTTGTTATCCCAATTTTTCCCCTCGAAAATTTTTTTCAAACACGACCCTGCACAGAAGAAAACCTAAGGGTCGATCATCTTTGAAGCTCACATTCAAATCCAAAAATCAAGGGTTAGGTGGACTCGAACAATGAAGGAGAAGGTTCGGCAAAGGATCAAACAACGTCAAAGGAGGCCAGAGGCTCACAACAGGAAAACGGGAAAAGCTCGAAGTTTTTAGACTTAGCCACATACAAGTCAACTCAGGGTTGAACAACAGACTCGTGAAAGGTGCCATGTGTCAGCTCAGTGCAATTCCAAAAGGTGCATAAAAAGGTAGGTCCCAAATGTGCATTGAGCCTCCACGCATCCAAACGGTGCAACTTCAAAAGTGAGACCCAAAGGCCGTCCCTAAATGAATGCGAAGTTTCCACTTTTCCTAAGTCAAAAAAGGAGATAGTTGGCAGTGAAATGTCTCAGGGAAGCGGAAGCCTCCACGTGTCTCATTGGCACAACACCAAGGCTGGGTCCAAAGAGCAGGTTCCCAAATGAGCGCGGGCTCACCATATGGTTAGAGTCAAAAAAAAGTGACAAAGCCGATCGTAGAATCATCTAAGTATAGAAAGGGCATCGAAAAGAACAACGTGTCATTTCGGCGTGAAGCAATTTTAAAACTGAGAGCCCAAGGTGGAGTCTCAAACTAGCACCATCTCTCCATGTGAGTAAGGGTCCAATAGAAGTCAAATGGAAGTGGACCCAAATCAGCTAAGTATACGAGGGTTGGCAAAGCCCCACGTGTCTCAACGGTGCGCTTTAGGGGTTGAAGCCAAAGGCGGTCCCCTAAATGAGCGCAAAGCTTTCATGTGTCCTAAGCCCAAAAAGAAGAAGTCAAGGGGTAGAACCACCATTGAAAAGTATAAATAGAGCAGAGCTAACTAAAGGTGCCACATTCCTCAATGACACAAATTAAAAAGGTGGGCCCAAAGGCTAGTCCCAAATGAGAATGAAGCTTCCATGTGTCTAGGGTCCGAAAAGAAGACAATGTCGGGAGTTGAAAAGTCTCGGGGCAGCGGGCCTCCACGTGTATCATCGGCCAAATTCAAAGGCACGACCCAAAGAAGGACCCTGAACTAGTGCCAACCCACCATGTGGTTAGAGCCTGAAAGTTAAACCAGCCCCAAATCAGGTAAGTATAGAAGAGCCAGAAAAATTCTCCACATGTCATCTCGGTGTAATTTCAAAGGAAGAACCAAGAGTGGGTTGCCAAATGAGTGCAAACTCACCACATGGTCAGAGTAAAAAATGGGGCAGAGCAGGTCCTAATCGGATAAGTATAAAAGAACTGGCAGAAGGTGCCACGTGTCGAATGAGCACAACTTAAAAGGTAAAATCCAGGAGGAACAGTCCCCAAATAAATGCCGAGCCTAAACATGTCTTCGTCGGACATATGTCCCCTCACCAAATAAAAGAGACTTAGCCAAAATACAAAAAAACAAAGAAAATCTGCAGAAGAGCCACGTGTCTCTTCGATGCAAATTCAAAGGGAAAATCCAAAATGCAATCCCAAATATGTGCCTACTCTACATGTGGCCATGTTTAAAGTCAAAGCGGGAAGGTGGGTCATGCCGGAGGTAGTTTGAATTTTTCAAATTTTTTTTTCAAAAGGCGTAAAGTATAAAATTAAACCATACTCCGCCGATGCCCGGAGAAACCACATGTCAAACCTAAATTACATGCGGGAGGCGGGCCTTGGAAGGATTTTTGCCAATAGCGGGTCGGTGGGCTTAAGAAAGACTTTTCCAAAGTGGAAAATGCAAGATTTTGGAGGGCCTCGGAGATGGCTTTTGGGAAATGTGAATATGCAAGGCCGTGGAGGAAATTTTTCCCAAGTGAGAATTTCGGGCCTGTGAGCTATAGGAGGTTTTGTGATTTTTTTGTCTTTTCACAAAAGTGCAATTTGTATTTTCGGGCCCACGGATCCACTTTGCAAAGATTACATTTTCATCATTTTGTATAGTCTCGATGTAGAATCTTTAGATGGCCATATATTTTGATTGGAAGCTTGGATTTGAGAAAGAGAAGACTTTTAGAGAAGGTGTCGACATCCTCTACACCATCAAATCCTAAAATTTTAATTTTGATAAGGTTAGGTGGGTGAAAAATAGGAAAATGTATTTTATGCCATTAATGTATGATCCGATTGCTTCAACAACGATATCAAATTTGATTTTATCCGCCTTTCTTTCTTCTTCAACATGCCAAACAGACATGGGGACCTAGAATCGACAGATTGTAGCTAGGGACTTATAGGGCATTAATGGTTACTGGTTGATCTTTAATAGAAGTGTCTAAGTTTTCTTCTTTCTCTCTCACCTCTATGTTCTATATATTGTAAACACTTCTCATTTGAGAAGGGGAAGACATTATGGGATGTGGGGAAACTCTATCAAATTAGTTTCCCAACTCCATTTGAGTTGTAAGCCTTCTCCTACACCTGGAAAGCATATTTGTGCCTCTGAGCATCCATGTAATGGTCTCATGCACCTCATAGAGAAATAAAATCATGCTTTTGTTGTGTTCTTCAACCCCTTCATGTGTTTTGTTGTTTCTCTATGCCTCTCCATTTCGTGTTTGTTTCCTATGCATGTATTTCACATTTGTAGGTGTATGATGTCATGTTTTATGGAGTTTTTATGGCGAATTTTGATTTGGTTATGTGTCACTTCTATCCCCTTGTTTCTCCTCACAGTATCTCGCCACTTCTTTTTTTGGTGTATCATCGCTTAGTGTTGGCTCTCTTTTACTTTCTCTCTCACCTGTCTCCTTGGAATGGTTAGATTAGGATAGATAGATTTTCGCTAGAGTAGCTTGTCGCAGGTAGTTTAGGAAGCAAGAACCAACCTTCTCTGGAGGTCCATCTCAAGTCTACAAGTCCCACAACTTGAGAGATGGTCCCATGTTGTGCAATCACACCGAATGTCCCACTCAGATCTGAGGCCATTCGGGGTGTTGTGATTTTGAACTAACAGTTTTGGCACACCCAGTGGGACACTGAGGTTAGATTCTCTCATCTTTCCAGGTGTCTCATTATCAAACAACAAATCTTAAGCCATCATGTGACCACTAACATTTTTGGCACACTCGGTGGGATAGGTTTGAAGCACCTTACCACTTCATTTCATCAAGTTGATGTGTTCTTGGTGAGATTCAGCCTTTTGAGGCACATGCAAAGCACATCTGGTGACTCCATCTCGGTAAAAACCTAATCTCTAAAATTGCAGACCTTCTTCCCATCTATTTTCATCCATTCTCTTTCCTTATTTTCATTTTCTCCCATCCCATGAAGTTGTGCAATCAAGACTTCATTCCCCTTATGGAATTCACACCTACAAAGAATGTAGTTCACTTCCAATGTATTTCCCAACTCCTCCATATCAACATTATGATTAGATCCAGGACCATTATGCTTACCCATATGAGTAGGGTCAAAACTATTTTTTCATGGATCTTATCAAGAACAAGGGGACGCATAAAATGGTAACAACTACACGAAGGATGCTGATTTAGAGGAGAAGATCTATCCTTTAGAGGCACACATGGTACAATAAATGGACACATCTCGATGAAAGTTTTCAGAATTTGCTATAGGGCACCTTGTCCATGGGCTGACCCTATGCCAAGACATTACAACCCTCAAGAGAAGATTGAATTCATGGTTGAAATGCTGCCTCACCTTGCGCAGTGGATTGAGGATATTGAGGCATATGAGCAAAGTGTGAGACAACCTTGTCAATGGGTAAGTCAGTCACCAGCTCCTTGTCCTTCATTTTCTCTTTCTCAAACTCTATCATCGTAGCAAGCACTGCTCATGAGTCTAGCTTCCCATCTACTGCCCCTAGTGTTGAATTCCCTTCTCCATCCCCTAGCCTTCCATCTCACCTTAATTATTCTTCCCTTTTCCCTTCCAAATTCAAGTCCACTCTACCTAGTTGTACCATAAATGAACAGCCCCCTACCAACGCCCCTTCCCCAGCCAATGTCATCATGTTTGATGACTATAGGATAGTTGAAGAATGGCATGACTCATGCGAATCTGACTAGGAAGAGGAAATCATACGGGCACTTGTTCTAGAGAAAATCAGTTAGCTCCAAAGGACACAGTTCTAGAGGAGACTAAGTTTCTTATAGAGGCAAAACCATGCGCTTTCATAGCTTCCCCCCAACCTGCAAGTGCTCCCCTTCAGAAGGAGAACCATATAGTTCCAAAGGCTCTAAGTGCGGAGCAGGCCATAGAAGAACCTTCAGTTCTTCCTCCCACTTCATCCCCTTCAAGCTCTAATGTTGAAGAAGAGTTTGATCTTTCAAACTTCATGTTTGAGGATGAAGGGAACCATGGTGAGCAAGTTGTAGATTAGGAGGACACCATGGAGGAGGTCGAGCACATGTAGTAGGACAACAAGGAGGCAGACTATCTGTCAAACTTGGAAGATTGCTTTGATGGAGAGGATCCTGAGGAGATCATATCATTTGCTCCTCCATCATTCATCTTCCAAGCACATGAGTCTCATTATCATGGAGGAAAGCATCCAAGGAAAGCATCATGTGTTTCATAAAGGCCCTCTGAAACCAAGGATGGTGTTTGTTAATCTTCCATGTTCTTCTCAGGAGGAGGAGGGAAAGGAGCATGAGGACCCCATATCTCTCACACCATCCATCCAAGAAGGTTAGCAAGAACACTCCATCCATGGAGTTGAAAAAAAACAATGGGAACATCCATCGATCTCGACTATGCCCATTTAGTACTTGTCTTCATTGGGACAAGGGAGAAACCAAAACTAGTCATGCCTACCTCAAGGCATGAGGATGAGCTCCAAAGTACCAAGGATCAACTGCAATGCCTCTTCAATCCAAATGCAGAGCAACTAAAAGAGGCATTTGTCTTTCTTCCAGCTAACACCTTGATGATTTGGGTGGAGGATTGGCTTATAGTCAGTTTTTCACTCATACAAGCAGCCATATTCAGTGTCAAATCATTTGCATGGCTGCCCCTTTTGAGAAAGGGAAGCTACTTCTCCCTGCCAATTGCAAGATTTGTTTGAGTCCCCTTTCTCTCTAGTTAGTGTAGGAGTTAGTTTAGGTTTTTTTTTCAAAAGAAGAAGTAATTTTGCACACTCAAAGCATGTCTCATTTGAGGCATGTATGATTTTAGTCTTTGTATATAAGTTTTGATTCATATTTCTCCAGAGGTACCATATGCCAAGCCCTTTAGTGTTAGCAGCAGAGAGACCCATAGTTTCCTATAACAGTTGCTAATCTCAAATGAAATAAATGCAGAAAACTAAAATCATTTTTGAGGGAGTCCATTTCCAAGGACAGGTGAAAGCCCCAGGTCAAAACAATGTTCTACTCTCAGAATCTCATCTCCATGATTTTCTTGAAAAAATTGAGAGTGCGAGGCAGTGGGGGTAGGTTTAGGGTCAACAAGCACAAGTAGTCAGGCTCACGGTTTCGTGGGACAAGATCGCACCAGGCTATCATTCATGACTCCATGCCTAATGGATGCAACAAGGCTACTGGTCTCTTCATCTAGTAGGCAGATGTCCCCGTGAGTCACCAATTGTTATCCCAATTTTCCCCCGGTAAAAAAAATTGGTCAAACACGACCCTGTATAGAAGAAAACCTAAGGGTCGGCTCTGTCCTATGAGCTCACATTCAAATCCAACAATCAAGGGTCGGTAGACTCAAAAATGGAGGAGCAAGGTCGGTGAAGGATCAAACAACGTCAAATGAAGATAGAGGCTCACAAGAGGAAAATGGGGAAAAGCTCAAAGTTTTCGTACTTAGCCGCATACGAGTCGACTTGGGGCTGAACAATAGACTCGCGGAAGGCGCCATGTGTCATCTTGGTGCAATTCCAAAAGACACATAAAAGGAAGTTCCCAAATGTGCACTGAGCCTCCACGCATCCAAATGGCGCAACTTCAGAAGTGAGACCCAAAGGCCAGTCCATAAATGAGTACGAAGCTTCCACGTGTCCCAAGTCTGAAAAGAAGACAGTCATCAATTGAAAAGTCTCAAGATAGTGGACGCCTCCATGTGTCTCATTGCGCACAACACCAAGGCTAGGTCAAAGGTGTGGGTTCCCAAATGAGCACGGAGCTCACTACGTGGCATCACAAAAGAAAGAACCACATGTCATCTCGGTGTAATTTTAAAAGTGAGAGCCCAAGGTGGAGACTCAAACTATCACCAAATCTCCACGTAGCCGGGGTCCAACAAATTTGATCTCTCTCTTTCGTAGATACAATGAAACACCTTAGGTATGTGGGTATACCTATTTTGAGGTGAGTCTCGATATCAAGGCTAGTTCCTTATTGATGTATCCTAAATTGATTTAAGAAATTTGTATGAGGGCTTTGACTGAGTATATGCACAATTGATATGTGAAGGATTTTGGGTGCACGAACCAATAGTTCTTCTATAGAATATTAAGGGAAAACACTTGGAGGTATTGAGGGAGATTATCACAACAATACTGCTAAGTTAAACATGCACATTAATATCATGCAAAAAATACTGAATTTACAGCAGGTAAGATGATTAATCAGGGAATTTACATTCACAAGACTAATAGAAACATACACAAGACTGCAAATAATTGGTAAGGTAGAAATTCTTCACACTCAGAAGGAAAACTTGAAAAAATTGCTTCAATACTCCTATATCCAAAAAGTCCTCCAGTAGTTCTCCCTTGTGCTTTGCAAAGGCACACAATATATAGCAAAAATAAAATTCACCCTCTTCCTAAAAATAGCCTAAGGCTTGTACTCACCCATGCATTCTATTTTTATCCTTTATTTAATAATAGATAAAGGAATAAAAATAGAGCATGCAATTACAAATAGGCATTATTAGCCTTGATTACAATTGGTCAAACTGAAGTTGACTGATTCTATTTTTAAGAAAGAGAAGGATGAATAATTTGCTAAAAATAAGATTTCTTGCTAGGCAAGTCTCTCTCCATGAACATGCAACTCTGTCTTCTTCTCTATTTTGTCCTGTTGTGAAGGCATGCAAAAATACTCCTCCTGTTTGTGAGAAAAATAATTACAACACTTGCAAAATTCACAAAATAATCCAGCCACTATGGGGACCACTTTTGATTCATACACTTGTCTTCAACTGAGTTTTGGCCATTCTTGTGGACTTAGCAAAATACATGCCATAATACTTTAATCTTTGCCACCCTTTTGATAAATACATACATGTATATATGTGTCAGCCTTTGCATTTGAAAGAATATAGTTTAAAATTTTACCTTTTCGGTGATCATTGATGGCATAATTTGGTCAGCCCCATTTGATTTTACGGGCATGCGGGAAAAATTTCAAAAATTTTAAGTCCTTTGGACTCTCGGACCTTTTGTGGTTTTTTTTCCCCTTGGCGGGTTTTTGGGCCTGCAGGAAACTTTGGCATTTTAAACTCTTCCGCTTTGAGCCTTAAAGTCAACATTTACTCCAATCTCCCACTCATGGGGAATTGGGACCTATAGGGTAACTTGAAATTTTAACCACATTTGCATAAAGTCTCAAAACTTTGAGAAAACCCACCGCTCCACCGATACTATGTGGAATCAATTTTTGACTTTTCTCCTGATATTGACTTTGTCCTTGTGGAGGCTCGGGCTTGTGGGAAATTTTGGAACTTTTAACTTTTTGCATTTTAAAATTTTGGGCTTGGAGGCTTTTTGAAAACTTTTAAAACCCCCTCCCTCCTTTCTTTTGTTTTTGGTGATGACACATGAGTGTACTCTTTTTCGGCCTCACGGGTTGAAGTTTTACAATTTGAAAATTTGGCAAATTGGACTAAGTTAATGACCACCATTCATTTACTTTGATGAATTTTTTTTTGATTTTGATGAATTTGATTTTAACGTTTGTGATTTTTCGATCTCTATTACTTATCGATTTTTTATCGTTTGATCCATTAAATGATTTTAGGGTTTCGTGTCATTTTGTATAAATGCATTTTAACCATTGTTTTCATTGATTCATTGATCATGGAGCTTGATCTTTGGCCCTTGATCTATGTACTTTCATTTTGATCATTGATTTTTAACCATGGTTGAGTTAGGTTGAAACTCACCTCTTGAGTTTGCATGATAAGGAATAGCTCAACCCTTATGCACATTTCATTTGGTTTTCATTATGCGGGTGAAGCCCTGGAATTTTTTTTTGATGCCATTATTTAAAGATTTTGAGCTTGGTTCCTTCTGTAAAATGGTTTCCTGAACTCTTGTGATCTATATTTTCATATGTTTGATCTATTTAGAGCTTCTGAGCATTTATGGGGTGTTATTGTTGATTATTCAATACCCATCTCTGTTACATTTGGTCTTTGCAATGGCCTCCATGGTGAGTTTTGAAGCTTGATTCTTCTCTATTTTTGGGATCTCTATGGTCTATTGGCCACCATAGTCATTCTCTTAGAGCTTGGTTCTATGCAACTGTGAATACATACTTGTATGGCTTTGGTTCTTGACCATTTTTGAAAGCTCTAGTTAGAATTCATGGCTCCTTTAATTTTGCAGGATTCGGTCATTACCATTTGAACTTCTTCCGACCATGGTTAGAGGTAACTCTGGATTCACCCTTTTATGAATGGCTCAGTAGTATGAATACTCTTTTTTCTTGATATTGATAAGCTTGTGTCACCATAAATTTCTTGGTTATTATTATTAGCTTTCTTCAACTAATTTGGAGGGTTTGCTAGATAGTTTACATTCTGGGTATTCCATATTTTTCTTTTCTATCCTTGATCTAGATTTTTTTTTTCATTGAGATTTTATCTGTATATCTTTTGGCTTATTTGGTTAATTCATCTTCAAATATTCCTCATGAGCTTGCTCTTCTTTCTCTGAACTTGATGATTCCTATTAATGTTTTATCAATGGTCTGGATCTGTACACACTCTAATAATGTAACTTGAATATGATTTTAATGGAAATGAAAATCTCTGAAATATTGTAACATTTCTTTGACTTGGATATGTGTGAGTTTGCAAGGTTGAATGATGTTGATAAAATCTATAAATGAAGTGGTTGCTTGTACATCTCTTCCTTCAGTTCACTTTTGAAATGCCTATTTGTAACCTGTAGTTGCACTTATACTTTTGATATACTGATAGTTCTTTTTTAAGCAATTCTTGATCTATTTTGATGCCATTATCGGATAAAGCCTTGATTCGAATTTTTTTTTGATTACTTTTACTTTTTTTTCTTTGATTTCAGTTTGATATAGATATTGGAAAAGTTGTAAATATCCATTTTACATGGCGAAGCCCTGTCAAAATTTTCCCAAATTCCTTTCCTTTGACTGAAATTTGGAAAATGTACCTTGTCTGCAAGCATCTTCTTTTTTTGTACTGTAACCTCTTCCATTTGTAGACAATATCTTTTTAAGTTTTTAACATTGGTTACATTCTTTTTTTTGCATGTATGATGATTCTTTCTTCTTTGTTGCAACTTGTATCTACACACTTTAAGAAAATAGTTAGAAAATATTAGGCTTTTTGGCCTCTCTTATGTCCATGTTTCTTCTTTTTTTTTCTTTTCTTCTTCTATCGAGTGAGCTATGCATGTATGTATTTGATCTTCAAGTAAATTATATCTCCTATTTATTAGAGATCCATATGCATGAATTAGGACAGTAGGAATATGGATTAACCCTGAGCTCTTTATTGATGATTTCCTTTTTTTTTTTTTAGGTACCATGCCTTCTGAGGAGAAAGATGAAAAGAGCTAGAAAGGAGATGTTCTATCAAAGAAAGAATATACAAAGGCAATGATGGGTTCACTCATACTCCTTTGCTTTCTCTTTCATGCATGTGTACCTCTTACTTCAGTAGATGTACTTTACTTTTCAGTCACATCCCATGGCTTGTGTGGGAAACATTTGACCTTCCTTGTGAATAAAACATTGAATTCTGAAAATGAGTTGTATATTTCTTCCTGCATTTCAAGCTTTCTATATGGATTGTATGATGAACTAAACAACTCAATAATATAATTGAATGCTTAATCATGAAAGGAAAGAACATTGATGAGAACTTGTAACATTCAGTAATGAACTCTTATTTTTGTAATCTACACTTATGTTTGTTGTCCCAAAACTCAACACTTCACCTACTCTATAATTCGGTGTCTTCATCAAGACAACACAACTGTCCTTTGGGGCCTTTGTGTTCTTTTTTTGAAGGTATCATGAAATTACAGACTATGTGATCTGTTATATTTTGTAACAACACACATAACTACAGATTTCACTTAATCATTAATTAATTCAGCAAGTAACTAATAACATCATAACTTCTTTAGCTTAGGTATACTTCACCCATGACTTTCATCATAATGATGAAGTTTTCGAGTTGCCCATTTTTGCACAAGTGTAAAAATTGTCAACATTTCTGGCGATCCTACGTGGGGAAAGCTTCTTGCTAGCTTAAAGACTAGTGCCTTGCTCTTGTCCATTGGGCATGGAGTCCAAACATATAACCAAAATTTTTTTTTCCGAAAGGTCCAACCCTTCCAAAATGGAACTAAAACTAGGAAAGATCTAGTAAACTAGATCACGTGCACGAATGCACTTATTGAATTGAAAAATGATGCAATGTGTAGAAACTACACTTATTGAAAGGGAAATCCTAATCTAACAATCACTGTAAGATATTCAATAACAGTGTTTGAGAAACATACCATTCACAGGAATGGGAAGTTCCTCTCCATTCAGCTTTGAAAGCTGAAAAGCATTGTGTTCCTTGCTAGCTGAAATCATGTAAGGACCACTCCAGAGTGTATCAAACTTTGAGTGTCTTCTTGGCTTTGCACGATCAACATCCCATTTTAACACAATATCTCCTTCATTGAAGACTAAATTTGGATTTCTTGTCAAAAGTCTTCTTCATTTGTTTCTATTTTTTCCATATTTAAATGAGCTTGATCTCTTAGCTCTTGTAATTCCATTAACTCTACATAACAACCTGTAATGGTTCATTTTCAAGAAGCTCCATTTGGTGTAGCAAATCCAATGCGGTAACTCAACTTGAAATAGGCATTCTTGCTTCTTTTCCATACACAAGTTTGTATGGTGAATTGCCAACTGATCTTTTAGGAGTCACTCTATCAACCCAAAGTGCTGAATTCAACATCAGATGCCAAGCTCTTTGATTATCTTTAAGTGTTCTTCTATGATCCTTAACAGATTCTTGTTAGTACTCTCAGCTAAGCCATTACCTTGTGGGTAATAATTAGATGAAGAACTTAGATAGATTCCATGTTTGATAGCCCAATCTATTATCTTAGCACCAAGAAAAGCTAAAGCATTATCTAATATGATAGTTGTTGGAACACCAAATCTGTAAACTATACCTTCATAAAAGGATAGTATTGAAGCTTCATTAGCATCTTTTAAAACTATTGCTTCCATCCATCATGTAAAGTAATCTGTAGTAGTTAAGATCCACTTGTGCCCTTGTGATGAGGGTGGGTTTATCATTCCATAAAGTCAAGACCCCACTACATAAAAGGTTGATCAACTGAAATAGGTTGTAAAGTAGCGAAGCTAGACGTTCTTTTCCAACAAAGAAAGCACATTTTTACACTTTCTAATCCATTCAAAATAGTCTTTGAATATGCTAGGCCAATAGTAACCAACTTTCATAATCTTTAAGGTTGTGGTACATGCTGAGAAGTGACCTCCTGCAGGTCCTTCATGGAATTCTGACAATATTTTCTAAACTTTATCATAATCAACACATCACAACAAAATTCCATTTATATCTCTTTTGAATAACACATTATCAATGAAGATATAAGGTACAACTTGTAATCTGAAATATCTTCATTTATTCTTGTCCATACCTTCTCGGATAGGTGCCATGTTGTAGATAATTAACCAAATCAGTCATCCATCTTGATTCTGAATCTCGTGAGTGAGCTCAGGTTGCTGATTTTCTGGTTGAACCATGATTTCTAATTGTTGATACGCAATTTCAGCATGTTGTTTTGAATCATCTGGTTCTGTAACTTGTTGTTTTTCCATATCAGCAATTAGATGTTCACATAAACCTTTCCCTCAAACCATCTTAGCAACCCGAATATCAACATCATACTCCATGACCTTCGTTATCCAGTTTTCTCTTTTCTCATTCAACTCCTTATTTAGTAAGAATGCTTTCACACTTGGATGAGAAACAAGAACATGGATTTTATTGTTCAAAAGCATATACTTGAAATTATTTAGTCCTCTGACTACTTGAAAGTACCTATTTTTCAAGAAATGTGTACCTTGTTTCATAATCATGCAAGCTCTGTCCAAAGAAAGCAATAGGTTGTTCAATATTTTCATCATTGAATTGAGTCAAGATAGCTGAGATTGTTTCAGCTCCTACAGTGCATACATTGTAAAATATTTATCAAAATTTGGATTTGCAAGAGTAGGAGCTTGAGAGATAGCTTTTTTGATTGATTCAAATCCTTCTCTCCCTTCACTAGTCCAAGAGAAATTTTCTCTTTCTTTAGCATAGTTGTGAGTGGTTTAACCAATGCTGCAAAATCTAGAACAAATCTTCTAACAAAGTTGATTTTTCCAAGAAAACTCTGTAATGCCTTCTTATGATGGGGTAATGATAGTTGTGATATGGCTTTGATCCTAAAAGGATCAATTGCTAAACCTTGCTTAGAAACAATATGACCAAGTAGCTTTACCTTGATGTACTGAAAAGATAGACTTCAGTGGATTCAAAGATATTCCAAATTGCCTACACAACTGAAAAGTCTACCTTAAATGCATTAGATGTTCTTCAGAATCTTTTGAAAATACAGTAACATCATCTAAATAAACAAGGATGCATTTATTTAATAAGCTATGAAAAATCCATGTCCATTGCATGTTGAAACATTGCACCACCAACATTTGAAAGACCAAAAGGCATTCTTTTGTAAGCATAAGTACCCCACTTGGTGGTAAAAACTTGTTTTATATCTATCTTCTTCCCGGACTAAAATCTGATTATATCCACTATAACCATCTAGAAGAGATAGTCTATCTAAACCTAAGACTGTTCTCAAAATCTGATCCATATTTGGGAGTGGGTAATGATCTTTTAATGAAGCCTTATTAAGATCTCTGAAATCTACACATAGTCTGATTTCACCATTCTTCTTCCTAACAGGAACAAGATTGGCTACCCAACTTGAATGCTTAACTGGAAAGATAATACCCGATTCAATCAACTTAGATAATTCTTTCCTCATCAGAGGTTCTATTTTGGGATTCACAGGCCTCTGTTTCTATCTAACAGTTTAGAATTTGGTTGTAACTCAATTGTATGTTGTGCTAAAATAGGATCAAATCCTTTCAGATCTTGGTATTTCCAAGAAAAAACATCTTTAAACTCCTTGCAAAGATTAATAAATGACTACTTTTCAGTTAAGGAACATACCTTTCCAAGAAATAGCTTTTTCCCTTCATCAACCGAGATCTCTTCGTAATTATCAGCATGAGTTGACATTTTAGTCTTGACCTTTCTTAACTGATCGTCAGTGTTGAAGATGTCTTCTAATGTGACCAAACCTCGAGGTAGTTTATTTGTCTTCAACTAAACAATCTGGTCACCATATAAGTGTTGTAATTTATCCTGATTAACTATAGAAAACTCAACTTCTTGTTGCAAAAACCTACAGATTTGATCATCACTTTCAAAAACTTGCCAATTTGAATCATTATCAGGTATTGAGGGCCTAAAAATTAACTTTATATGAGGCTGGATTTTGCTATTTTCAATTTGTTCCAGCACTTCAAAACTAGCCCCAACTACTGCAAGTCTGTCTGCATGCTTGTTTTCAGCTCTAGGAATAGACTAAATGTTAATAGCATCAAAATCTTCCATTAAGTCTGAAACTCTATGTCTGTAAGACTTCATTAATGGATTCTTACAAACATTGAAATTTCTTACTTGATTAATAACCAACTCAGAGTCACCAAAAATCTGTAGCATGTTGATACCTCTCTTTTTGGCCCAAAGTAGGCCATGAATTAATGCTTCGTATTCAACTACATTACAAGTACATGAAAATTGGAGACTCAAAGCTGAGAAATACCTTTCATTTCATTGGGGAAGTGAGCATCAAACCTACTCCCTATCCTTTCTTGTTCTTAGCTCCATCAAAATGAAGCTTCCAAATCCCTTTTGCTGAATCTTCTATTTTGGACAACAAGGGAAGTGGTGTATTTTCTTCATGCATACAATACACACCAAACATGTGTTCTTCAACTTCCTTAAAAGGATCATGAGCATGTTCTTCCACTGTCTTTTCATCCATAAACATGTTAGAAACACCATCTAATGTTGAAACATGAGCTACCTCATCAAAATCAGACTGATCTAGGGCTGAATAATTAGCCACTGCATTTGAAGAGTGAGGCTCAATGTGAAATCTTGGCCAATGGCTCTGAATTGATAGTAACTTTGGTACCATAACGAGTAGTGAAAAATAAGAACCAATCTGAAGAGAGATAACCTCCTATTTTTGTTGTGAAGTCTCTAGATAAGCATAAGGCAAAGTATGGAGGTAAATCTACAATAGTAACATCTTACAGAATAGAAACATTTGGGCAAGCATGTAACGTCACTTCTAAATTTTTTATTATACCAATTGTATTAGTTGTAGTTCCATCAAGTTGTAAGACACTCCTTTCTATAGGCTCATACTACAAACCCAATTTTTCTACAATCACTTTTGGCATAACTGTGTTACTTGCACCACTGTCCACCATGCAATTATGAACTAGATGTTCTCCAATAATCAATGATAAATAAAATGGTGGTGGTTTCTTGATGTCATGAGCATTTCAAAACTTTTGAACCATCCACTTAACTTCTTTAATGCGGTCTTGTTCAAACGTTCCAAGGACCATGTCTTGCCTTCTGAACTTCCTTTTCTATTGTATTTGAAGAAATCTACAGCTTAGCTAGTTCATGAGAGAGTAAATCTTGTTGTCCAGAATACTTAGAGCATCCCACATTGAGATGTTAACATTATGATTTTTCATTACATCAACAATGTTAAAAGAAGCAACTATTTTAGAGATGGATTCAACTGTCTTAGAGTAGGCCTTAGCGAAAAAATTGATTCTGCTTCAGCTGCCTTAGATATCTGAGGTATAAACAGTCTTCTTGGATCAGGCTTGTAGCTATTTTGATGGCCTTTATCAACTGGAACACTTGTTGTTTTTTTGAGGAATAACAGGGTTGTTGGTTGACTTTGGAACTGTAGATGTTGTCTTATCAGTGATAGTAGGCAGGATAGGCCTATTTTGTTGTTTTTGACTTTCAACAACTTTCCCTTGAGCCCTAGTAGTGACTGATAATGAAATCCTCCTCATTAAAACTGACTAAATTCTATGTTCAGGTGCTTTCTGAACATGAGTTTCTTGCTTCCCACCCTCCATTTGAGGCATGAACAATGTTTTAGATTGAGGTTGTGCAACAAGATTCAGATTCAAAAAAGCATTTGGGCAAGTTGCAGCTGAATGAGGTTGATTGCAAGGTTGACACCACTCTTATAGCCATATTAACTGGGACTAAAGCGTTAGATGAACTAGGAGCCTTTGGGTCAAACTGCCTTTGCTGTAAGGCTGCCTATAATTTTGATTTTGTTGATAGGGCTTCTTGTTTTGTTGATTCTATTGATTTTGATTGATAAGGAGCCTGATAGGGTCTGCTAGATAATGCAATTTTGTTATCAATCAAAGTCAATTTATTTCCCATAGTTTGCAAAGCTTTAAATACATCATCTGATGGAGCTACAATAGTAGGTTCTATGATTGTAATAGGATGAGGAATAGGTGCTAAATCTACCGAAAAGGGCATTGAAGGCCTTGGTGCCAATTTTCCAGCTTGAATAAGACTATTTTCAGCTCGGATAGTGATATCGTAGGCTGTTGGGAGTGTCTCTCCCCCATTGATTGAATCATAGTTGAGATATCATTGTTTAATGCCCTAAGATAATAAAGGAAAGCATGATCAACTTGAGGCTTGACACTTGCTGGAATTCTTTCCCAAGTTCTAGAAAAATGGATATTGAAACTAGACATAAACTCATTGGGAGCTCTTTTAATAGTAGACAACTGTTCAATGAGAGATAAATGATCTGAATTATCCTAGAACTGTTTCAGAAATTTTTCACCTAAGTTATCCCAAGTTCTTATGCTTCCAATTTCTAGGTTTCTATACCATTACAAGGCTTCCCTTTAAAAGATGCAACTAAAAGTCTTAAAGCTACATCTTCATGAGTGATATTATGGACTACACATATGGCTACAACATCTTTGATATGTTCAGCAGGTGTAACTTGATTTTCACCCATGAATGATGGCAAACTTTTCATGGCAGCATTAGGAATGTCATGGTAAACTGGGATTACTAATGGACTGCCATTAGTAAAGGTCACAAAATTCCTTGGTGGTTGAATAGCCATTTGAAAAACTGGGATGTTAATAGAGAAATTGATACGTGGTGAAGGAATATCGGAGGAGGGTTATCAAAACCAGGTCTATTATAAGGTAAAGTATTACCAACTCTTCTCCTTCTAGCAGAATTCAAGGGTAAAGAAACAAACTCAGGAGGAATTCCTCTTACCGATGATCTTGTAGTCACTTTAGGCATGGAACATGTTGCAATACTAGTCTGAAATCAGCTTTGTGGAGTCACCAAAAGATCTTCAAATCTTTAAAATAAATTGTTGCAACTTGCTCCCAAAGTGACTTTGTAACTACTATAAATCTGTTGTAGATCTATTGTAGAATTTGTAACTTGCATGCAGATCTGATTCGTTGTCCCACCGGGCATGCCAAAAACTATTATCTCTCAAAGTGCACCCTGTAGAGAGATGGCTGTAGGTTTTCTAAGCTTGCAAAATTTGATCTCTCTCTTTCGTAGATACAATGGAAACACCTCAGGTTTGTGGGTATACCTATTTTGAGGTGAGTCTCTGTATCAAGCCGGTTCCTTGTTGATGTATCCTAAATTGATTATGGGGTTTAAGGGTAAAAGATGACTATAAAATAATTAAACTAAGGTGATACACCAAATTTGTATGAGGGCTTTGACTGAGTATATGCACAATTGATATGTGAAGGATTTTGGGTGCACGAACCAAAGTTCTTCTACAGAATATTAAGGGCAAAACACTTGGAGGTATTGAGGGAAAATATCACAACAATATTGATAAGTTAACATGCACATTAATATTATGCAAAAATACTAAATTTGCAAGCAGGGTAAGATGATTAATCAGGAATTTACATTCACAAGACTAATAAAAACATACACAAGACTACAAATAATTGGTAAGGCAAAAATTCTTCACACTCAGAAGGCAAAACTGGCAAAAATTGCTTTAGTACTCCTATATCCAAAAAGTCCTCCAGTTTCCTTGTGCTTTGCAAAGGCACACAATATATAGCAAAATAAAATTCACCCTCTTCCTAAAAATAGCCTAAGGCTTGTACTCACCCATGCATTCTATTTTTATCCTTTATTTAATAATAGATAAAGGAATAAAAATAGAGCATGCAATTACAAATAGGCATTATTAGCCTTAATTACAATTGGTCAAACTAAAGTTGACTGATCTATTTTTAAGAAAGAGAAGGATGAATAATTTGCTAAAAATAAGATTGCTTGCTAGGCAAGTCTCTCTCCATGAACATGCAACTCTATCTTCTTCTCTATTCTATCCTGTTGTGAAGGCATGCAAAAATACTCCCTCTGTTTGTGAGAAAAATAATTACAACACTTGCAAAATTCACAAAATAATCCAGCCACTTTGGGGACCACTTCTGATTCATACACTTGTCTTCAACTGAGTTTTGGCCATTCTTGTGGACTTAGAAAATATACATGCCATAATACTTTAGTCTCTACCACCTTTGATAAATACATACATGTATATATGTGTCGGCCTTTGTATTTGAAAGAATATAGTTTAAAATTTTACCTTTTCGGTGATTATTGATGGCATAATTTGGTCAGCCCATTTTCTTTTACGGGCATGTGGGAAAATTTTCAAAAAAATTTAAGTCCTTTGTACTCTCAAACTTTTGTGGCTTTTTTTTTTCCCTTGGTGGGTTTTCGGGCCTGCGGGCAACTTTGGCATTTTAAACTCTTTCCTTTGATGCCTTAAAGTCAACATTTACTTCGATCTCCCACTCAGGGGAATTGCAGGCCTACAGGGTAACTTGAAATTTTAACCACATTTGCATAAAGTCTCAAAACTTTGAGAAAACCCGTCATTCGTCTATACTATGTGGAATCAATTTTTGACTTTTCTCTTGATATTGACTTTGTCTTAACGAAGGCTCGGGCTTGCGGGAAATTTTGGAACTTTTAACTTTCATTTTAAAAGTTTGAAAACTTAAAGACCCCACCTCCATTTTCCACTTTTGTGTGATGATGATGACATGTATACTTTTCGGCCTATTTTGAGTTGAAAATTTTGACAATTTGAAAATTTGGCAAATTGGACTAAGTTCGACCACCATTTCATTCTATTGGTGACATATGACTACGGACTTTCGAAAAATTTTGATTCATTTTGAAAATGATCCATTTGTGAGATCGATCGTCGATCTTGATTTGCATTTTTTCTCCTCCATCGTTGATCTTTTAACTTGATTTTTATCGTTGATCCATAAAGCATGATTTTAGGGTTTTTACCATGTCATTAAATGTGGCATTTTAACCCATATGGTTTGCATTGATTTTGGAGATTGATCCTTCGCCTTTGATCTGTGTACTTTCATTTTTAATCGTTGATCTTTTAACCATGGTTGAATTATGTTAATTCATCTCTCAAGTTTGCATGCATGATAAGGTAACTTGAACCCTAATGATCATTTCATTTGGTTTTTCACTTGCTGGGTGAAGCCTTGCAAAAAAATTTCTTGATGCCATTATTTGAAGCTTTTGAGCTTGGTTCCTTCTACAAAATGGTTTCTTGAACTCTTGTGATCTGTATTTTCATATGTTTGATCTATTTAGAGCTTCTGAGCGTTTATGGGGTGCTATTGTTGATTATTCAATACCCAGCTTTGTTACATTTGGTCTTTGTAATGGCCTCCATGGTGAGTTCTGAAGCTCGATTCTTCTCTGTTTTCGGGATCTCTATGTGGTCTATTGGCCACCATAGTCATTCTCTTGGAGCTTTTATGCAAATGTGAATACATACTTGTATGGCTTTGGTTCTTGACCATTTTTGAAAGCTCTGGTTAGAATTTGTGGCTCCTTTAATTTTGAGGATTTAGTCATTACCATTTGAACTTCTTCCGACCATGGTTAGAGGTAACTCTGATTCACCCTTTTATGAATGGCTCAGTAGTATGAATACTCTATTTTTCTTGATATTGATAAGCTTGTGTCACCATAAATTTCTTGGTTATTTTGTTAGCTTTCTTTGAACCGACTGTGGAGGGTTTGCTAGATAGTTTACGTTCTGGGTATTCCATATTTTGCTTTGCTATCCCTGGATCTGGATTTTTCCATTGAGATTTTATCTGTATATCTTTGGGATCTTCCTTGGTTATTTCAAATTGAACCTCATTCTGAGCTTGCTCTTCTTTCTCTAAACTTGATGATTCCTATTAATGTTTTATCAATGAAGATTGAATCTTACACACACTCGATAATGTAACTTGAATATGATTTTAATGGAAATGACAATCTCTGAAATATTGTAACATTTCTTTGACTTGGATATGTGTGAGTTTGCAAGGTTGAATGATGTTGATAAAATCTGTAAATGAAGTGGTTGCTTGTACATCTCTTCCTTCAGTTCACTTTTGAAATGCCTATTTGTAACCTATAGTTGCATTATACTCTTTGATACCTGCAATAATTTTAAGCAATTCTTGATCTGTATTTTTGATGCCATTATCAGGCATAAGCTTTGATTCAGATACTTTGTTCTATTACTTTTACTGCATTTCTTTGATTTCAGTTTGATATAGATATTGGAAAAGTTGTAAATATCCATTTTACATGGCAAACCCTTTTCAAAATTTTCCCAGAATTCCTTTCCTTTGACTGAAATTTGGAAAATGTATTTCTCTCAAGCATCTTCTTTGTTCTGTACTTGTAACCCTCTTCCATTTGTAGACAATATCTGAGTTTCAGTTACATTGGTCCTCCTTTTTCAGCATGTATATGATTCTTTCTTCTTGGTTACAACCTGTATCTACACACTTAAGAAAATAGTTAGAAAAATTAGGCTTTTGGCCTCTCTTATGTCCATGTTTCTTATTTTCTTTTCTATTTCTTCTTTCTGAGTGAGCTATGCAGTATGATTTGATATTCAAGTAAATATATCTCCTATTGTTTAGAGATCCATATGCATGAATTAGGAAGTGTAGGAATATGGATTAACCCTGAGCTCTTTATTGATGATTCCTTTCTTTTACTTTTCGGTATACATGCTACATGGAGATGAAAGGAGATGGCAAGGAGATGTTCTGCACAACGAAGAATATACAAAGGAAATGATGGGTTCACTCATACTCCTTTGCTTTCTATTTCATGCATGTGTACCTCTTACTTCAGTAGATGTACTTTACTTTTCAGTCACATCCCACAGCTTGTGTGGGAAACATTTGACCTTCCTTGTGAATAAAACATTGAATTCTAAAATGAGTTGTGTATTTCCTTCTACATTTCAAGCTTTCTATATGGATTGTATGATGAACTAAACAACTCAATTAACATAATTGAATGTCTTAATCATGAAGGAAAGAACATCAATGAGAACTTGTAACATTCAGTAATGAACTCTGATTTTCTAATATCTGCACTTATGTTTGTTGTCCCAAAACTCAACACTTCACCTACTCTATAATTTGGTGTCTTCATCAAGACAACACAGATGTCCTTCGAGGCCTTTGTGTTCTTTTGTTGAAGGTATCATGAAATTACAGACTATGTGATCTGTACGTTTTGTAACATTAACTCATTTTAATAATTCAATAGTAACACACATAACTACTAGATTTCACTTAATCATTAATTATTCATTTTAAAGAATTTGTTCCCACCCAATTAAAGATCTTTAACACAACTTCAAAGGGAAAATCCAAAATTGGTCCCCAAACGCCCTCTAGCTCTACACATGGCCATGTTTCAAGTCAAAGCAGAAGGCGGGTCCATTTTCATGTCGACAACTTTGCGTGCGCCTCTTAGAGGTAGTTTGAATTTTTTTTGATTTCATTTCAAAAAAGGTGTAAATTATAAAAGTAATCAGGCTCAAATCAGCTAAGCCTCCACCGATGCCCAAAGAAGCCACGTTTCCAGGCATAAATTACATGTCAAAGGTGGGCCTTAGAAGGATTTTTTTCCAAAAGTGGTCCGACGGACTGGAAAGAAATTTCAACAAAGTGGAAAATGCAGGCCTAAATTACAGCTTGGAGATGACTTTTAGGAAATGTGACTATGCATGACTCGGAGGAAATTTTACCCAAGTGAGAATTTCGGGCTACGAGCTGCATGGAGGTTTTGTGCTTTTTTGCGTCTTTACATAAAAAGTGTAGTTTGTATTTTCATGCCCGCAGATCCACTTTGCTAAGATTACATTTTTTCCATTTTGCATAGTGTCGATGCAGAATCTTTAGATGACCATGTATTTTTACCGCAAGCTTGGATTTGAGAAAGAGAAGACTTTTTGGAAAGGTCTCGACATCCTCTACATGCTATGGAAGCATTAAAATTTAATTTTGACAAGGTTAGGTGGGTGAAAAATAGAAAAACGTATTTCATGCCATTAATGTATGATCCGATTGCTTCAACAACCATCGAGTTGATTTGATCCACCTTTCTTCCTTTTTCAACACTCTTAAAAGATATGGGGAACCGTAATCAACAAATCAGTAGGTGGACTTACATGGCATTAATGTCGGTGGTTGAGCTTTAAGAGAAGAGTCTCGAATTTTCTTCTTTCTCTCTCACCTCAACGTTCTATATATTGTAATCACTTCTCATTTGAGAAGGTCGAGACATTCTGGGATGTGGGAAACTCACAAATTATTTTCCCGACTCCATTTGAGTTGTAAGCCTTCTCCTATGCCTGCAAGTGTATTTATGCCTCTCGAGCATCTATGTAATGGTTTGTGCACCTCATAGAGCGTTATAATCATGTTTTTGTGGTGTTCCTCAACCACTTCTCATGTTATGTTGTTTCTCTATCCCTCTCCATTTCAATTTTTTTTCCTGTGCATGTATTTCACGTTTGCAGGTGTAAGATGTTGTGTTTTGTGGAGTTTCGATGGCAGATTTGGATCTGGGTCTCAGTGTCACTTCTGTCTGACCTCCCTCCTCTCCTTTTTCCCCTGTTTCATCCTCCCTCAGCAGAGTATCTTGCCACTTCCTTTTCTAGTGTATCACCACTTAGTGTAGGCTCACTTTCATTTTCTCTCTCTTTGTGTCTCCTTTAAATGGTTAAATTAGGATAGATAGGTTTTTCTTGCACTAGAGTAGCTTGTGGCAAGTAGTTTAGGAAGAAGGAACCAACCTTCTCTGGAGGTCCATCTCAAGTCCGCAAGTCCCACAGCTTGAGAGATGGTCCCATGTTGTGCAATCACATTGAATGCCCCACTCAGATTTGAGGCCATTCGGGGTGCTGTGATTTTGCACTAACATCACCTTCTTTTTTAATTTTCCTAAACATACCAAAATCAAGAATAAAGATACTTTCAACTTAGATAAGTTTAATGACAATATAATCTTAATCCTACAACACAAGAGTGGGTAAATACTTAAATAGGAAGGGACAAAATTTCTTATCAAAAATAGGATCCAAGCCATATTAAATCTTTCATTCAACGAGTTTACAAAACCTTCACCAAAAGTAAAATTAAGATCTTTTTACAAAATGAAGGAGTAAAAATTTCAACATGTTCAATATCAAGATTTAGAGTCATTTACACTATGAAAACATCAAGCTTATAATATGAAAAAATATATTCTCAAATGAGATATTCAAAACTAATCACACAAGTTCCTTATCAAGGAAAAGGATAATAAAAAAAGAAAAACACATTTAAATAATAAGATAAATTTTCATCCCAAGATGGGAGGCTACAAATGGAGTTTAGAGAACATTTCAACGTTCCATTTGAAAATGATTAGACTACAATCCTAATGTAATAATATGGAAGCTTTTACAACAAAATGGAGGAATAATACATCTTTATCTAAGTATGTAATAAGAGCATTGCAAAAAAGAAAAATAAACATACAAGGGCCGAAATTCCTTCACAAGAGGATGGCTCAACAATATTTTTTTTCACAAGAGATTTATGTAAATTTTGATCACAAGAAGATATGAACTCTTTACAAGAACTTTCCATAATTGAAAAAATACATAACACTAATAAAACACTTGTTGGGTTCAACTACAATCCATATCCTAAACATGGGAAACTTAAAAAGGAATAAAACAACTGGGAATAACAATATCCAAAAGATTTTTAGAAGTAAGACTCTCCCAAAATTGGGGAAACAATTTTCATAATCACTAACAATGCTCCAACAGTCTTCATGCTTTATACCCCAAGTCTTGTACTCCACATAATCTTCAACACAAAGAGAAAGGATTGATTCACCACCCAACCTATAGGCATAATTACATGTCTTTCCAAAGGTTTGAAGACATGCTAGCCTCCCCCAATCCCATGGGGAGAGAGCTATCTTCAAAAATATGCACAAGAATAAGGCAGAGGTAACAACAAGCATATCACATATAAGACTATACTCATGCACCACAAAAGCATAAAAAAATGACAACAAATTAAAAATATGAGAAAACCATATTCATCCTCAACAAGGGGAAAGAGTGGATGATACATCCAATAGTTCCATAGAGTGTGGTCCAACCATAGGATGCACACTTACAAAATCTTCAAAATCCTCCTTATCCCTCCAAAACAACCATCCCTCCTTATTACTCCTCACATTTACCTAAATTCCTATAGAGAGGATTTTCAAACCTCCCCCAAGGATGGGGAAGGGGGTTAATACCATATGAGCCACCTTCCATACCTCAAACCATATGAGGGGTAAAATAGAAACCAACATGGCTTGCCCATCAAGCCATGTAGTTTAAGAGGGAAAATCCCTCCCTCTTCCCTAACAATGTCCCAAACCCATCAATTTATATGATGGATGGAGAAAACAAAAAATAACAAAACCAAAATAGCATGAAACACATACAAAAAAGACCATACTTTCAACCATATGAAATCTACAATTTAACATGAAAAATAACATAAAAAGGATTAAATACCCTACCTCAAAAAGGTTTCCAATCTCTCAGCTTTTCTCCAAATCCTTGTCCAAGCAAGAGCTCCAACTCCAAAAGCACTCCAAGCACAAAATGATTTTCAAAAATTCCTCCTCCTACATTATTTGAAGGTAAAAATGTAATCTTCCACACAAATGAGGGGTGAAATATGTCACCCCTCTCTTTCCTCTAAGTCAAGATTCCAAAAATAATGGAAGAAAAGATAAATCCTCATTTAAACATTACCCCCCAAATTACCCAAAAAGAAAGTAAGACAAACTCATGTAACTTTTCACAACACACAAACCCCAACCATTCTTACATGAATGGTGACAAGAGAGAGGCCAAATGGGAGGGAAAATCCCTATTTTCCTTGAATTAAGGTCTTACCTAATACTTAGGGTCAAGGGGATTATTTTTATGCTAAGTGAACCTCCAAAGCTAAAAGGGTCAATAAAAATGCAAAAATAACATAATTTCAGATTTGGCACATTTGACACTATTTTTAAGGATGCGGGGCCCACTCAAGGGTATGTGGGGCCTCATTAACTAAGTAAAAACATACATACATTCCTAATGCGAGTTGGGACCATTAAGTTTAGAAACCTAGTTTTCTAATAAATTTTAAACAACCTAAACACAATTAAGTTTACACAATATACAACATTACAAATAAGGGTCATTCATAGTCCTCAATTAAAACATACAACCAATAATACCTCATACAACTAACATGGATAAGACTCAACCCCATCGGCCATTTGTGCATTTTAATGTAGCCTCCTTGACACTCACGTTCTCATGTGCCCCGTAATAATGCACACTTAATACAAACAATAAATGCATATGTCTAATAAAGGCATAAATCAACTACTCAGTAAACAAATCAAATAAAAAATGCTAACTATGCTAACACATCATCAATATGGAATCATAATTAAAAGTAATTCCAAATTTTCACATAAATTCACCATGTGTTAGCCACTCGCAATATATATGATGACATATACCCATGTTGTCATGTGATCTCATCAAAAATCGAATAGTCCATAACATCAAGATGTGCAAAAAAACCATGTATCCATCATATATGAAATAATCTCAATAACATAATAACATGTTAGTATCCAAAACATCTACTGAAATGTACTAACATACTAATCATAGCTAAATTGAAAATATGTTCCCAAATCATCATACATGTCCACAAATGATCAAATATCATAACATAATATCAAAATGTGCCATAATCTATGTCTAATCATCAAATATGAGTAAAGAGTTAGTAGATAACTAGGCTAGAAACTGTGGGCAGTATATCCCCTCTCCTAAAATTAGACTTCCTCCTAGAAGTCACTAGAAAAAATAGGGATATGACTCCACGAGGTATCGTGTCATATCAAGTGGTTGTTAGTCACAATAGACATGTGCCACCAATTTAAACTTATTCATGTATTAAGTGTTTCTCTCATTTACATTAATTTAATTAAATAAAGTTGCAGCTTCTAAGGAAATTGTTATCAACATCACTGTCTAAAACCTCTACATGGTCACATGTAGTGTATGTCCAACATTAAGGTCACTTTAAAGGAACTATATTATTTTATTTTATTTTGTCTTAACAAACATGTCTTATCAAATATAACATGGTTCAAGGTCAAGTGTATTTTTCAATTAGGAGAATATTAATCAAGGAAAGTTGTAGCTTCCAAATCAAATTCATTTACCTCATCGTCTAACCTTCTTATAAGGGTCCACATAAGAGGATGTACAACATAAGGTCTACATTTAAAGGAAATATATGATGGGTGAGCCAAGAGAACATAAATGTTGTTCTAAAAGGTTATCAAGTTTTGCATACTATTTGTGTATGAGCCCACTTAAGGAAACCATCTAAGGTGTCACAAATACCACACAATAAGAGAAAAAAATTTCCAAGTTCTGTGGTTTCACCTCCTAGCTCACCATTACTTTAAATTTTGAAAAATGGTTCACGAGCCTCTCCAAAAATGATCCTAGCATCTACATTATTCATTAAGGTCAAGGATAAAGATTCACATAATACCAAGCATAATTAAGGGTGTTGACTTGATTTGACCATTTTTTACGTTCACATAGAAATAGTGCCAATAATTTGTGGGTGAAATATCTAGCCAACCATCAAGTTAGGATCGATTTTCTAGTTGGTTTCCAAAGTTTCCTAGCATGTACTATCTTCTAGAACATCTCAATCGTGCTTCAAAGTTTTCTTTAGAAAACTCATAAGAGATAGTTTAATGGATTTTTGTTTAAAATTTTACAAATGTTTTCACCATGAAAAAGAAACTTTCAAACTTTCTACACCTCAAACAAGCCATAACTCCTTAATGAAATAATAAACAATGAATTTTCAATTCATTAATATATATGATAAGTTTTTCTTAAATTTTATTATATCTTAAATACTTTAATAAAGAGAAAACATATGTGATTTAGGTGAAACAAAATCCATTCAAAGGGAATGTTTCCTGAAACTATAAAATTACTATGTAAATTACCAATTTATCACATCGATGAGCTACAATAACTTTCCATTCATACCTTCCTTTGGAGTTTAAGGGATCAAAAACATTTTCCTTTAAGGTAACATATAGTCTAACGTTCCTCAAAATATGAAATTTATGTTATCTTTAACTCATCATTTAACTTGGTCACTTAATAGCCCATTAGGTTGAAAGAGATGTATATAAATATATTTCTTAACTAGAGGGAAATTCCATTTCAGATAAGGAACTTAAATTTCTCCACCCTATTGAGTGGTGATAGCAATGGGGCCATGTTTTAACGAGTACCCTAAAACAACATAGCTTAATTAGTGTTTATGTTGATAACAAAGGATGCCTTCACCCAAGGTAGGTGGAAAGAATAATTACTCATTATCCTCCATCCTCACAAAAAGGGTTACACCATTTATCTTATAATAAGTTACTTAGATTTTTCAATGTGAAGGAATTACACCATTTATCTTATAATAAGTTACTTAGATTTTCAATGTGAAGGAATTCTTATGCATGAGTCTTCTAAGAGTCAAGTAGCCAAAAGCATATTAAAGTTCTGAGACCATTACAACCTTCGATTATTCGCATTAATTTCATACCTATAACTTAGAAATGACAACCCATTGCCTAGGTTACTTACATAAGACCAACTATTTAGAGTGTAATCCATATTATAAGAATATCACATAACTAAGATTTATAAACATTACTTATTCCATTTGAAACAATAACTTATGATTACCTCAATTTTTAGATTTTAAGGAGTAACAATGGTAACATTGTTGGTCAACCAAGGTGGTTTTCAAATACATATTTGACAAGTCTTTCCATTCACACATATAATTTTAGGATTTTATTTTTTTATTAAAAGGTATAAGTACCTAGATGTAGTTATAGATATATGTATATTTTGGTGGCTATAAATTATTTCATCCATCACTATTACACCATATTACTTGTAGTTCTATCGGCCAACACTAATGCTTGTATACCATATCACCCAACCAGGAGAGTAATTAAACTAATTTATTTTATCTTACTTTAGCACATACGTAGAGAGAGAATGAGATATTGTTTTCATTTTTTCTTAACCATTGTTCTATTAGATCCATGAGATAAAGTTAAAGAGAGGGTGATTCCATGATTTCTACACATAAGTATTAGTGTTATAAACATGATTAACTAGGAACATTTTAATCAATTTGAGGAGGTTTATAATCACACGTGTACTTACTAAGGTAAAATATTGTAACAAAGGTACATTGTTGTTGTCTCCCGAAAACTACTCTATGTTTTCATAGCCAAATTCAATTTTTTTGAGCTCATGCCCTTCGTTGGTGTTTAAGCCAAGTTCAAGATTCAAGAAATTAGCAAAAGTCATTCCCTGGAGTTATTTAAACCTTTGTTTTGCTCATTTTTAGAAATCCTCCATTTCCCGATCTGTGCACATAATATCCTCTTTACAACCTCCATTTTTGATCAAAATTGTTCACTTGTTCTATGGCATGGGTCATCAAATCATTGTTTTGCCTCCATGCTCTAGTTCGTGAAGGAAATTTGAAAATTGGACTCAAAACGATGAAGTTTTCTTCTTTTGCATATTTTCCACAATCAGATGATGGGAATATTTTCCCCATTAAATTTTAACCCTCTTAATGCTTTGGTACGTGTCGAGATCCTATTAGATGGGGAGGAACGGTATTTTTGGTGAACTTAACACTTTTGGTCACTTTTGGCAAACATGGTAAATTTTCCCCACGGCCCCGAAAAGTTTGAAGTTTTCGATTTTGGTTCATTGTAGAAAAAGAGTAAATTTTTCTCCCAGATGTACAAGTTAATGAGGAACACTTGGGACCCAAAAAGCTAAAATTTCTAATTGCGGAAAAAGTGGAAGTTTTTGTCCCAGGCTGCACAAGTTCACGAGGGACACTTGGGACTTGAAAAGATAAAATTTTTGATTGTGGAAAAAGTGGAAGTTTTTGTCCTAGGCTACACAAGTTCAATTGGGACACTTGGGACTCAAAAATCCGCATCAGCCGAAAAATTCAAAAGCGTGAGAGCGGGCCGGTGGAGGAAGTTGAGTTTTTGAGACTTTTTCCAAAAAATGTTAAAATGTTTAGAAAATATCCGCAACCCCATTTCCAACCAAAATGTGCCATGTGTCCTAGTCAAATCGAAGTAGTGGGTCAATGGAGAAATTGGTTTTTTTGACCCTCTTTGTAAAAAAGGGCAAAAAGTTAAAAAGTGACCCACAACCTCGATCAGGCTTTAAAGGGAAAAAATCAAAGTTGAAGCCCGTGGGGAGAAAGTCAAAGGTGAAGGTGCCACATGTCCTAGTCAAATCGAGCAACATGCCGATGGTGGAGGAAATTGAGTTTTGAGCCTTTTTCCAAAAAAATATAAAATGTTGAGAAAATGCCCACAACCCCATTTTCAATTAGAAGGTTCACGTGTCTAAGTTGAAAAGATAAAGCTTGGGTGTGGGCCAATTTTTTCCACATTTCCAAATCTCTAAAAAATTCAAAATGCAAAGGGCTTTCCCCCTAACCGCTCCGGTCCCTTCTTGCCACGTGTATGACCCGATTTCAAAGTTATAAGAGCAAATCAAATGATCTATATTTAAATTGACAAATCCAATGTAATGGTTGCTTTATACGATCTAGTTTTTAACCCACCATGAACATTTTCTTCACAACAAATGAATTTGAAAAGGCATCAAAGATTTGTAAAGATTGTAACCATTTTTGCAAAGGATATAAGGGCTTCTCGACGTCATTCCAAGAGGGTGATTGATTTTTGAAAATACTAGAGCGCTTTGTACTGGAAAAGATAGAAAATGCAATTATTATTCTATTTTCTCTTCTTCCTCAAATTTCTTCCATTCTCAAGCTATGTAAAACTCCTGCTTGAGCTTCGATCCAAGCAATCATAGTGGCGCAACTTCCAAAGACCATAAATTTTGCACCATACCTTTGATTGACTCTCAAAAGGCAATGGAAATCTTGGAATGTGTAGAATGTGATGAAAAGGTGTGGAGCTTTATTCAGCAATGTTTGACCCCGAAATCCATGTTTATGGGGCCCAAATTGTAATTTTTGTATAGTTGTCTAAAAATAGTAAATTCTAAAAATAGTATGTTTCACAAAATTAGTGCACATGTAAGTCTTGGAAGATGAAACACCTCATCTCCCTCGAGACCAGTGACCTTCCACATTCCTCTAGGTGCCCTTTTGTATTTCTAAAATTATTATAAATGCATATGTAACGTAAAAAGGGATAGACATTTCCCTATTAGAGATATGCGATGTATTTAAAGTCTTTGAGTAATTTACATCTCTTCTCGTAGAGATAGTTGTTTTTCAATTCATCTCGAACATTGTTAATTTGTTCCTTAAGTCTAAAACCCTTAGTTTTGGATCAGCTTAAATATAAAAAAGGAATTATTGCCTCTTTGATTGAGGAATTGATTGGTACTTTGCAAGCAATGAGTTTCATTCGGTCTTGTAGCTTCTCTTGCAGTGGGTTTGCTTTTCTTCGATTATAAATGGATGTAAATGAAATTTCTAATTAATGTGTGTGATCATTTGATATTATACTCATAACATTAGTTTCTCCTATCTCCATTCTCACTACCTTTCCCCTTCTCAAACAAATTTATTCTTTAGTGAGAAATTGCTAGCTTTGCCCACAGGTCAATGGGATTTCCCTTGTTAGATCTCTGGTCAAAGGCCACCATTGAAATCCAATTTTTCACGCATGCACACACATGGAAGCTATACCATTCAAGTAGAGTGACTTAGATTCCCATAGCATTGGCTTAAAACCCACCAATTTGACCAAAAGAAATTTTTTCTCACCAATAGTTTTTGGCACCACCGTGGGGCAGATTTTGCAAAGATCTACACCTAAAAATGACCTCGTGGTCATAAAATACAAAAACATTCTAGAAGAAAATTTTCGAGATTGAATAATCACACAAACTTCATGGATGCAAATCATGACTATTCTACGGAAATCCTCTTGTTGAGAAACTTGATTTACTCTTTCACATCCAAGAAGACATTGCTTCTGATCTAAGAGAAGCTATTTGGCATAATAGACAAAGTGTTAATCAATAATTCATTGCCATAAGGATTTTGACTGGAAGAGGAATGTCTATCGTCGAATTAGAAAGGCCAAGAAAAATTCTAGTGCCCCATAGAAGAGCATAAACTTTCAAGTTGGATGATAGAAGATACACCCGGTAACTAAGGGAAGGAGGACAAATTGATCCCACATTTGAAGAGCTTGAAAGAGGGGAATTTATTGAAGAGGAGATAAGGTCTCAACTTGAAGAAATAGAAAGACTCCAAATTGAAGCGAGAAGAAAGAGAAAACGAAGCAACCTTAGCAAGACTAGAATATAGAAACATGAATAGAATGGGTGATCATGAGCGTGAGGAACGCAGGCCTAATGTATCATGGGGAAGAAATACTAGTACACTTGCTCTCCCACATCCACTTCATGACCTCCCAAGAGGCTCAAGAAAGAACTTCCCAAAATTCAAAGGACATGGTTCTCAACTCCATGAAGAACATATAACAGATTCATTACTTCTTATGGAGTGTTGGGAGTTGAAGATGAAGATGTTTCAGCTTAGGATCTTTGTGGAGTCAATCCAAGAAAATTTCATGAATGGTTCTACATGTTGCCCCAATATCCGTCACATGTTGGGAATATATAAGAAGTGCATTTAAACATAGTTTCAAGAGCACGTAAGATTTTCAAGATCTTCTGGTCCAATTTCTTTAGATGAAGAAATATACCTTTGAATCAATAAGAGATTCACAAATTTTCAAGGATCACATTGTTGTGCCAAGTAATTTATCCGATTCTTCTCCCAACTCAAAATATGTTAAGAGCAATTCTCTTCTAAATATTGGTTCCATAAGAATGTCTAAATTTCAATCAAGGGCTACACCCCATCTCCTTCCAAGCTAATTGCTACATTTGATAAGGAGAACCCAGCACCAAAATAACAAAACCTCTTCTATTTTAGTCCTCATCCACTACTAGAAACTCTCCCTCATATACCATAACTCCATTTGAATTTGTGGAGCATGCAAGTAAAACAAAAGTTCAGCTCTCTGAGTTTGAATACCTACAAACACATCCTGCCCAATTTGATAGATTCATCAAGGAAGTCCATGGTGATAACTCTACATCCCAAATCTCTAATTCTAAAGGCTTATCTTCCACACCATCCATACACCCTTCTCCAAACATGCTAGCCTTCCATGCCTCCACCACTAATAGAGTTGAGACTTTTTACCTATCACTTCTTATCAAATGTTTCTTGTTGAACAATTGCATTATAGATTCTAGAGCCTCGAGATAACATCATGCCAATAAAATTTGCAAATGCTCTTGACCTCACTTTGACCTAGGTAAATGGCACATGCTACTCAATGGAATCCAAATAAGTTCCATTGGTAGGAAGAATCAAGGATGCTCAAGTTACACTAGCTGATTACCCAGACAAGAAGATACTCCCGAGCATCTGATGGCAAACATCCCAGCCTCTTTTTGGTATGGTGTTGAGAAGAAGTTTTTTTGAGACATAGGTGTAGAAATAAAAATGGGTTGGTCATCTATAACTATCCTATTGAATGGATAAATGAAGAATTTATTACCAGTTAGAAAATGAAATTCACAATAAGGAAATCTGATGATCCAAGAGCTAACATCCTCTTTTAAGATTGTGGGCTAGGAAACTACTTCCTTACATCACAAAAGGAAGAGAACTTTCCACTCCTCATGGAAGAAGAAGAAGATCAGATTTGGACAATGGAGTTTGATGGCAGTCATTCTAGAGTAGGTTCAAGAGCTGGTGTAGTATTATACTCTCCCTCCAATGAGGTATATCCTTTTTCCTACAAGCTGTAATTTGATAATACAAACAATATTGCAAAGTATGAAGCATTTCTCTTAGGCATGAATGTAGCAGAGGACATGGGAATCAAGAAGCTGAGATAGAAAGGTGATGTAGAGGTTGTGGTGATATAGGTCTGCCAACAATATTGGGTGAAAAATCCAAGGCTCAGGCACTATAGAAATAGAGTGTGGGATTGCATTGAATTCTTTGATGTATTCTCCATTGAATATATCCCTAGGGAGAAGAATGAAAAGGTTGATTCTCTAGCGGTGTTAGCTTCCTTAGTGACACCTAATTATTCTTTTACAAGGATAAAGTGACCATTGAGATGGTGCTCAAACCTAGCATACTGATACAATGTAAATCATTGGCGGTCTTCAATGATGAAATCAGATCCTAACCTTCTTAGAACAAAGGGATAAATTCAATAATTTTTGTTTGAAGGAAGTGAAAACCCACATCGTAAATCAATCCCCAAAGAAGAGAAGGAAGGAATTGAGGGAATTGATGAAGAGGAGTAATCAAAATGAAAGGAAACAAAATCCCCAAAGGCCTAGTTTCTTTGGAAGACCTCTTTGACAAGCATGACAAGTTCATGTAAGAGAAAGAAAAATAGTCTTCTCGGTGTCCATCTGATTTTGATCAAGAAAACATTGGCACTTTAGAGAATCTAAGGATGGTTAAAATTGGTAAATGTTGCTCTCCAGAAGAGAAGAGAAAGTTTGAATCTCTCGTTAAAAAATTATTCGAGATGTCCTAGCCTACTCCTATGATGAACTCAAATATTTTTAGCCAAAGGAAATGCATCACTCCATTCCTTTGAAGCAAGGATCCAAGCCCTTTAGGAAAAAAAAAGGCCCTACAATCCAAAGATTACTGATGTTATCAAAGAAGAGGTGAAAAGATGCTCAATGCTAGAATCATTTCCCCATCCACCATTCAACATGGGTCACTAACATTGTGCCAAGAAGGAAGAAGAATGGGGAAATAAGGATTTGTGTAGATTTTGAAATCTGAATCAGCATATCTCAAGGACAACTACCCTCTCCCAATCATGGATCATATTTTACAAGCAAGATCACTAAATCTAAAATTCTCTCTTTTAATGTATTATTAGGGTACAATCAAATCAAGGTGGCATAAGAGGATTGCAACAAAATAGCCTTCACAACACCTTGGGGCACTTTTTACTACAGAGAATGCCTTTTAGCTTGATCAATGCTAGGAGCCACTTTCCAGAGAGTAATGGACTTGGCCTTCAAAGATTTGAAACATTGCATTATCATTTACCTTGATGACCTCACCGATTTTTCAAAGAGGAGGGGAGATCATATCATTCATTTGGAGCAAGTCCTTGTAAGGTGTAGGAAATATGGATTTTCTCTAAATCTAAAGAAGTGCATCTTTGGAGTCACGAGAAGGCAAGTTTTGGGACACATTATGAACAAACATGGAGCACACATTGATCTTGAGAGGATCGAGCTATCCAAGCACTAGACCTTACCAACTAGCAAGAATGGAGTTCATTCATTCTTTGAAAGGTAAACTTCCTTCATCATTTTGTGCATGAGTTTTCTAAACTTACTAAGCATATAACTTCCATGATGAAACGTTAAGCAAGTTTCAAGTGGAATAAGGAAGGAAAAATAGCATTTGAGGAGATCAAGAAAGCCATTTCCAAAGCTCCAACTCTTGTATCCCCGATTTGAACAAGGATTTCATCATGTATTGATATGCATCGAACATACACTCTTGGTTGTCCTTGTTTATAAAAATGATGAAGGTTTGGAAGCACCCATTGCTTTCATGAGTTGTCCTTTGAAAAATCATAAGCTAAATTACAGCCAATTGGAGAAACATGCCTATGCAGTGGTCAAAGCTGTTAAGCTTAAGTTTCAAATTCTACATTCTCAATTCCCATATAGCAGTGATGGTCCCTTGAAGTGCAATCAAGTCCATTTTAACTCAACAAGATCTGGGGCTAAGAGAGGAAGATGGATTGCAAAGACCCAAGAGTATGACTTGGATATTAGACCCTCTAATCTGGTAAGAGGAAATGGTTTGTGCAAGCTGATTGTTGAAGATGAAGCTCTCAAAGCTCAGCAGGGAGAAAAGGATGGTGTTTGCTCAACCTATGTTTAAAAGATAGTCCATATGTGCTCTTTGTCACCACCACTGATGAGTGGTATGCTAACATTTCTTACTATCTCACTTATGGAGAATTCCCCCCTCATCTTGATTACAAACAAAGGAAACTCAAGATAAAGGGAACAAGGTTTGTGATCTAGAATCATGCACTTTACAAGAGAGGCCTAGATGGTTGTTTCCTCAGGTGTGTAGATAAGGAGCAGCCGTAATAAAAGTTACTTAGGGCATATCATGATCAAGCTTGTGGTGGACATTTCTTAGCAATGGTCACCACAAATAAGATCCTTAGAGGGAGATATTATTGGCCCTCCATCTTTGCAAACACTCAGGATTGGGTTTCCAAATGCAAAGCATGTCAACAATTTGTTGGAAAGCCACAACTAGCTGCATTGCCACTTAGGCCTGTGGTGATTGAAGAACCATTTCAGCAATGGGGGCTAGATTTTATTGGTGTTCTAAATCCTCATTCTAGTGCAAGACATACTTATGTACTCACTGCAATTGATTACTTCACTAAATGGGTGGAAGCCATCCCAACCAAGCAAGCCAACTCTGAAACAGTCTGCAACTTCATCAAGGAGAATATCATTGTTTGTTTTGGAATACCACAAAAAAATTTTTTGTAGACAATGCCACCTATTTATCTTCCAAGGAGCTCACAGAGTTTTGTTATGGCTTTGGAATCTCCCTATCTCACTCTTTTGACTACTACCCATAGGGAAATGGGAAGGTCTGAGTCAAGCAACAAGAACATTGTGACCATTGTCCACAAACTGGTAGATGAGAATCAAAGGAACTGGCACAAGAATTTATATGATGCATTGTGAGTTGATAGGATCACTCCTAAGAAGGCAATAGGTATGTCACCTTTCTAAATGTTGTATGGAGTGGAGGAAGATATTTCCCTCACAATTGAGATGCCAGCTCTCAAGTTGCTGCAAGGAATAGAAGATGGTCAATACAAAGACTCCATTGACAAGAGGATCCTCTTCCTGGAGAAGCTAGAAGAAATCATATGCCATGTGGTGGATAGAATTAAATAACATCAATTGAAAGTGAATAATATCTTTGAAAAGAGAGAAAAGGCCAAAGAATTCAAGGTTGGAGACTTTGTCTTGCTATGGGACAAGAGAAGAGAACCAAAGGGCAGCCATGGAAAGTTTGATTCATTATGGCTCGACCCATTCCAAATTCATGGAACTTGTGGTGAGAATGTTTTTATCCTCTCATACTTGGATGGAATGCCATTGGAATTTCCTCAAAATGGGAAATACTTGAAAATATATCATCAATGAAAGCGGGTTGTCCCCGTCTTGTACCATAGGTGATTTTCATAGGTGTGTTTTTCCCTTTTTTATTGTGTGGTTCTGGTTTATTTTTGTTGGTTTGTTGTGTGTTTCCTCCTTCCATTCTTTCTTAGAATTGTACATGACTCTACAAGGCCCAATGGATAAGGCACTGGTCAACATAATATGTTTTGAAACTTGAGATTCTAGATCCTCATGTCGTGCCCTAGCCATGCCTAGTTCATGCCATCTCCCCAAGCCAGAGCCAATGGTTGTCTCCAAAAATACTCTGTATTTTCATAGCCAAATTCAATTTTTTTGAGCTCATGCCCTTCGTTGGTATTTAAGCCAAGTCAAAGATTCAAGAAATTAGCAAAATTCATGCCCTGGAGCTGTTTAAACCTCTATTTTTCTTGTTTTTAGAAATCCTCCATTTCTCGGTTTGTGCACGTAATATCCTCTTTGCAACATCCATTTTTGATCAAAATTGTTCACTTGTTCTATGGCATGGGTTGTCAAATCATTTTTTTTCCTTCATGCCTCTAGTTCGTGAAGGAAATTCAAAAATTGGACTCAAAATGATGAATTTTTCTTCCTCTGCATATTTTCCATAGTCCGGATGATGGGCATCTTTTCCCCGTCAAATTTTTACCCCAATGAATTTAGGTACGTGATCAGATCCTATTGGATTGGGAGGAACGGGTTTTTAGTGAACTTAACACTTTTGGTCACTTTTAGCAAAAATGGTAAATTTTCCTGCACGTTGACCCCCAGAAAGTTTGAAGTTGCTTGATTTCAATTCATTGCGAAAAAGTGGAAGTTTTGTCCCAGTATAAAATTTCACAAGGGACACTTGGGACCCAAAAATCTGAAATTTCCGATTGCGGAAAAGTGGAAGTTTTTGTCCTAGGCATGTTGCATAAGTTCATGAGGGACACTTTGGGACCCAAAAAGATGAAATTACCGATTGTGGAAAAGTGAAAGTTTTGTCACAAGTTGCACAAGTTCAATCGGAACACTTGGGACCCAAAAAGATGGATAGGCTAAAAAATTCAAAAGTGTGAGAGAGGGCTAGTGAGGAAATTGAGTTTTGATCCTTTTTCCAAAAAGGTTAAAATGTTTAGAAAAGAGCCGTGACCCCATCTTCAACAAGAAACATGCCACGTGTCCTAATCATATCGAATAATGGGTTGATGGAGAAATTTTTGTTTTTGAGCCTCTTTACAAAAAGGTGAAAAGTTAAAAAGTGACCCACAACCCCGATCAGGCTTTGAAGGGAAAAAATAAAAGTTGAAGCCCATAGGGAAAAAGTCAAAGGTGAAGGTGCCACATGTCCTAGTCAAATCGAGAGCAATGGTTTGGTGGAGGAAATTGTGTTTTTGAGCCTTTTTCCAAAAAAGGTTAAAATGTTGAGAAAAGGGCCGCGACCCCATTTCCAATCAGAAGGTGCCACGTGTCTAAGTTGAAAAGTCAAAGCGGGTGCGGGGCCAATTTTTCCAAATTGCCAAATCTCTAAAAAATCTAAAAATACAAAGGGCTTCCCTCGTAAGCACTCCAATCCTTCTTTCCACATGGATGGCCCGATTTCAAAGATATAGGAGCAAATTAAATGGTCTATATTTAAGCTGGCAAATCGAATGTAATGGTTTCTTTGCAAGATCTGGTTTTTAACCCGCCATGAGCGTTTTCTTCACAACAAAGGAATTTGAAAAGGTGTCAAGGATTTGTAAATATTGTAACCATTTTGGCAAAGGATATAAGGGCTTCTCGACATCATTCCAAGAGGGCGATTGATTTCAAAAAGACTAGAGTGTTTGTACCTAGAAAAGATAGAAAATGCCATTCTTCTTCTATTTTATCTTCTTCCTCAAATTTCTTCCATTCTCAAGTTATGTACAAACTCTACTCAAGAGATTCAATAATAAAATGAAGGAATTATTGCCTCTTTGATTGAGGAATTGATTGGTACTTTGTGACTAATGAGTTTCATTTGGTCTTGTAGCTTCTCCTGTGGATTTGTTTTTCTTCTGATTATAAATGCATGTAAATGAAATTTATAATTAATGTGTGTGGGCATCTAATATTCTACTCACAACATTAGTTTCTCCTATCTCCATTCTCACTCCCTTTCCCCTTCTCAGACAAATTTCTTCTCTAGTGAGAAATTGCTAGCTTTGCCACGGGTTAGTGGAGTGCCCCGTTGATCTTTGGTCAAAGGCCACCATTGAAATCCACTTTTTCACACATGCACATATGAAAGCTGCACCATTCAAGTAGAGGGACTTAGATTCCCATAGCATTGGCTTGAAACCCACCAATTTTCCCACAAGACAAATTTTCTCGCCAACAATTGCAAAAATAACTTGTATGTGGTTATAGTATGAAAATAGGTTTATCAATCTGTGCACTAGGATTAAAATAACAAGATCATTACCAAAGCTAACTCCATCATGGAATAAGAGCATTGCAACAAAAATCAAATAAACTTACAAGGTAAAAATTCCTTCACAAAAGGATGGCTCAACAAGATCGTTTTCACAAGAGATTTATGCAAGGTTTGATCAAAAGAAAGTAGGAACTCGTTACAAGGACTTTCCATCATTGAAAAATATACACAACACTAATAAAACACTTTTTGGTTTCAACTACAATCCATATCCCAAACATGTGAAAATTACAAAGGAATAAAACAACTTAGTATAATAATATCCACATGATATTTAGAAGTAAGACTCTCCCAAAATTGGGGAAATAATTGCCATAATCACCTAGAATGCTTTAACCTTCTTCAAGCTTTAGACCCAAATTCTTGTACTCCACATAGTCTTCAACATAGAGAAGGCTTGATTTACCACCCAACCTATAGGCATCATTACATGCCTTTCCAAATGTTGGAAGACATGCTAGCCTCCCCCAAGCCCATGAGAGAGAGAGCTAGCTTCCAAAAATGTCCACAAGAATAAGGGAAGGTAACAACAATCATATCACATACAAGAATATACTCATCCACCACAAAAGCACAAAAAAATTACAAGCAAATAAAAAGAGGAGAAAACCATATTCACCCTCAACAAAGGGGAAGAGTGGATGAGGCATATAATAATGCCATAGATTTTGGTCCAACCATAGGATGCACACTTACAAAATATTCAAAAACCTCCTTATCCCTCCAAAACAATCATCCCTCCTTATTACTCCTCCCATTCACCTAAATTCCTCCTTGGGAGGATTTTCAAACCCATTGGGTTTCCTTTCCAAGGATGGGGAAGCAGTTGAAACCATATGAACCACCTTCCCCACCTCAAACCATATGAGGGGATAAAAGAGAAACCAACATGGATTTTCCATCAAGCCATGAGGTTTAAGAGGGAAAATCCCTCCCTCTTCCCCAACAAAACTCCCAAATCCATCAAGCCATATGATGGATGGAGAAAACAACAAAAGAACACAACCAAACAAGCATGCAACACATACAAAACAAGACCATACTTTCAACCATATGCAATCTACAATTTAACATGCAAAATAACACAAAAAGGATCAAAGATCCTACCTCCAAAAATCTTTCTAATCTCTAAGCTTCTCCAAATCCTTATCCAAACAAGAGCTCTAACTCCAAAAGTACTCCAAACACCAAATGACAAGTAAAACATAGTTGTATTGCCACATGATGGATTATTTGAAGGAAAACAAGTAATCTTCCTCACAAATTAGGGGATGACATGTTGTAATGCCAACATTTTCAACACCAAAATACACCACACATAATAAAAGGATTTTTTTTTTTGCTTACATTGCTCGATACATAACATCACATAGGATCACTTAGGATAATGTGTAACACATGAGACATTTTGGTAACCATGGACCCACATATATAACATGAAACACATGATGCACATCAAATCCACATTTCCAAAATGACAAAGTACCACAACGACCCACTACATATACAATTACTCATAGGAACATCCCACAACACATCATTGTTCCTCGTGAAATATTTATTACAATACTATTTTGAATAGTTGAGTATAATTTCCTAAAGAACACATAACATAGGACCCTTCGTTCATTTACAACTAGGTTGCATGGTTTTGTTTAACATTTAACCTATAGTGGTTCTATAGAATTTGTTAGTTTCTCTTATGGAAATACATTTTTATAGCTTGATTGTGATTAGGAACGTATATACACACATGCGCCTTATAATATTTGACTTAAGGATTTGTTAGAAAGATCAGTGTTTACTTGGTTTGGAAAAATGCTCTCATTACAAGGAGGAAAATTCACAAGAAGAAAAAGGAAGGTTACTAGATCAATAAAATAACTTATCTTGAGTACATTTCATAAAGCATTGTTTAATACTAAAAATACATTAATTTAATATTCAAATTAATACAACCAACTATGTAGGTTAACTAATTAATTTTATCATTCTATACTCACAATTTTTTGCTCCTATTAGGAATTCATATTTTCACAATCATATTGCGCATGGAAGAGCACATTACACCTATGTTTCCCTTATAGATATTTTTCCTTTAATTTAAGTGAAGAATTTTGTTAGGTTAATTATTAACTAACTATATATTAATTATGCATTTGATATTAATTAATATATTTATTGTGTATATGGTTATATTATAAACCATATTATTGTTTTATTCAAAACATTACGGATGTTGTTATATTGTTTTAACAATATTATTGTTGTGCTTCCCCGGATGTAATTTGGAAGCTACTGTATTTTAAATTTGTTGTTGCATTGTTGCAACTCCTCTTTTGTTTGTATCCCGGCTATCCAATATGTATAAATATTGTAGCTTGCACCATTATACCTGGTTGATTGATTAATATAATTTATAGGCTTCATCCCTATTTACATTTGGTACCAGAGAATATTGAAGCTCTAGAAAGGTTAGAGAAGGTTACGAGAGGAAGGAGAATTTTTGGAGAAGAAATCTTATCAACGGAAAGCCGGTGTTGCCTCTGCAACTTCCCAAAATCCCCCTAAACCCACAACCTCCCTCTTTTCTTTAGTAAATGGAAAGAATTTTTCTTGCCTTGGTGCTCTCTACACCAGAAAATTTTCTTCTGGAGCATTTTTCTGGTTTATAGAAATCGATTAATTTTTTTAAAAAAACTCCCCATTACGGGTTTTACCTCTAATATTAGAGGAGTTTCTTGGTTACTTGATACATTCGGTAGTCTTCTGCTAAATATGGAGAAGTTGGGTTTACATTGTACTACTATTATCACCTAAGCTCTTATTCAACCGAGTTGTATTTACAAGTGAGGGTGCTACATTGGGCATGCAAGCGGTTTGAAGAGTTTTGCACCCATCGAGCTAGCTTCATTTCCGTCAACTCCACCAGGTCGTGTTCTATTCCTTTGGCACTGAGTTGAAAAAGCACCTAAACCAAGATGTTTCGTTGAAGTTATGTGAAGATTTTTATACCATATCAAGTAGTGAGTTGGTTTTTTCATTGGAGAAGGGTTGTCTTTATAGGCCTCTCCACACAAAGTGACTTGCGTAAGCAAACAAGCAACGAGCCTCGTGCGTGTAAAGTAAAACATGGAATATTCAAAGTTTACGTGAGTCCTTCACACTCCTCTTGAGTGATCTCTGCCAGAAAACGACCCCATTACTCCTCGCCATAACCCAACACCGAACCAAACCTACACAAAGAAACATCAATCAATAAAAACAATGAATAAATTAAATTAAGAGGTGGTTTATCAAATCAACGATATAAAGCGGTGGACTATAAAAATTAAACTAGATGAAAAGAAATCAAATCATCAAAAAGACATGAAGGAAAGCCTTGATATTTTAAAAACAACGGTTTTTTTCAATCAAAAGGAGTTACAGATCCATTCTTTGAGTGAGATTAACCCTAATATGCATGCAATTTTGTCCTCCAACATCTAGGCCTCGTGAAACCTATGCCACATCTTTTTTTTAATGAGGTAAGTCATTTTTTCATCTACTTCAAATATACTTTGCTTCATTTCATTACCCAAGTGCTTATAGAGCCTAAGTGGATAGAGGAATAGACTTAGAAGTGGAAGGTGCATGGTTCGAATCACACAAAAACACAAGTTTTTGAATTTTAAAATTTAGAGGCAAATTTAGAAAAATAGTCAAAATTGGAGGAAGATTTAGCAGAAAAACCATTGCTAAACCCTTTAGTTATAACTAAATAGGCCACTAAATATTTAGCAAGAAAAACCCTAATTTAGGGTAAAAAAAACTTCTAATAGGCGTATTTTTCATTTCGAACATTTTTCGTAAAGGAGGCCTATTCGTAAAATTGCATTTTCACCTATACTTTTAGAATTTTTTTGGCGTAGTGGGTCATTTTGGGCTCTGGAGGCCACCAAGGCCCGTAAAAAAAAAAAAACTTGCCTTTCATTCAATTTTTTAAAATTTTTGAATGTAATTTGTATACTTAAAAATATTGCACTAATTTTTAGGTTGTCATAGTCAATCGCAAAATTTGTAATCTCAAAAATGGCATAATATTGTACTCAAATACAATAAAAATTAGTTTTAAAACACTCACGAGATCTTAGATCTCATTCGCAACGTTTGGTATATACGATGCCTCAGGAAGCATTTATGGGTAAAGTCATTGCAAATACTACTACACTTAATTTCTAATATAGCCTACACCAATGTCATCCGGCATCGACCCTTTAAATCGACGGGGAGTAATAAGGTCATAATGCACACATTATGAGCCATCTCATCCATTTATGAATGATTGCATGACACAAATCCAGGACTGAGAAATTATCCAAGTATATAACAAAGTTATCCATGTGTATGAGGATATTTCTTTGATCCGGTGTCAATAATCACACAGACCCCTTTCAATATTGTCTTGGTACCATGTATCGAACTATCTCACGTACGTTAACACCTCTTTCACATACCACCGGGTATATCTAAAGGGTGAGCTTCTTCCACATACCGATGGTTATATCGGAAGGGCGTGTATATAGAAAGGTTCGGTATATCGAACTGACGGTATATAGATTGGGAGACCTTATACCTTGAGTGATAAGAGCCAAACCCCGCCGTTATTTCGCAAAATGGGCACCAATGCCCCCAAATTTTTTCTTCCAGATTCACAACTACTCAAAAGAAAAAAATATGTTGCATGGAAGACAAAAATCAAGACAGAGCTTGAGTTTGAAGATTTCTAGCCTATTGTGACTACCGCTATGACCAAATCAACTTCGATACAACACAACAAAGGGGCATTTTGATAGAGGCAGATTAGAAATTCAAATCATCATCTTTTTTGGAATGTCCAATGACATGCAACCCCACATTCATGATGCCACAACAACCAAGGAAACATGGGATGAGTTGAGCACGGTGTATGAGGCCAAAAACAAGAATGTCATTCTGAATTTGCAGAGTCAGTTACACACACTCAAGTTCAAACAAAATGAGAAAATCAAAGCTTTCTTAAGAAGAGTTATAGAATTGAGGGCTTCACTTCTAGTCCTAGAGGAAACTATTAAAGATGATGATCTCGTTCCCATTGTTACGAGATAACTCCCTTCTTCATACCATATCTTTGTAACAACACTAAACTTATCGAATACAATAGTTAGTTTCGACAAATTAATAAACCTACTACTAACAAGAGGAAGAAATGCATAATAAGGATGATGAAGAAGAGCGACACTTTATTCACATCAAAAATGGAAAGGAAAAGGTAAAGGAAAACCTAATTCCTATCAAAATTCCCAACATTAGAATCGGTATCATGTGGACAAACAACGTAAAGAAGCAATGTCTAATTTGTAAAAGAGGACATGAATTAATATATTGTTGGTATAGTACTTACAATAAAGGTTCATCAAGCAACTCCGAACCTCCACAAAAAATCTTATAAGGGACGTTCTAACTAAAATCACAAGTAGAAAAAGGGGAATGGAAAATAAGACCCCATCGAAGGAAATATTGTTTGAGTAAGAAGAACATTCAAATAATGAAGATTTCTTGTATACTACTCGATCAAGTGAACCATCCACATCATCTAGTGATGTCTAGTATGTTGATTCGGGATCCACTCAACACATGACCAGCCACAAAGACTGGTTTACTTCAATGAGGGACACACCATCGAAAAATCATGTTTCGTTGGGAGATGATTCTTCATATACAATTTAGGGGATTGGGAACATCTCTCTACCCCTTGGTTCATGCAACTGCAGACTATCTGATGTCTTATATGTACTTGGGTTGACAAAGAATCTACTTTCAATTAGTCAACTCCTAGATCACAACCTAAAAATTGACTTTGATAGTCATTCCAAAGAAATCGTGTTTTATTTAAGATAAATCATAAGGCTCGAAAATAGTTACAAAATCCTCCAATGTGGGATGCATGTTCTATTGATTTTTTTCATAGAGATGATCAAGAACATTTGTTGTTAAGAACTCTACCTCAACGAAGTTGTAGCATCGAGAGACTTGTTCATGTTAGTTTCAAGTATCTTGAGACACTTCACCAACATAATATGGTACATGGGCTACCATCTCTTCGAAGGATACACACAAGTGTCCACACTACCCAAAGTAGTAAACAACATAGAGCATCATTCCGAAGAGTACATATCGAGCTCATGGTAAGCTTGATCTAGTTCATACCAATCTTTACGGTCTGATGCAACCGAGTCATTCTGGATTTCAGTACTTCATGCTATGTGTTGATGACTATTTAAGAAAATGTGGATTTTTGTCTTCACAAGAAAAGTGAAGCTTTTGAAACCTTCAAGAGGTTCAAATTAGTTGTTGAGAATGAAACTCGTCATCACATTGAACTCTCACTCGAATCAAGGGGGTGATTCACCAATAATGAGTTCAAAGACTACCTACAAACTCACAGGATTCATCGACAAATTCCTCCTCCACACACACCACAACATAATGGTGTTGTTGAGAGAAGAAATCGTACTATCATGGAAATGGTGCGATGCATGATTGATGATTCTGGACTTGCAAAGACATTCTAGGAAGAAGTAGCAAAAACAATAGTGTATTTGTTGAACAGAGTGCCCACAGTTTCTCTTGAAGGAGTAACACCACAAGAAGCATGGTCAAAATGGAAACCATCTATTGCACACCTCAGAGTATTTGGGTGTAAAACAAGCATGCACATACCCAAGCAAAATAGAAATAAATTAGACATGAAGTCACAAAAACTTGTCTTCATTGGTATAGTGAAGAGACTCTTAGGTAAAAATTAATGGATCCTAAGACTAGAAAAGTTCTACACCAGCAGAGATGTTGAGTTTTTTTAGAAGAAGGAAGTAGATTATCCTCCTCCAGACTCACCAAATGTAGATTTTTCACCAGTTGTAAAAATTGAAGCTGATGTTCCCACATATGATGAAAGTGATGATGGGGATGATGGTGTTGATCAAATAGAACCATGACCCATAGGAACATTTCAGCATATGCCCAAGTGGTGTACTAGCACATTACAAGATGAAAGAATGCATGCTCCACTAGATACATCCACCCATGGACGACGGACTTTGCATGATAAAGTAAGAAAGAAGTTAAATTTCTTTGATGAGTAGAGTTATTGAATCTAATGAGCCCTCTAAAGTCCAAGAAGCCTTACAGTTAAAATCTAGGAAAGATGTCATGGACTTTGAATATCAATTAGTGATGAAAAATAACACTTGGAAGCTTGTCGATCTTCCACTAGGGAAGAAACCCATTGGATGCAGATGGATATATAAAACAAAGTACAAAGTAGATGGGACAGAGAAAAATAAAAGAAAGACTTGTACCAAAGTGGTATGCACAAAAAAGGCATTGACTATAGGAGACATTTGATCCCACAACTAAGATCAAATCGATCGGATGATCTTTGCTCTATCTGCTTAGTTTGGTTGGAAAGTCCATCAAATGGACATAAAAAGTTCCTTCTAAATGGATATTTACAAGAAGAAGTTTATATGACTCAACCTGAGGGATATGTTGTACCTTGTCAAGAAGTAAAGGTATGCAGACTCTAGAAATCTTTGTATGGCCTTAAACAGAACCCCGGTCTTAGTACATCAAAGATTGATGAGAATCTTGTACAACATTTATTTGTTAGAAATCCATACGATACCAATATTTACCTAAAACATCAAGGGGGAGATTGTGATTGTTGTTGTCTATGTCGATGATCTAGTCATCACTGGAATTTTAATGAGGATGATCGATGTAACAAAGAAAGATCTTAATCGATAATTCGACACGACCGATCTCTCGGCCGATGATGCATTATTATCTTGGATTAGAAGTATGGCAAAAAGAGAATCACATATTTGTTTCTCAGATGAAATATACCAAGAAAATGCTTGAGAAATTTAGGATGATGGATTTCACACCAATTTCTACACCTATGGAGAACAAATTATAGTTATCTCATCCAGATCCATCTCTTGAGGTAAGTGCCACTCTCTCGGCGAGTTTTTGGGAGTCTCATTTACCTTACCTACACTAGACCGGGATATCATCTTTTGAGTGAGCTATCTATCCAGGTTCATTTACAAACCCACGTTTTTCATTGGAAAGCAGCAAGGTGCATCTTAAGATATCTCAAAGGATCAGTGGATCTTGGTCTAGAATACAAGAAGAATGATAACTTCTTCTTGATTGGATATTCGGATTCAGATCATGTAGGCAATATTGATGACAAAAAATCATTTCAAGATTTGTATTTTTTATGGGATCTGGACCAATATCATGGGGAAGTAGGAAACAACACTTAATTTCTCACTCTTCCACAAAAGCTAAGTATCATTTTATAGGAGAATATTTCTATGAAGCGATATGTCTACATTGCATAATGGAAGGACTTGGAATACAACATGACAAATAAACCATCATGTATGTTGACAATGAAGGTGTTCTCAAACTTGTTCGCAATCTAGTTTTTCATGAGATAAAAAGAACATTGAGGTATAGGTTCATTTCATATGCGAGCATGTGTTGAAGCACAACATCCAACTTCAATTTTTTCCAACAAATGAATAACGAGTAGATATCTTCACAAAGTAACTTGCACTTGACAAGTTCGAGTTGTTCGAAAATTACCCTCCTCATCTCTTGATACAATGCACAATTAAGGGGGAATGTTATGTTAATTATTAATTAGCTATATACTAATTATGCATTTGATATTAATTAATATATTTATTGTGTATATGGTTATATTATAAACCATATTATTGTTTTATTTAAAACATTATGGATGTTGTTATATTGTTGTGCTTCCTTGAATGTAATTTCGAAGTTACCGTATTTTAAATTTTCTATTGCATTGTTGCAACTCCTCTTTTTTTGTATTTTGGCTATCCAATGTGTATAAATATTGTAGTCTTTGCACAATTATACCTAGTTGATTGATTAATACAATTTACTGAGTTTTCGTCCTATTTACAAATTTCACATTTCAAACTACTTATATCTCATCATCTTAAGGGTTGACTCTCAATAAAACAAGTTAATTTCATGTTTCAACCTTAAATTTTACTTCTGAGTGATCCTAGCTTTATTATATTCCTAACCACGCAAAAGATTTCTACTAAATTTTACAAGTCCAACTAGAGTGCAATCTCCTTATCTCACAAGACCTTGGCTACAGTTGCAGGTATCCCATTCTCAAGGTTATATTTTATTATTTCATTAGCATCATTGTTTGATTCATATTTATGTAAACAAATCATGTGATCATGCATCATATTTGGTTTTCGATTTATCCCATTGTTGTATTAGTCATGGAGCTCTACTTTATTATATTTATTTTATCATCACATTTACCATTTTAATTGGTTTTGGCATCGCTTAATGGAATACATTTTTCTTAGTGGTCATTCCTTAGTTTAATCCTTCCATAAACATCCTTACATCATATATACCTCTTCCCATAAACATCCTTCCATCATACTACACTAATTTTCCTATTACTGCTTTTCTATAATTCAACAATTGGTCTAAGTAGATTATACATTTACATGTCATAAATTTATTTTTTTGTTATATAAGAGTTCATGTTGGCCCAATTACTTGGTTTCTCCAAGAAAAATTTGTACTTTTTTCTTAACAACAAGATAATTCCTAAATCAATTATGAACACTTCAAGCATAAATTTATTCCTAAACAATATATTATATTACAATTTTTTCCCATTAGTCTTACATGGTTAATTTTGACTCTTATAGGAGTTGTTTTAGAACACATGTAATTAAAATAACACATAATTTACATGTAGGGATTTAATACTACAAGGATTACGACCTTGTACAAGATAAATAATTTCATTGCTCTTAGACACACAAGTACTAAGTTTATATTGAAAGAGAAATAACCCAAAAAATCTTGTGCATTTCAAATCGTCTTAAGGACCTATTTCAATTGTTGGGTAAATATGCAAGTAATTCGACATGTAGTCTCCACTCACATAATTTAGACCTCACAAGAGATCAATCATAGGTACAACCACCAACTATCTTGCAAGGCTTTGGCCACCCACTAGGGTACCAAGGGGAATTATGCATAAGGGGGTTAACTTATTTAAGATAAGGTTAGACCTACAACACCTAGACATGATCACCTCACTCGTCCCAATATGATAGGTTTCACAACGTAAAATCACCACCTTTTAAAATATTCAAATAAAAGGTCCTTAATAAGACGCCTTAGGTGCAAAACAAGAAGATGATTAATGAGGATAGAGTATTTTATTAACATGATCAATGTTTTATACCCTAGAAAAAGACTCAAATGGGAGGAGGAAGTACAATAGGCATTATAGCTCATTCTTTTTTAGTTTTGATGAGATGAAAATCTACCTAGCATTGTGGGTGTTAAGGAAATAAACTAATAATTAATATAGCAAGGGATTAGTTTAATATATTTATAATATAGGTACAACATTGAGTACAACTTCACATCTAATTTGACACTATAAAATATAGCCACATTGGTATTCCCTTTCAAAATATACAAGGAAAAATTCTTCAAACAACAATACATATCATTATTCTATGGTAATACATGTATTGCAAGATGAATATAACTTTACAATGACAACTCATTAATCACAACATATCACATCCAAAAATTCGTCTTGTTCGGTTTACTGCAACCAATGTTGTGTCAACCTAGGACCGAGTATGGAAAACACTTACACTCAAGAAAAAACAATAAATTCATCATTTCAAGTAATTTCAAACGAAGTGCGAGAGAAGGGCGAGATAAGGAGAAAGGGGAGAGATAATTTCCTCCACATTCATTTTAGTTTATTTCTTTTTTCTTTCAAGAGAGATAGTGGGGAAGAGAGAGAAAGTGTAAAACATTTTATTTGCTACTCACAATATTTTTTCCATTTCTTAATTCATGAACATTTTCATTTTAATTCAAACTCATTTGCATTCTTAATCCATTCACATTTCCAAGACCAACCACAATTTTATATTTATTTTAAGAGAGGGAGAGGGGGAGGAGAGAGAGAACACTATATATTGCAAAATCCTTTCATACCAAGTAATTGATTAAATAATACTCTACACACACTTTAACACTATAAAAAGGGTTCACGAGTAATTTACAAAACCAATGGGATGCTTAAAAGATTTTCTAGCTTAAGTTACTGAGTGAGAAAACTAACCAAATCAGCTAAAGTGCTTAAAGTATGGTTTCCAAAACCCATTGATTAGGGGATCATTTTTAATATCAAAATTTCCTTAAACATCCCTAAATTTTTAAGTGTAGAAGATATTTTTGAGATCTTTTCAATGACTATGAAAATGTGACAAATGAACATTGGGAGATCCAGTTATGACCTAGTGAAAGTTTATTCAACGGGAAAGTCAACTTGGGGCAACAAGTCAATATTCGACCAATGACACTATGACACATGGCGATAACGAAAAAGTGATTTGTTTGTTGGTTTTGACCACAAGTCTTCATCAGTGTAAAAATTTGGTAGTCGCGATAAGAGCCTAAACTTTGTTAATGGAGGGGAGCTTGGCCACCATATGGACTAATTTGTTATCTCCGAGGCATGGTGGGTCCACAAGCCACCACGTGGCTTATAACCAATCATCGAATTTGCTCGATTTTCCTACCGAGAGTCGAAAAGTGGACTATATGTTGATCGATTTTCTCATCGAGTTACACATCGAGCTATTCAATGAGTTGATTACATTCTATGCCACAAAATATGGGTCAAATTTTTATTATCTTTGTGAGACCACTTACAACCCAAAGAATCAAACATTACCACATTGCCACTCATATGGATAGACAACCAAATAACACACTACTCCAAACATAGCGGCCAATATATCTCTAACCTCATATCATGCAAGGATCCACATATTGGATAAGTAGTGGAGGAAAACCAAGCCAAGTAGTGGAATCTTCCATGTAAGGAGGAGGAGGGCGCGGTAAGCCTCAATTCATCCCACGACCACTATGCATTGCGTGGACAAGGATTTATTAAGCCTAAACAATTATTCCTCCACTGAATGTGGGATATTACCCTCTTTTTAATATATATATCCACATCACATGGAATTTGGAGGATTATGTGGGATATAACCCATTTAAAAGTACATGTCACCCTAATATGGGATATAAACCCATCCATAAGCCACGATTAGGATTTTTATAGCCTTAGGACAAAATTTAAAGCATTATTTTAAGAGCCCTATTTTAGTATAAATAGGGAACCCCTCTCCATTATAAGCACACACACAAGTCAGAAGCTCAAAGCAAGAGCTCGAGGAATATGTCTCGAGCAAGTGGAGGAGCGTTTTTATAAAATATATTTTTTAGGCTTATTATATAGTTGTGAAGACCTATTTATTTAAATAGGCATTATTGTGACTATGAGTTTTTATACTACCTAGCTGGCCCATAGCACCACACTAAATTATTGTGAAGCCTATAATATTGACTGGAGTGCCATAGGGTGTTACAAAGTGTCTGGAAGGCTGATCAAGATCTGGAGGATTCTAAACAATGGAGTTGGTGCCATAGAGCTTGTCGAATACGCCAAGAAAGGGGAAGTCAGGTGCTATATTTCACCCTTGTCATTTGAAGGTCTAGATATTCTTCTAATAAATTTATTAATAGTTTCCATTAGGTTTTCTTGTGAAAGTAATATTGTAACTTATAAGTTTTGAAAGAACCCGGAGATGTAGGCAATTATCGAACTCCGTAATCAACCCTTTTACAAATTTTCATACTTATTCCATTATTTTAAGTTGATTTTGATGGGGTAAATGTTTACAGAATTTGATAAGCCTATAAGGGTCCGAGATCAAGAGTAGATAAAAATTTTGTCTATTTTCATATCACCACTCATTTTATGTTCAAACATAAATTTCATCGATTACTTCCTATCTCCCTATAAACAAAGAACTCATCGAATTCGATGGAATTTGATTATGTTAAAGAGGGATCAATTTATGATGGTGACTTCGAGATCAATTATCAGTAAACCCATCAAACACTTCTATTATACAACAACCGGTGGGCCCGAATATCCACTTATAACTCTAACTTATGAATTCAGTTTTCTATGAAACTGAGAGTTGGTTTCGATTCTCACATATGAGTGCTAGATGTAGATTAAGGTTTTTTCTAGTTACACCAAATCGATATGAAATTTACAAAGCCAAAACATATTAGAATTTCATAAATTTGCAACATCACCGAAGGTTATTAAGTGTTAAAAGGGTATCGAATCTCACCTCGTTTAAGGCATCTAATCAAGTTAGTCATCGTGGTTATGTAATTTCATGGTGTCTTGGATCAACATTGATCTCTTTGAGGTTTTGGTCCCCATATCAGTTTAACATGGTGCTCCATATGCATGGTTCAAAGGTCTATTTTATTATTATTATTATTATTTTTAAGTTTAAAGAAAAATATTTTTGGAAAAGATAAAATCCATATCATTCATTCTAATTTGCATTTTTCTTTTAATATACAACGTATTGAAATCTAATGATAAAAAATAAATGATGAAATGTTTAGTTTGAATTGATTGAAAGAGTAATCCATATCCTTTACGCTAATCCTATGATCCTCGCATTTGATGAGACCACATCATATTTAGGCATTCTCGCAACAATTTGCTGGATTTCTCATTTCTCTAAAAATCTCCACTTTGTGTACATTTTTACACCAACATAATCCATAAGGGAATGTCTCTACAAGAAACCCGATCAAATGGTTTTAGCATCTTTTCCTTGAATCATTACAAAAGACTAACCACATCCTTCACGTAAAGTTCCTAAAGGAATCTTAGGAGTGACCTCTTACCATACATCATAAATATCATTCTTTTATCATGGATATCTACTCCTTATTTCTGAAATAGACCATACCTATGCCTTCCATAGCCAAATATCAAGAGTAAAGTTTCTACAAAATTGAACGTATACTAGAGAAACATTAGTAAGATAACACCTCGATAATGTTCTGTTTGGCACTACTTTTAAACACGAAAATGGAATTTTATTACATGCACAAGAGGTCCTTTCAGATGAATCATTTTGTGCAACATGGAACCTTAACACACAAGGAGTTAACATCCGGTGGATGCGTTTCTTTGAAGATCTTTCATGCCTCATCATGAAAACTATTCTATGCATATCTAGCATCTGTGTAATATGTGATCAAACCTCTCTCTGCATAGAGCTGTGAATGGGAAAAATGAGGGTAGCACGAAGTGGATGAGTGAAAGAGACAAATCTTACAAGGCATACATGGGATACAGGAAGCAAGCCTCCAATGTCTTAATATATACAAATACTACTTGAAATAAAAGAAAGAAAGAAGGAAAAATGAACCAGTATCTTTCATTTTCCATGATAATGGTGTTGCAAATTTTGTAGTGCATTCAACACGGGAACACATAAGTAGAAAGAGACAAAAACTACAACTAGATAATATGTGCTTGTTAATCCTCAATCGTCTTCTTATCTTTTGCATACAAAAACAAAACAATGGTAGTAAAATATCCTCACACGGGAAATTGAACCCACTTCAGACACAATACAAATCCAGATCAATTGATTCATGCATTGTAAAATGAAGAGATAATAAGATGGCTATCGTAAACTTTGTCTAGCATGGTTCCCTATAACGTTTTGTTTAAGCGATTTTTGATGCACTGGTATACGTTGTACTATCAAATCACTACTATATTACAACATTAACTTGGGTTTTAGCCTGATTAACACCTTTGGACCTCTAACACAATGGTTATATTTTTCTACAAGGAAAATACATGTTAGAAAGGATGCTAAGGAAGTGTCGTTCTCCATGTTCTATTGAAGTTGGAAAAGCTAGAGGAAATTTCTTGGGAGGTGAGAGCACAGCTTGAGGGAAGAGGTACGCTGAAAATGTCATTGAGGTTAGGCTTTACACCTATTAATTTTATTATGTGGAAAGTGGGGCACTACACATGTGTCAACCCTCTCTTCCCTCCAAGTCAAGATTCCAAAACAAAAGAAAGAAAAGATAAATCCTCATTTAAACATTACTCCCCCAAATTACCTAAAAATAAAGTAAGACAAACTCATGCAACTTTTCACAACACACAAACCCCAACCATTCTTACATGAATGATGACAAGAGAGAGGTCAAATGAGAGGTAAAATCCCTTTTTGTATTGAAATTAATCCCCCTACCTAATAGGTAGGGTCTAAGGGCTTATTTTTATGCTAAATGAACCCCCAAAACAAAAAGGGGTAACTAAAATTTCTTAAAGTAACTCAATTTTGGGTTTTGCATAGTTGGACATATTTTTTTAGGATGTGGGGCCCACTCAAGGGTGCTTATGTGGCCCAAATCCTCATTAATCAAGTAAACACATAAACAAATACATTCCTAATACAAGTGGGGACCATTAAGTCCCCCAACCTAGTTTTCTAACAAAATTAAACAACCTAAACACAATTAATTTTACACAATATACAACATTACAAATAAGGGTCACTCATGGTGCCCAAACAATACATGCAACCAATAAGACCTCATACATTAACATGGCTAAGACTCAACCCCGTCGGTCTCTTGTGCATATTCGTATAGATGCCCCGAAAACCCACATTATCCTAGACCCTATAATTTGCACACTCAATGCAAACATTAAATGCATCTGTCCAATAAAAGCGTAAATCAACTACTCAATAAAAAAATCAAGTATAAACATGCTAACTATGCTAACACATCATCAATATGGCATCGTAAATGAAAAACATGCCCAATATTCACATAAATTCACCATGTGTTAGCCACTGCAATACATATAATGACATATATCCATGCTATCATGTGATCTCATCAATAATCGAATAGTCCATAACATCAAGATGTGCGACAAAACCATGTATCCATCATATATCGAATAAGCTCAATAACATAGTAACATGTTAGTATCCAAAACATCTATTGAAATGTACTAACATACTAATAAGAGGTAAATTGGCACTACGCCTTCAAATCACCGTACATGTACACAAATGATCAATATCATAACATAATACAAATATGTACCATAATCCATGTCTCGTCAAATATGAGTAAAGAGTCTAAAGATTACGAGGCTAGAAATCGTGGGAACTACTCTTCCAAACTTCAATGTTATTTGGAATACCTCCATATATCCCACAAATGACCACAAAATTCATGAAACGATACCAAATTAGGCCTTATTCAAAGCATAATTGAGTTTCCAATAATTTTTATGGTTTTCATTGTTCTAATATTAAAAAAAAAAAAATTTTCTCTAACAGTACATGGGATGAATACTTTCTCACGAAAACCACTTTTACAAGGATTTTCCCTCCTCCTTTTCCGATTCTCAATATAATCGAAAGACATAGGAGAACATCACACTCAAATACTAAGGAACTATAACAATAAGCTCAAAAACTCAATATTCCAAGAAAATAAACAATACAAAAGAATGGATTTTGATTTGTAATGTATTGATTCCACATTAGAGTGGAACAGATCGAGGTATGTAGAGATGCTAACGTATATAAATATTAGCATGTGAAATGAAAATTCAAAACGAGACATGTTGAAAACTCATAGCGTTAATCCAAATAAGAATGCTTGGAAATGAATGCCACCATCTCATTTACACTGTGATCATTGTTTCCCAAAACATGTTCCCACTGAAAGCATTCAGATTAGCATTGAACTTCTATTTCCAAATTTAATAAAGAAAGGTAACAAACAAATGCTTTCCATATTTATGGATGAAGGGATAGACTATGTTTATGCAGACATAATCCCAAAGACGAGGCATGGAAAATAAATCAACAACCCAGCAACAATCTTTCCTTCCTTAAAAAGGAAATGAGTGTAATCACCTAGACTCCAACTAATTTTGTACAAACAAAGGTTATGAAAGACAGAAAAGAAAACAAAATTTCTATATTAGGAAAATAGAAAGTACGTAGTATTCGCAATCTACAAAAAAATTTCCCATCGAAGGCATTTAAATTAGCATTAATCTTCTAATAAATGAAAAGACTAATCCAAGAAAACAAAATTCTTTACAGCCTCGCAGTTCAAGTTAAATGGTCAAATTGGATAGCTTTAACTCAAAAAAAAGAACAAAGAGGTAGAGTAAAACAATGCAATGATCTTACAGATATTATTTTTCAATACAAAGACAATGAAAATAATAATAAATTTAGAAACAAAGACAAGTAACAAACAATTCTCTATCACGAGAATGAACGAGCAGAACGAAATACTAGAAAAGAAATGCAATATATTGCATTCTTGACATCTCAAGGAATAGACAAAATCAACTGTAGATGAAAATGCTTACTTGCATAAGTGATTCTTTCGGAATATCCTAGCCTTGATGTATATTCCCACAAGTTACAATGACCGAGTAAATTTTTTTTTGTTAAGTCGCCGTTAGTTACTTTTGTTGTTACCTATATAAGTAACAATGTATTGTGTTGTTACCTCTTTCATAAAATTATCCTTAGTAATTTAATGATAGGAACTATGTTATATTGTTTGAAATGTGAACATGCAGTAAGATGACAGGATACTAGAATTGGTGTACAGAAGAAGGAGACAATGTTGACTAGAATGATCAATTTCTTACTCAAATTTATATTTACTAGGGAACCTGCATGATGGATTTGGCATCACGGATTCGTCCATGCTCTCAATGAAAACATAAAAATATTACTTTAGACTTAAAAGGCATAAATATTGTTAGCAATGTTTAAAATATACTTAGCGAAATAAAGCGCATAAACATCCTAACGAAATAGTGGCAATAGTGCCGGATCATTGTTTTCCAAAGTGCAACCTCTACATTAGTGCATTCAAGATAATGGTGAATATCCTCATAAATAATTAGAAATATTAGTCCATAGACCATTTAATTTTTTGTTTAACAACTCGATTTTCTTATGATAGTGACTTGGGTCAAGAATAATTCCAAGGAGATAGGGAATTATATCATGCAAAATGTGGTGTTCATGTATCCCTTTTCTCCAATACATAGTTATGTGAATTTAGCTAGATAATAAAAATGATGTAATTTATTACCAAAATCATATTGAAATCCACAATAGAAATTTATCTTATATCATGATTATAATATCTAAAGATACAATGGAAATTTAAATTTTATTTCATATTTTGTCTTTCAAGACTTTGAAATCATCTCTAATGAAAATATATCTAGGGACTTTAACACTTTAAACAAAAATAGCACGTTAAAAGGAGATTCCCATAATCAAGGATGTATTCTAAAAATTTCTCCTACTTTAAAATTTAAACTCCAAGTCATTTTCCTTAAAAATAATTTACATCTCTTGGGTTAAGCATATTTAGGTTTGACATGATTTATCAAGATGTGGAATTACTTATTGAGTTCCACTATAACAACTCTCAAGCTATGCAATAGAAAATTGACAACGTCCAATGTAAGTGAAATGGTTATGTGCCATTCCTATCATACAACCACCAAACAATGTTTTACTTGCTTCATGAATAGTTACCACCTCGTAAATAGTAGCTTGCTTTGGTGATTAGTGCCACTACATTCTTAATAGTGACAATATCGACACACGGTACACATGTAAATAGATACAACATGCACATAATTTATACCACAACGAGGTGTAGGAATTAGCTTTGAGTATGAAATGCACCACCACACTAGGAATATAAAGAAAATGTTTTATGGCTAGAAAAAAAAATTACTTTCTATTTTTCTATAAAAATCTAGAAAACTCGATTTCTTCCCAACTTCAATGTTATATGGAATACCTCCATATATCCTACAAATGACCACAAAATTTCATAAAAGAGACCAAATTAAGCCTTATTCAAAGCATAATTGAGTTTTGAATAATTTGTATGGTTTTCAAATATTCTAATATCAATAGAAAAGTATTTTTCTCTAAAAATACATGGGATGAAGACTTTCCCACGAAAAATAACTTTTACAAGGATTTTTCCTCCTTTTCTGATTCTCGAGATAATCCAAAGACAGGAGAACATCACACTCAAATACTAAAGAACTATAACAATAAGCTCAAAAACTAAATATTCCAACAAAATAAATAATACAAAAGAATGACTTTTGATTTGTAGAACATGCACTGATTCCACGTTAGAGTGGGAGACGATAAAGGAATGGAGAGATGCTAACGTATAGAAATCTTAGCGTGTGAAATGAAAACTCAAAAGAGACAGCTTGTTTTGAAAATTCATAGTTCTAAACCAAATAAGAAGGCTTGGAAAGGAATGCAACCATCTCACTTACACTCTGATCAATGTTTCCCAAAACATGTTCCCACTGAGAGCATTCAGATTAGCATTGAACTTATTCTTCCAAATTTAATAGAGAAAGGGAACAAACAAATGCTTTCCATATTCATGGATGAAGGAATAGACTCTGTTTATGCAGACATAATCCGAAACAAGAGGCATGGAAAATAAATCAGCTAGCCCAACAACACCATGGTCCATTTCCTTCCTTAAAAGGAAATGAGTGTAATCACCTAGACTCCAACTAATTTTCTACAAACAAAGATTATGAAAGACAGAAAACAAAACAAAAAATTTATATTAGGAAAATAGAAAGTATGTACTCTTCGCAGTCTACAATATATTTTCGCGTCAAAGGCATTTAAATTAACATTAATCTTCTTATAAATGAAAAGAATAAACAAAGAAAACGAAATTCTTTACGGTCAATATGAATAGCTTTAACTTGAGCAGAAAAAAAAAAGAGGTAGAGGAAAACAAAGAAACGATCTTACAGATTTTTTTTTCGATACAAAGACAATGAAAATAATAATAAAGTTAGAAACAAATGGGTAGTAACAAACATTTCTCTGTCACAAGACTGAACTAGCAAAACAAAATACCAGAAAAGAAATGCAATATACTGCATTCTTGACATCTCAAGGAATAGACAAAATCAACCGTAGGAGAAAATGCTTACTTGCATAAATCATTCTTTTGAAAGATCTTGTCTTTGATTTACATTCACACAAGTTATAATAACAGGATAAAAATATTTGTTGCTAAGTCGTTCTTAATTTTGTTGTTACCGTTATAAATAACAATATAATGTGTTGTTGCCTCTTTGGTGAAATTATCCTTAATAATTTTATAAAAGCAACTGTGTTATATTGTTTCAAACGTGACCATAAAGCAAGATGGTAGGATACAAAAATTGTTGTACAGAAGACGAGACAAATTTGACTAAAATGATCAATTTCTTACACAAATTTACGTTGACTGGAAACATGCATGATGGATTTGGCATCACGGATTCCTCCATGCTCTCAATTCCAACATAAAAAGCTTACTCCAGACTGAAAAGGCATCAAGATTGTTAGCATATGGCAGGTTTCAAATGGATTAAAGACACAAGAATAATAAATGAGTTCATGCCGTGGAGATCTAATTTAAGGTATATATTTAGATTTCACAATAATAATTGCTTTAGTTTAATCTTATGAAAGGAGCAACCATAAGTATTACAAGAAAATAAGAACACGCACACCCTCTATTCGTTAGATCTTTGTTCACACATCGATGTTCTGTTTCTGTAAAACATCCTAACGAAATAGCGGCGACAGTACCGAATCATTGTTTTCTGGTGCAGCGTCTACATTCAAATCAATATCAATAAATTCATTACAAGACAACACCTTAACATGGCTACTGGATATAATATCCCGTTTATGAATTTCAAAAGAGCTGCCTGCATTAATGGCCACAGAAGAGCGTAAAACCCTTTTTCCACAGCATCCGCTCCTACAGAAATCCTCCCACTGGAATGAGGGCTTCCAGGGGGATATATTTTTAACAGTGAGCTCGTCCTGTGCAGAACTGCAATTCGTCTCCTTTTGATTAAGAAATATCTTAGTTTCATGGATTCTGTCGATCAAAGCTAAAAATTGCTCAAATTCTTCTTCGTTGTTCTCTGTTTGCGTGCCTTCGGCCTGGTTTTGTGAAGCCTTTTGATCTTTTGAAAATGAGAATTCCTGCAACCTTCGTTTTGCTGGTCTGAAATCCATGTCGATGACTTGCACCTCTACAAAAGAGCTACGGAATATTTAAGATCTGTATTACTGAAAATCGTGGTAGACTCTGAAAGTCAACAAAAGCGACTCGGCGATATTTTGTGTATATCATTCACGTGGTTCAATTCTTATGGGGTTGTTCCCCACCACATTAATAAAGCATGCCGACAAAGATGTTGACACCAAATTCGGTGATAAGTCGAGGAGAATCTATTCTTAACAATGTGTTAACAATGGAGGGCTATTCTATTCTTCTAAACATTTTGTGTTACCAATGGAGAGCTATTCTATTCTTCTAAATTTGTCTTAAATTATTTTACTGCTATTTCTCAGAATTTGTATCTTATTTGATGGTATATAAGTAGTTTTCATTATCATCAGTTTTATCATTGGATTATAAATTACTTGAGTAAATATATAGTTAAAATATAGTCACAAATATAAATTTGAATATTTTTATTTGATTTTTTATTTATTATATTGAGTAATAATTTATTACATTTTTTTGAACTATTTATTAGATATAATAAATATTATCAATTTAAATATATTATACAACAAATATCTACTAAACGAAAAGAAATGCCTTAGATTTTATTTTAGAAAATATTACTATCTTTTGTTTACTTCCTTCGAATCCAAAAAAGAAAAAAAAAAGAAAAGAAGAAATATTAAGATGACAATTAATTAATCTTTGGATTTGAAATAGATAATATGAATGAAGATGTTCACTCTAACATGTCTCGCTTTTTGCTCCCTTTGTTGCAAGTCTATTGATATAAATATACTAGAATCAATTTCCTAAATACATCTAATGTCTATAGATACAAATTTTGTGACTCTTGTCTTAAATTTCACACATATCACATTATTAATAATTTTAGTAACAATTTTTTTCCGGAAAATAAGCATCCAAAACACTAACATATGGTGTAAATATTATTATTTTTATTGACTTCTCAAAGTTAAAAATAACAATTTTATGTGAAGATCATATTCTCATACATTGATTTTCAAATGTCTTAAAATTTGGATATGCTCATTTTTTATCCAAAAATATTTTAAATGTATTTATTAGTTTGTGATTGGCTAAAATTTTTATCGCTTATTCTTACCTTCACTTAAATTTAGACACCATTATTGTGGTTGTCATGTTTCTACATTTTAGAAATAATTCACTTTTTTGGAATTTATTGCTTAAAATAATTGACCTATTTTATAACTATGCACTCTTTTGTCTCTTATAATATTTAAAAAATTGTCTTTTATGTATAGACTAATTGATGGTACACATTTAAGTGTTTTTAAATTGGAGTGCATATTTTCTAGAGAATTCCACCTAAGTATTCCAAAGGACTTCTTCAAAAACATAGACAATAGTGCCACTTTTTTTTCTTATATTACACCCTACATATATTTTATTTTATTTTAACTAAAAATAATATTATAATGATTTTTAAAATCGGTATAATATTGTTTGCTTTAAAATAATGTAATGTTAATTATACTAAAACAATAAATTGATATTTATTCTAAAAGAATTTAATAATTCACTTAGGACAGGGGACTAGTCGCATTGTGACTCTTGATATTATAGTAAGATATTACCTCATTATTGATATTTTATAGTTATAAAAAATTATAAAATACCAATTAAATGTACATAAAATTTAATACAAATAATAAAAATTGACACAACAACATTAGAGAATAAAGGTCAATAAGATTTTAAGTGTTATTAAGGTGAATAAAATATCCTTTGAAACAAAGAGTCAATAAGCCCCTTCCAAGTATACATTTAAATTGTTCTTAGTTAGTAGCTACTATTTACGAGGATGGTCAACCAACGATATTTTTGATAAACTATTTTCAAGGTAGTTTCTCGTGAATTGTCCATTTCGAATATATGTGTGTCATGTCACCCATTACCTCATCATAGGCAGAAAATTATTTAGGTTAAAAGATTTATCTTACTAGCAATCGTATATGAGCAATGCAATGTGAACGCTAAAAGGGATGTGGTGGAGGAATGATATGTGTGGAAAGGGAAGGAAACAAAGAAGTGGAGTAGTGTTGATTAAGGTATTTGATTTTTTTGTTATAAGGAGGAAGTGATAGTGGAACAAAAGAAAAAATTAGTATGGTGGGTGGTGGTGTAATGGGTGGTAATGATATAGAAGAGTAACCATTGTTGGTAGTTATTTAAATGAAAGTAGTTGAAATGCAAGTCAAGAGAAGTGAAAAAAATATGTGGAATTATATGGAGTTGACATGTAGAAAAGTATAATGCATAGTAGTGGAAGATGTTGGTGCAGGATCTAGTAATAATCAATGAAGAAAAAGTGAAAGGAGGGGTTCAATCTTGGTGAACATTGCTCGGCTTTGAGTGAGATAATTGTCTTGGGGTGACACATGGCATAAATCATCCTTTTAGTGTTTGGTTTTCTACACGAAACTTAATCAAGGCACATGAGTTTGGTCAATTTAACTGACATGTTAAAAATGTCAAGCATTAAAGGAAAAAACTCTCATAAGCCACTAATATTGGCATTTAAATGGTTTAATGTCTAAAAATAGCATTCTCGATGTGTGAGAATTGACAATGATTGGAGTGGTAAGAGCAAGGGGGTTTTCAAGCTTGCTAAAAAGTAGTTGACCTCAATCGACACTAGTGGTTATGGGTGAAACATGGTAGCCACTATATTTCCATAGCTTTGTTATCTAGTCGAGCCCTAATTGAAGCACACAAGTTGTGACAAATTGACTAAAAGTGGAAAGAATCAAAACCCACCATTCTCACAAGCCACAAATCTTGGCATTTAAATGGTGCAAAGTTTTAAACTATATAAATTGCAGGTTGACTACATGTGGGAAGGAGGTACATATGGTTGTGGTCTATCTTCAAGACCATCTTATTTTGACCAAATTTCAAATTGTAACGCCCACAATTTTCCCACATAAAACTATGAGAAACCCAAAAGAAAACATGAAAAATTTATGTTATATATATTTTTTTGAAAGGTTCTAAGGATTTAGCCAAAATTTTAAACTATTAAATGGAAATCGGGACTAAAATAATAATTAGTTACCATTGGCCTAACCCTATTAAAATATTTCAATTTGATTTCCCTATTAAGTTTCATTGCTTAATTCAAATATTAATCCATTTTACTCTTTGCTATTTAGCCCCAAGGGTCTTATTAAATCTATTTATTGAATGGCCCCAAATTAAATTCAACATTTTATTAGGTAAGATTAATAATCTCCTATTTTAAAATAAATCAAATTAACATGGTTTAATACCTAAGGTGTCAAGGGTACACAACATGGTCTAACCCCTTAGGCCCCATTTGACATTACACACACATCTTTTAATTTAAAACATTCCCACTTAAAAACCCATCACTTAAGTGATGTAGGGTGCATCCTACACCATTAGATCTAATCTTTCCTAGCCCTTAGATTTAGGTTTGACAAAAGAAACCCTAGATATCCTTATGGGTTCTCTTATATTCATTTTCTAAACCTAATCTCTCATTTCCTTTGTTTTCACTTGCAGGTTAAGGAAGAAGGGAGGAGAAGATGAAACCATGGAGGCCATTAGAGACATGGAATCTCTTCTTGATTAAACTTGTGCTTAAGACATGGATCTATTCATTTCCCCTTTGTGGGTATTGTTTTCTCTTTTGTATTTGTTTATTAAAATTATTTTACTTGCAGGTTCAAAGTGTATACTTTATGTGTATACCCATTTGGGTAATAACTAGAAACCATATAAATTTGAAAAAGATACGTATTGTATATATCGCACTTTTTATAAATAAATATGGACACATATATGTGTGTATATATAAAATATTATTCAAAAAATAATGCACCCACAATAAAATTATATATATATATATATATATATATATATATATATATATATATATATATATATATATATATATATATATATATATCTGTGTGTGTGTGTGTGTGTGTGTGTGTTTTAAAGTATACTCATGCCAAATGGACGTATAAATGTTTGTACGGAGGTCGGTTTTGGGTTTAGTGGGAGGTGGTTTTGATTTACGTGTTGGGGGCGGTTTTGGTTTTGAAGAGGACTATGGTGTTGGGGGGAGGGGCACCGACCCCACCCCACCCCTTATAAAACATAAGGGTTGGGGGTGGGGTCAACGCCCTCCCCCAACCATTTCAAAAAAACATACAACCCATAGTCATGCTAATATGGCCTAACAACTCATTTTCTTTAATTTATTTAATAATAAAAACTCCCACTCGCCAATTTAAATGGCTTTCAATGCAAATTCTTTCTTTTTTTATATATTATTTTTAACTATATATATAATAATAAGATATAAGTAGTAACATTTACTAATTAAGATTTATATGATGACTTATTTTTAGTGATCAATGTATATTATTAATATAATTTGTTTTACATAGTAATAATATGTATTTTATTAGGATAGAGGATTGTGATTTTATATATTTCTTTTTTTCCTTAAGAATAAATCTTTGAATTTATAAATATTGATAAATAAAATAGATTACATTCACTTGGATAGATTTAGTATTGCATAAATTTATACTTACATACATCTTTAATAATTTATTTATTTCATAATCATTTGTAGAAAGACTATACTAATATAGGGTTTGAATAGCTTTCACTTCAATTTAAATATGTAGGTATAAAAAAACAATTCCCTTTACAACCAAGTGACCTTTGGATGCAAAATTGGTCGAACATCTCTTCTTACATAATCATTGAAATATAAGAAAAATAAGGCACCAATAAATAATTTTTTTCCTTCTTCCCACTAAAACAACTTGCCAAAACAAGAGGAACAACATTCACTTTCACCCAATAATATTAATCATTTCAAAGAAGATTTACAATATAACTTCAAAAGTAACTTTGGATTTGAGAAATCTTATTCTTGTTATTACAAACCCATTACTGAAGGTTCACGCTTCATATGAAGTAATGCAAGTCATAATAATCCATTTACAAGAACTACCCACCAAAAACATAAGGTTACATCCAATGTACAATAGGTACAATTTACAAGTTGTAGAATAATAGTGGAACAGGGTACAACTCCACATGTGTTTCTCCAACAAGAGCATTTTCTCCAATAACTTCACCATATTTGTCAAGTTATACACACAAAAATGGGGAGTAGGCAACACTCTCTATCCAACCAAAATATCCAATGAGGAACAGAGCCTTCTTCCTCATTGGCTCCCGAACCCTAACAAGGAAGCAATGAGGGCTATTTAGAAAACCATGACAACTCAAAAATGGCTTCCACACACACATGCAATCAAGGAAAACATTTAAATAACACAACACCAATTTATGTACAACCAACCAACAAATATCAAAACATAAAGGCTTCATGCTAAAGCCATGGAGGAGAAAAGAACATGGGGGTTCTTCTTATGCCTCCCAAGGGCTTGGGAGTCCACCCAATATCCTCCAAAACTCCATCACAATACATACAACACTCTTTTTACTCCCTCCAAGAAGATACAAAACTCTTATGCTTCCCCTCAAAAAATCAACCCACTCTTATTCCTCCCTCACTCTTATGCCTCCCTCAAGAAAATAACAAGATAAACACAAAACATATTTATAAACTAGGTGGACAGCCCAACCCAACTCCCTCCTCAAATACCCAATAACATTTCTCTTATTACTCCCTTAAGTTATACCCGCATTTCCATTTCTCCCACAACCTAAGAATCAAGTCTATTTCTCACAATCATAACCAATATAAAAATCAACATCTACACATAAGAGCACAACAAAATAGCAAGGTAAAAAAAAGGTGGAGATCTACCTCAAAAATGAATAGTATCAATACACAACAAGCTCTAAGCCTTCCAAAATCCTAAACAACCACCATTCACTCCAAGCTCCATTCTCAAGAAATCTCTTAGAAATTACAAGCATTCTCCCCAAAAAGGAGCAAGTAACCCCCAATACTTCCCAAAACTCCAATAAATAGAAAAGAGGGAGAGGGAGATGATGTGGCTCCATGTAGGATGCCACATCATTCCTTATCCATCCCACATCACCCAAGTCAAACCCATACCCCAAGGCACAATAAATGGGTGGTTGAGAGGTATAACAAACCTCTTACACACACCACTCTAACCCACACCCTTAAGGACAAATTAAATAATCACATATAAGAAAGTGCAATTAAAATTCACCTTTTTCTTCCAAAACACATATTGGGGTCTATTTTTGACCCCCAATCCATAGGTAGGGTTGGTATAAGAAATTAAGAGGTTTGGGACAAGCTTATCTTGTCCCACAATCCTTCGAAATTGTCCCTTAAGGCCAAATCCAAATTTCCCAAGTACGGTGGAGTGTACAACAATCAAAATCAAAGACACTCAACTAATAACCACAAGAAATAAAGACCCAACCACTCTAATAATTGATTTATTTTTTCACATCCAAAATTATCTTATTAATATGATTATCTCACTTAATTAAGACACATAAACCAATTAATGATACAAGGGAATTACATCACATACACCAAAATTAAATAAAAGAAAGGAAAAGAACTACACATAAACTCCTTGGTCACAATTAGGGTCATCCCCAATGGGAACCCCCTTAACAAAAATAAAAAGACAAATGACACTACACAAGTTGCCATGGTGACCAGTTTCCAATACCCCACATTCCTTCGTGGTTGGTCTCCTACCCCCCCCCTCCCGTAGTTTATTGTTGTGATATAATTACGTGCAAAAATCACACAATACCTCTCTATCCTCTTCGCCATATTAGCAATATCAAACTAATAAAAATGGTTATATATACATATCAATTTCAACATCAAATATCATAACTACTATTGGTAAGACCAAGTAATTCAAAAATTATTCTCAATTTTCAACATTTCGATTTTGTTAATACATCGGTTTAATTAAGATCATAAACCAACTGAATCATCTAATTTAAGAAATACTTTCACTCATTCACAATTTCACCAATTCTCCAATATCAAAGAAATCACAGAATAACTTTGAACATCGTAACAAAATCAATACGAAAATAATTCGAAATATCAACATATATCTAAACTAAGACCCATCATTATTTTCCATACTAAAAGCCTATCACAAGTTAATCATTCAGATTACGGTAATGTCTATCCTTCGATTTCCATATCACAATGAGTTAAATTTATTCGTCTATTAATATCTTCCGGTAATAATGCATAATAGTGTCTATGTGTCCAATCCACAAAGATAATCTAAAAAAATCAATATCTAAGAGTTATGCTATCATAATCAATTTATGACAATGCAACCATTCTAGCTAACTGTCTTATCCTCAAATTCCCATCGGTCTCCTCGTCAACATACATACCAAAATAACAATAACCAAAACATAATAGCTATCGTGATGTCCCGCACATTTATTGTATCCTAACTAGAATACAATAACAAGGTTTTGAGATTATAATCAATTCAAAATTGATAACGCGGTTCACATAGAGTTAAAGAGGAGTGGGTATTACATCCTCCTCCCCTTAGATTTGACTTCCTCCCAGAAGTTATAGAGAAAGATGTAAGGAACGATGCAAAAAAAATAAGATCACACCCTTTGTGGGATTTATTTGCTTCAAAAAAGTGTGTGTCTACGAAACCCATGTTTGATCCAATGCTATTTAATCAAGGAGAAGGGAGATTGTTAGGTACAAATGCTTATTTCTTCAAAAAGGTTAGCAAAATTTAATTCTAAAATGTAACTCAACATGATCAACCAAGCTCAACACATAACATCAAAACATGAAATTTTTAAAGGACCCTCAAGAATAAAAATGAAATAAAAAATTCAGAGACAATTTCATGAACTTGATTTAGTATCCCATGGGTATGCTGACATACTGCAATGACAAAAGTTAGGGCTTTCAAGGTTAAGTTTAATTCAAGTTCGTTATTAAGACAAGGATAGCTCAAAAAACCATGACCATCAATTTATAGGAGAAAACATGTCTTCTCAAAGGTCTCACAATTTTGAAAGGATCACCCAAGATGAGGTTTAACAACAAGGAAGGACATAAGTGCCCACTTCCCTCGACACCTTTTTATTATTGTTTTGATACTATCGATTATAGTTTTGATATAAAGCATGTTAGTAGAGATTAGAGATATTGAAAAAACCATGACCATTATTGATTTGATTCTTATATGATGCATATGGACTACTGGAGACATTTGATGTTGATATTGATATACTTTTGACATGGTTATTTATCTGTAATTCTGACATGTGATATATTTAGTCATATTGAGTAGATCTTGATAATTAGATTAATGTGATGATCATTTTGACATGAATGAAATGTGGAATAGAAATGTGCTAGAAATTGTAAGTGATATCATATTTGCATAGATGATATTAATTATATATAGTTGATTTTAGATTTATATCACATATTTTGGCATGAATGTTTTAATGCGGCCACGAGGCCGAAGGAGGTATCATCTGTTTTATAGGTATATTATATTCACAACAACATCGGGGAGGAGACCAACCACATCGAATTCGAGAAGAATCCAACTAGGGTCACCATGGCAACATGTAATTGTGTGTGTGTTAGAATTATTTGGTTAGGGAAAATTGTGACCTAGGGGTCATGTGTTGTTTTGTTTTAATTTTCCTTTTAATTATGTTAGTATGTGTTTTCTTTTAGTAATGAAATTTACTTGTTTTATTATTTAGATTTTGGATATGTGTTTACCCCTTTATTATTCATGGGTTGTAGTGTCTTAATTAAGTTAATTTAAATTTATCCTAAACTAATTAAAATATGTGACCAAAAGGAGTTCATTTATTAGGCTTGATTTACTTTGGATTTTGTGTTGAGTGAAGTGTGTTTGAGTTTTGAGTGTAGCACACTCTACCCTTCATGGGAAACTCGAATTTGGCCTTAGAGGCCAAATTTGGAAGCTTGTGGGACAAGTCAAACTTGTCCCACACCTCTTAAATGCCCATGCCAACCCTACCTATGGGTTGGGGGGTCAAATTTAGGCTCTTTTAGGTGTTTTGGGAAGTTAAAAGGTAAAATGTTAATTGCACTTTCTTTCAAAAATTTAATTTTTTCCTTTGGGGAGTGGGCTTAGATGGAGTGTGTAAGGTTCTTGTCATTCCTCCAACCACTTATTAATTGTGCATTGGAATATGAGGTTGACCAAGTGATGTGGAGTGGAGAGGAAATGAGGTGGCATCCTACTTGGAGCCACATCATCCCTCCTCTCTTTTTCTCTATTTATTGAATTCTTTTTGCTTGTTTTGGGGTTGGATGATCATTTTTAGTCTCTTGAATTTTTGGAGAGTGAGAGGATTTGGAGAGAGTTTTGTGGATTTTTGGAGCTTTGTGGATGCTTGCTTGATCTTTGGAGAAGCTTGGAACTTCATACTTGGAACAAGCTCTACCATGGAGAGGTAGGAGCTTCACCTTAGTTTTATTTATGTTATTTTTTTATTGTATGTGTGTATATGTTGTGTTGAATGTTGTTGTCTCTTTGAAATGTTTGTTGGGTGTGGGTAGAATGCCTAAGTTGGGAGTGGGAGGAGACTATGGGGAGTTTTATGTAGGGAGGCATAAGAGTTTACTTTTTTGTGGAGGGAGTTTGGGTTGGGTGCCCCACCTTGTTTTGAGGGATGCTTGCATTTCTTTTTGTTCTTGCTATGAGGGAGACATAAGAGATGTAGGGAGGCATAAGAGTTATGGAGGTATAAGGGGTACTTGAGGGAGGCATAAGAGTTGTAAGGGGAAATTGTGTTTTGCATTGGAGGCTTTTGGGTGGGCACCCATTCCCATTGGGAGGCATAAGTGGCCTCCCCATAGGTCTTACTCTTTTGGCTTTCTTGATAAGCCTTGTTATATTGTTGTTTTGATTGTTTTCTTCTTGTTGAGTTGTTGTTGTGTTTGTATGTAAATGGAATGAATGTGAAATTATTTGTTAAGTATTGTGGAAGCTAGTAGTTGCCATGAGTTGAAATCTTCTCCCATTGTAATGTGGTTGGGGCTCGGGGGCCAATGGAGAGGATGGCTTCTCTTCTCCATTGGGTATCTTGGTTGGGTGGAGAGCATTGCCTCTCCCCTATTTTGTTGTGAATCAAAAAATTTTTTGAGGAGCTACCTATTGTTGTGTTGAAGCATTGGAGTCTTGTTGGTGACCATGTGAAAATTTCTTGTATTTTTACCCACTTAGAGTGGAAGAAATTGTAATAATGTAGTTCATTCTTTATTTACAATTTTGTATGGTTTCCCACATCAAGTGGAGGACATTGTAATGAATTTGTAAAGGGAAGTTGTATTCAAATAGTTGTTATTGATATTGCATTGCATGTGGAAAGAAACAAATAAGAAAAGAAAGAAGAAAGAATGTTATTGTAAAGTTAGTTTGCAAATAGAAAAGAAAGATTCATTTTCATATTATACTTGCATTTGATAGTTATTAAACCTCTTGCTTATTCCTTGGATAATAAAAGGGTGAATTGGAAAATAGTTTGTTACTCTTTTAGTGGAATGAAAACCTTCATTTTAGTGTGTTGTTCTTGCTCTTGTTTTAGAATATATTAATGGAAATGTTGTTGTAAAATCTCTTGTGGATTGTTAGGAAATTTGTATTATGAAATGTTACATATCATTGTGTTACTTGGAAAGTATGTATTGGAAAAGTTAGACTATTTTGTTCAATTTCTTACATTGTTGAAAGAAGGTTTAAATTTCACATGTAATTATGGAAGAATTTTAAAAGAGAACAAAAAAAACCAAATATAAAAAAATATCAAGTTTCCTTGTTACCTTGTCAATAAATGGAATTTCCTTTCTAATTTCCTTCATTAAACAAATGGAAAAATAAAATAAAAATGGTTACCTTTGAACCTTAGCCTCTTTTGATTGTATAAAGTGATGATCAAATTATTATAAATTATAAGACGAAACAAGATTAGTTTTACTCCACAAACCATTACTACCAAACTTATATATATATATATATATAAATAAAAATAATAATAATAATATTATAATATAAGATTTTAGTTAGATGGTCATATTAGTAATACAAATACTAATATTTAATGACAATAGTATTAAGATTAATATTATTCATATTGTTATATATATATATATATATATATATATATATATATATATATATATATATATATATATTTATAAATATTACTTTTAAAAAAGAAAAAAAAAAAGGAAACATATAAAAGGGAAGTATATAATATATAAAAGAGTAAATATTAAAAAAAAAAAGAAAAGGAAATAAAGTAAATGTAAAATAAACTTAAACTAAAGTAAAGTAAATACTTGGATTAAACCCCAAAAAGGCTACGGCTGTTTTTTTTAGTGAATGGGAAAAGTGTTGGGGGTGGGGTCACGGGCCACTCCCCACCCACCCCCTCCCCCCACCCCAATCAATTTGAAAATTAGGGTTGCCCCCCTCCTCCCAAACTAAACATTGAAATTTTTTTGCCTTTGTTTTCTCATTTTTAATGTTTATATGTAAATTTAAACACTTGGCAAATTATTATATATATATATATATATTGAATTTTTTATTTACACTAAATATATTTAATCAATAATTTGTTTTGGTTTACCCAATAAAGAATATATATATATATATATATATATATATATATATATATATTCACTTACCTAAATGAAAACATATATCAAATCTTAACTATTATCAAAAAATGGAAAATACCCATATACCCATTTTTGGTAAATATAACCAAAATACGAGTAAAATAATATAAATAATCCTTTGAAACCCTAGATGAGGGTATAAAAAATAAGAAACAAGGAAACTTGCAAGCCTTTTCCAAAAGCTTGGAGTGACCTCCATGGCTTCTTCTTTCCTCCTCCATCAACCTAAAAACCAAAGAAAGAAAATGAATCAAATGAAATGAGAAAGAAAACTTCATAAGGATGTTTAGGGTTGGTTACCCATTTTTCCACATCAAGGGACCAATTTAATCCATCCAAGGGATGAGATTCATCCCTACAAAAAGTAGGTGGAGAGTGGGTGAGTGGAAATTACCTTTTATTTAAATGTCTTAATTTTAAAACATGAGTTGACTTTTTAAGGGTCACTTTATGGGGTAATGAAGTGTTTATTATTCTAACCCAACTTTTAATATGGGACCTTGTTATTTATTTTCATTTGTAGAAATTAAATAACCTTAGTATTTAATTTTTATTAAATTAACACTTTTAGACTCTTGCCTAAACCTGGGGGAATATTCAACTTTAGAATTTACTTTTTATTATTTATAATAATGCTTAAGGAGATTAATTTGTATCAAAAATGTATTAAAGTTTAATGTAGATTTTAAATATTGTGTTATCATGGAATATTATTTTCATTTGAGTCATCGCATTAGGACATTAATGTGAAATTGTATTTTCGAAAACTTTTGGGCACGCTTTTCAAAAAAAAAAAATATCCATAATTTTTCTAACTAAACCTAGGTTCTTCTTGGTCTCGTGTGGGAGTTTTTAGCGGGCATTACACTTGGTATCAGAGCCATGGGTTCAAAGCTTGGACCCTTGGGCACACCTAGAAAACATGAAACATGAACATTTAACCTAGTGCAAAATTGATTCTTTTAAATCTAGAAAACCACAATGTTTGATAATTGTATGAAATAGAAAACTTAGAAAACTAAAACAAGACCTAGAACAATGAACTAACTCTCACCTTGATCTATGTAGGAGGCATGGATTAGGCGAGGGGTATTTTCATATAGACCTAGATATACCACCCCAAGCAGTCGTGTGGCCATTCTACCTCAAATTTTACAGATGCTTCAGGACGTCAATGCCACTATATGCAAAGAGAGCCCTTGGGAGGATGATTTGCTAGACATGGTATGGAGCCATCAGTAGATGCCCAGGTATCCCCTCAACATAATGAGAGGAGCATAGGGCAGAGAAACTTCCACGTAGAGTCGGCTAGGGCAGAGTCACCACAGAGAGGACATGGGGACAGGATCTCAGGACATAGGGACAGGTCTCGGAGCCCTAGACAGAGGGAGGAGCATGCAGAGAGACCTAGGGGTCATCACATCAGCTATAGACCATATCAGGGAGATCCTGAAGCTACGACCATCTCACTATTCGGGTGATACAAGAGGTTTTTAGGCAGAGGCCTGGTTGGTGAGCTTGAGCGGATGCTTCAAGCTTTGTCCTTGTACTAGCAACACATGAAAGCTCATGTTGCGATCCATCTTCTGAGGGATGGAGTAGGAGTTTAGTGGAGGACCGAGGAGTAGAAGCTCCATGTTGATTCAAAGATAGTTACTTGGGAGCTATTTGAGGAGTGTTTCAAGAGCAGGTATTTTCCCAGGAGGTTTATTCAGCGGATAGATGAGTTTCACGACCTCCATCAGGCATCGATGATTGTAGCTAAGTATGAGAGTCATTTCTGGACCTACTCCAGTATGTCGACTATATGCAGGATGAGCAGGTATGGATTCACAGGTTCATCGAGGCCTAAACTTGGATTTGGGTGGCGCGGTGCACATTCACTACCCACAGACATTAGTAGAGGCCATGGAGAAGGCCTATATTGCAGAGGAGACATGGGGAAGATGTAGCAGGCTAGAGATAGAGTTCGAGCCGTATCCAGCATAGATGTAGGATGGTAGGTCAAGGGGTCGGTTCCTCCTCCACGGGGTGGATAGAGTTCAAGATAGGCTTCATTTAGACCACAGCAGCAACAGATTGAGAGAGACCCACCCACCTTACAGACCTCCTCAGAGATTTGATGCACAGAGAGGATGGAGTATGGGGCCTCCTCCTAGGGGTCCATTAGGACACAGGGTGCGCCGAGAGCTCAGTCAATAGGATCTCATTAGTAGAGACCTCAGCAGTCCATAGCCGGATCGTCAAGATCCATAGCTCAGACATCTAGAGTATTGGCTAGAGCTGCTTCCCACTGGAGAGGACCAGGTACTTTATGGTTGTGGTGTTGTTGGACATCATTGGAGAGATTTCCCACAAAACCCTAACAAGGGTAAGATGCAGAGCTCAGAGCCTACTTGTTGGTGATATGGCACGGAGTCATCGGATCTACGCAGTGGTCGAGAACTGCAAGGTGAGCACCAGAGTACCGTGATTGAGACGACAGGTAGTATTGGTGGTATTTCCACCTCTATATTATTTGATTCTAGTTCTTCTGATTCATTTATTACACCATCCTTAGTAGAGCGTTGCAGGCTGGTGGCAATTAGGCAGGGTCCATAGTTGGGACGTTGAGATGGCTTCTGGAGCCAAAATTTCTATAGACTCCTTAGTTAAGGAGTGTGTAGTGGATTTGGGACCCTTCACCACTACCTTTGGATCTTCAAATCCTTCCATTAGGATCTTATGGTGTCATTTTGGGCATGGAATAGTTATCTACTCACAGAGCTAGAGTGGACTATTACCATAAGACTATTACTTGCATAGATGATCTTGGAGTGGAGTCAGTGATATTAGGAGTTAGGAGACCCATTTCCATTTGCACCATCTCCGCTATGCAGCTTAAGCGGTGTGCGTGATGAGGGTTGTCAGTTGTATGTTGTTACGTTAGTGACAGATCGGAGGATGAGTCTAGTGGACCATCCCTTGATGACCATCCCATCTTGAGAGAGTTTGTTGATGTGTTTCTAGGGGAGCTACCGGGTTACCTCCCCCACGTGAGATAGATTTCCATATAGATCTAGTTCCGGGCGTAGAGCCTATCTCACGAGCACCTATCGGATGACTACTCTTGAGCTATGTGAGCTCAAGTTGTAGCTTGAGGGCCTTCTGGAGAAGGGCCTAATCCATCCTAGTGTATCCCCTTGGGTGCACTAGTGATCTTTGTGAAGAAGAAGGATGGATCTCTTCCGGTTGTGTATTGACTACCACTAGTTGAATAAAGTAACGATCAAGAATCATTACCCCCTTCCACGCATTGATGATTTATTTGATCAGATGAAGGGGGCTACAATTTTCTCTAAGATAGATCTTAAGTCAGGGTACCATCAGCTTAGGATTACGGAGGTGGATATTCATAAGACCGCGTTCCATATGAGATATGGCCACTACGAGTTCACAGTGGTACCTTTTCGGTTTGACGAATGCCCCCATAGTGTTTATGAGTTTGATGAATGGGGTATTCAGGAATTTTTTAGATCACTTCATGCTCATCTTCCTTGATGACATTTTGATTTACTCACGCATGTGTGAGGAGCACGAGGAGCACCTTCGCCAGGTTCTTCAGTGTCTTCGTGAGAAGCACCTTTACGAGAACTTGAGAAGTGTGCATTCTTTCAGACAGAGGTGCAATATTTGGGCCACATCATTTTTGGGGAAGGTATCACAATCGATCCTTCCAAGATTCGAGCCATCATGGATTGGCCAGCACCCACTAGTGTGACCGAGGTGCGTAGCTTCATGGGTTTAGCAGGATATTACAGAGATTTGTTTAGGACTTTTCTCGGATTGCACCCCCATCACTTCCCTTCAATGAAAAGGGAAGAAGTTTTTTGGTCAAATAGATGTGAGTAGGCCTTTAGTACACTGTTGAAGGAATGCCTCACGAAACACCTATTCTTGCAGTGCCAGATCCTTAGGTGAGTTCTACGTTTGCACAGATGCTTCTTTGGTAGGACTTGGAGGTGTGTTGATGCAGGAGGGTAGAGTAGTTTCCTTTGAGTCTCGCAAACTCAAAGATTATGAGCTCAATTATCGACTCATGATCTTGAGCTTATAGTAGTTGTACATGCCTTAGTGCGGTGGAGACATTTTCTTCTTGGCCGAGATTTACACTCAGGACTGATCACTTGAGTCTTCGCCACCTCTTCACGCAAGCCCAATCTCAATGCTCATCAGCGGCATTGGATGGAGTTACTTTTGAGTATGACATGGAGATAGAGCATGTGAAGGGGAAGGAGAATGTGGTTGCAGATGCCTTGAGTAGATGGAGACATGTGGCTATGGCCACCTCAGTGGGCACAATTTTGGAGTAGGATTTTTGCAGTAGCTTCCTCAGGATAGTTTCTACCTTGCAACCAGAGCAGAGATTGAGTCTCAGAGACCCCTTGAGGGGAGATTTGATGGATTTTCATTAGAGGAAGATGGTCTTCTCAGACACAGAGGTCGGATATATGTTCCTAGAGATGGAGGCTTGAGATAGGACATTTTGACAGAGGCTCATCATGCACCTTATTCAACCCATCTCGGGGTGAAGAAGATGCATGCCACCTTGAGACAATTGTATTTTTGGAGAGGACTTTGAGAGACGTGGCCTTGTTTGTGTCACACTTGTTTAGAGTGCCAGAGGGTGAAGGCCGAGCATCGCATCCAGCTGGCCTTCTCTATCCTCACGCCATATCGGAGTGGAAGTGGGACACCATTTCCATGGACTTCATCATTTGGGTTACCTACGTCGAGATACCACCATGATGCCATCATGGTCACGGTGGATAAATTGACAAAAGTAGCTCATTTTCTCCGTGAAGACCACCTATACAGCTAGTGTGGTGGCACAAGTATATCTTGATGAGATTGTCAGATTACATGGGATTCTGTAGAAGATCATTTGTGACCGTGATCCTTTGTACACTTCCCATTTCTGACCACCATGCAATGATGCTCTCGGGACGAGGATCAATTTTAGCACAACATATCACCTCTGAGACAGATGGATAGACTAAGTGGGTGAATCAGATCTTGAGGACATGCTTAGGATGTATGTTATGGATCACCAGTCAAGATGGGAGGAGTATTTGTATTTGGTGGAGTTTTCCTATAATAATAGTTTCCAGAGTTTGATAGGCATGGCTCCTTTTCAGGCATTATATGGCAGAGAGTGTAGACACCTCTTAGTTGGGATAGGATTGAGGACAGGGTTTCCCTTGGGCCAACATTATTACAGGATATGGAGCAATAGGTTACCTTGATCAAACAGAGATTGCAGGAGGCACAGGACAAAAAAGAAGTATGTGGACCAAGCATAGGACAGATCATAGTTTTGAGGTGGGCACGAAGGTGTTTCTTCATGTCAGACCATAAGAGCCCTATCCATTATGGAAAAGGTTCTAAGCTTGCTCCTAGGTTTGTGGGTCCCTTTGAGATCTTGGAGTGCCTCGGTCCCTTGGCCTACCATCTAGCATTGCCACCTAGCTTGTCTCACATCCATGATGTGTTTCACGTTTCTGTGCTTAGGAGATATATTTCTGATCCTTCTCACGTGCTAGATTGGACCACATTGCGGGTGCATGGATCAGGGGTAGGTGATGGTGGAGCCCATATGCATTATAGAGCGTAGGACCCTGGGCCTTCGCGGCAGAGAGATTGATCAAGTTCGGTCCAGTGGGACAAGATATGATGAGACTGCAGCTACTTGGGAGGATGCTACTTTTATGAGTGTAGTTTCCACACCTGTTCCAGTGACTTCCAGGAGGAAGTCAAGTCTAAGGGGAGGGGGATGTAGTGCCCACTTCCCTTCGACACCTTTTTTATTATTGTTTTTCGATACTATCGACTGCACTTATGGATATATTATAGTTTTGATATAGCATGTTAGTAGATATCAGAGATACTAAACTGTTATTGATTTGATTCTTATATGATGCATATGGACTACTGGAGACATTTGATGTTGATATTGATATACTTTTGACATGGTTATTTATCTGTAATTCTGACATGTGATATATTTAGTCATATTGAGTAGATCTTGATAATTGGATTAATGTGATGATCGTTTTGACATGAATGAAATGTGGAATAGAAATGTGCTAGAAATTGTAAGTGATATCGTATTTGCATAGATGATATTAATTCATATATAGTTGATTTTAGATTTATATCGCATATTTTGGCATGAATGTTTTAATGTGGCCACGAGGCCGAAGGAGGTATTCTCTATTTTGCAGGTATATTATATTCACAACAACATCGGGGGAGTGGAGACCAACCACATCGAATTCGAGAAGAATCAACTAGGGTCACCATGGCAACATGTAATTGTGTGTGTGTTAGAATTATTTGGTTAGGGGAAAATTGTGACCTAGGGGTCATGTGTTGTTTTGTTTT